>QRFJ01000395.1:0-89779 GCA_006176705.1 Cocos nucifera | reverse complement strand
TAGTTTCTTTTGGATAATCTATAAAACTACACTTATCAGACCTAGGTCCAAGCTTGTCTGTCATCAAATGTTTGACGTAGGCCGGACACTCCCAAACCCTAAGGTGTGAAAGCATTGGCTTACGCCCTGTCCATATTTTATATGGTGTTTTATTAATAGATTTACTCGAAATCCTATTTAGAATGTAATAAGTTAACTCGAGTGCATATCTCCATAGGAAGATTGGCAAACTAGCAAATCCCATC
Organism: Cocos nucifera; assembly: GCA_006176705.1. Taxonomy (NCBI): domain Eukaryota; kingdom Viridiplantae; phylum Streptophyta; class Magnoliopsida; order Arecales; family Arecaceae; genus Cocos; species Cocos nucifera. Next base: position 89,534 of record QRFJ01000395.1, on the reverse strand, counting down.
ATGCATCGAACCATGTCCAACAAGATCTGATTTCTTCTTTCAGATATACCATTATGTTGTGGTATTCCAAAAGAGGTTCATTGGGAGAGAATCTCATTCTTTAGAAGATATGTCAGAAACTCATTGGAAGGTACTCACCCCCTTGGTCAGATCGAAGAGTTTTAATACTCTTTTCAGTTTGCTTTTCTACCTCATTTCAAAATAGTTTGAATATTTCAAATGACTCCGACGTATGCTTCATTAAATAAATACCCATACCTCGATACATCATCTGTGAAGGTTATGAAGTAGAAATATCCACCTCTGGCACTTAAGCTCATAGGTCTACATACATCCAAATGTACTAAACTCAAGAGTTCAGTGGCTCATTCATCTTTTTCAGTAAAAGAAGACTTGGTCATCTTACCAAGAAGACAGGACTCATAGGTCAAAAGTGACTCACAATTACTAACCTTAAGAATTTCTTCTTGAGCTAACCTGTTAATTCTATTCTTGTTAATAAGACCTAGCCTACAGTGCCAAAGGTAGACATCAGACACATCACTAATTCTAGGATATTTACTGAAGGATTGAACCACGTTAACAGGCATAGAAAATAAATAAATTTTGTTATTTAATTATTCAATCAAAATTATAATACCATTCAAAATGACATTATAAAATTTTTCTTTTATTGATATTTTAAAGTCATTCATGGCCAAAAGGCCTATAGAAATGACATTCAATAAGAAAGTTGGACAATAATGACATTCATTAAGAATAACTTTATTTGAATTGATTATAAGGTTCATGATTCCTAAAGCTAGAATTGGAACTTATCTTCCATCTCCAATGTTCAGAAATCTCTCATCTTGATCAAATCTCCTACTGATCTGCAAGCCCTGCATAGAATTACAAATATGATAAGGGCTTCCAGTATCTAATACCCAGACAGTAGAATCAAATAAGAAAAAATTGCAAGGTATTATCATATAATTATCTTGCCCAGCAACCACTTGCTTCTTCCTCGACCTGTTCGAATCCATGGAGGCAATGTACAGAGGATAGTTTCTCTTTCAGTGCCCCTACTTCTTGTAGAAGAAGCACTCTACCTGACTCTGGTCGAGCTTGCACTTCTTGGTCTGATCCTGTGCAGTCATTCCAGCATGCGGCCGTACCTTCTTATTTTTCTTCTTCTTGTTTTTCTTTTCTTTCTTAAAGGGTCGACAACCAGAAGAAGATCCTTCCACTACATTCACCATCTCCTTGTGGAGTTAGTGATCCTTCTCAAAGTTCTGTAGCAACCCTAACAAGCCATGGTAGTTCACTGCAGGCTTTGTCATTCTAAAATGAGTTAGGAAGGAGAGAAAGGACTTGGGCAAAGAATTAAGGATTGCATCCTTATCGAGCTGCTTATGCAAGAAAAAGTCCAACTTGCTAAAGCGCTCAATCATCTCAATCATGTATAATACATGATCGATGAATGAGGCCCTATCCCTCATTCGAGCATTGAAAATGGTACAACTTATTTTATGCCTTTCAACATCGTCTGGCATGCCAAAAGAGTCATTCAATACTTGAAGCATCTCCTATGCCTAGACGTTTTCAAACCTATGGCTGAACTTGTCATTCATTGCCACCAGCACTATACATCGAACAGTGGTGAGGTCATTGAGCCACTTTAGATAAGTATCTCGGGCTGCTTTCCTAATGTTCGGAGCTGGCTCCTCAGGTGCTCGATCCGTTATCACATAAAGAATCTACTCATACTCTAGGATAATTTTCAACTTACGATACCAGCTATCATAGTTGGATTCCATTAATTTATCATGGTTTAACAATGACCGCAGCGATAGATTAGTGGCCATATCTACACAAAAAGAAAAACCAAACTTAATTAGTATATGAATTATTAATCCTAAAGACTTGAACTTCAGTTTAAAGGTTCTTCCACTATTTTATATGAATTGGTAGCCTCTATCTCCAATTCAAAAAATTACTCTAATTTCTTAGTGGGTACTAGAATCCATATAGACTACACATAAGTCCAACTTTGGTTGGTCAACCCATGTGCACCTATGGGTAGATTCAAAATTAATTGTTTATCTAAACAATTTCTAGTAATATTGATTTTGCCCCATAGACCAATCAGTAGGCTTTGGCCTCCACTGAAAATGGTTCGGTTAGATCCAACCATTAACATGACCATATTTGATCTTATCTAATCAATAAATGATCAAGTCTAACTTTGATCGGTCAACCTAACTACCATAAAAAAAACTTAATCAAATTATCATTTTATTAATGTTAATTTTATTAGTCAATAATCACTAGGCCTTTGGGCCTCTAATGATCATTATACTAATGAACCCATTATCACTGAACTTAATGGGAGACTATGATTTAGTTATCTATATAACTATTTCATTTTTAAGGATCTAATAATTTTAGAGAATTTAGTTAACCAATTTAAAAAAATTCAGCGAGCCAATTTTAACCCTCCTACTGACTTCACCAAGTCAGAAAAGAATCTAATCTAAGCTGGCAATAGGAGCACCTAAATCAGTTAGACTGATTTACCTAATAGACATGGGTGAGCTCAAATCACCAAGTGATCTAATCAAAATCTAACTCATCAGGATGGTCAGATAAGCAAGATCAGTGGAAGGGATATGCCATTAACTCATCAAAGTGCGAATCTATGCGAGTAGCTCCCAACTAAAAATAACTGATCAAACTGCCAAACTTATCTTAGACACCATCTGGTTTATTAGTTTTAATTTGACCAACCTAGTAATTTTGGATTCGACCACGTAGCCTTGAATCAAGTCCATTTGGTCCTTGTTAAAGGCATGGACTTGACCAACTACAACTATTATAATTAAATCTATAGAGTTTTTAACCTAATCCAAATTAATATTTAATTAGATTTGATCAATTACTCTAAATTAGTCCATCTTTTAACTAACCTTAGGTCTAACCCAATTTATGGACCTAATTCAGCTAACCTAATAATCCACAAGTTTATGATTAATGATTTAGAGTCTTAATTCATAATTCTAGATATTAAATCATTATACTTAATTTTTAATTAAATTTATGGGCTCAGGATTAGGGTTCGATATTTTGAAAATATTTTTAATTTTGAAAGATTTTTTATAACTTAGCATTATTCACCAATTGAGTCGACACATTTCAAAATTAAATCATCTCAATTCACAAACAACACTAGTTGTAGAGTTTAATCTAAAACTATATACACTACATAATCATGAAATCATGAATCAAACTTTATCTAATTATGCATTCATGATCATAAATCAGATTAAAGTCTAATATAATTAAATTATAAAAATATTAGATCAAATCTAGTAATTTCATGATTAACGATATAGATCATCAACATACCAGGATAATATTTTCACTATAGGGGGTAAACCCTACAGCAGGACAACCTACAGTTCATGCGATCTAAATTTTAATTTTTTAGATCTAATTACTCTAATTATTAGATCAATATTTAGATCAAATCTAAATTATTAATCTAAATATGTAAGCATATCATGTTTAAAGAGCCTTGCTCTGATACCATTTGAAGAAAATAGTCCAAGATTTGCCATGCTACTTTCAAAAAAAATTTTAAAAATAGTAATGATATAGTAGAAAATAATTAATTTAATTAATTATCTACTAATAATATCAGATTATTTAACCCTATACATTAGGATCTAAATATAATATGCATGCATACATCAATAGATCTGAAAATAAAATTATGTAATAAACTATTTACTATATTTACGTATTCAGAACATAATATCTTTTCGTGGATAGTCGATCACCATAATCTAAGTCTATCGAATAATGCTCTGATATTATATCATAGCTGCACACATGTTCGGCCTCTATGGTTGATCCACACGGAGCTCCTGGTATCGATTAGTCCCACTGGAGTGCTAGCTCCTTGTCGGAGCCTTCGATGGCTGATCATGATCGATCGGATCGATCGTATACTTTCTTATTTTTTAGATATTCTAAAAAATTAAAATATAAATATTAAAAGATGATGAAGATGTGTTTCAAATTTGGTGGTGATCCGATACTCACAGCACTCGATCTGTCCATCCGAACCCAAATTTCCAAATCTAAGATTTCACTTAGCCCAAAAATCCTGACACACTAAAAATCCTATCACACCCTATTTATCTTGAGTTTATCCATAAAATAAGTTTTTATGGAAAGATAACTTTCAGATCTATAATCTCTATTTAGATCATATCTAAAAATAGAATATCTTAAGAGATAAAAATCACAGGAGAAGAGAGGCATAAAGGAAAAGAAAAGTGTTGTAGGATCCTATTCACCTTTACTCTGAGATTTTTTTTCACTCAGAAATGATGCCTAAATACTCTAAAATTTTTATCACATAATGCTAACCCCATCTCCTACATGCACAAAAATTTTCATAATTTATTGACATGAATACCATGGGAAAACTGCATGAAAAATGGTAAGGATTGAGTGGTTGAGAGGTTTTAACCACTCACTTGATTTCAAAAAACAAATGAGCCTCTTATCCTTATCCAATGCCCCCTCCCTTATGTTTAATATGCAAAAGGACTCTCCTTCTACATGTATATTTTTATTTCTCAAAAAATATTTGACAAACAAAATGGAGGGTATGGGAAGCAGAGTGGAAAAGTAAAAAATAGTGGGCGCATGGGAGAGTTTGAATTCAAACTTCATTTGACTTGATCCTAATTGATTTCAACCAAACTAATTAATCTAGCCCTAATTAAATTAGGTTAAATCCAACCAAACTAGGCTTAGCCTAATTTAATAAAATTTTAAATAAATTAAAACTTAATTAGATCTACATCCTGATCAAATCAGGGTCAAAACTCCCATAGCGATTAGATCATCTCATGACCTGATCAAATCAAATCCAGTCGAATCAAATTCAATCGAACTTGATCGAATTCTCATCACTCAATCAAATTGAGCTAATCAATAATTAAATTATTAATTAATATTTTAAAAAATATCTAAGTTTAAATCGAATGGATTACTAGGCAACAGAGTTCTATCAACATGAAACTCTTGAAGAGTCCTAAATCAGTGGGACTCTTGAACCCAATGTTCCAAATGAATCAAACTCATGATCATAGAGTTTCAGACTAGTGAAACTCTCGATCAAAGAGTCCCAGATGAGTAGAACTCAGAGTTCCAATCTAGTAGAACTCTTGATCATAGAGTTCCAGTCCAGTGGAACTCTTGACCACAGTATCTTAGATTATTAGAACTCATAATTAGAGAGTCCTAGACAAGTCAAACTCAGAGTCCCAATCTAGTAGGACTCTTGATCATAGAGTCTAATTCAGTGAGACTCTTTGACCATAGAGTCTCAGACTAATGGAACTCTTGATTAGAGAGTCCCAGATATATCGGACTTAGAGTCTCAGTCCAGTAGGACTCTTGGTCACAGAGTCTCAGTCTAGTGAGACTCTTGACCACAGAATTTTAGACCAATGGAACTCTTGATCAGAGAGTCCCAGACAAGTCTGACTCAGAGTTTTAGTCCAGTAGGACTCTTGATCACAGAGTCCCAGTCCAGTGGAACTCTTGACCATAGAGTTTCAGACCAATGAAACTCTTGATTAGCTATTAGATCAGATAGAAACTTCTAATGTGTGCGACCCTACAGGTTTGAACCTAAGTCGATAGCATAGAATCCAATTTTTATACTAATCGAAGTGACCATCTAGTAATGGTATCCGACGTTTGGATAGGTCGAATAATTACAATCGTAATATTTAGAACCTATGCGAATATGATTATCGTATAATTCATCCCTATGATCTCTATATAATAAATGACTCAGGATTATACTGTCGATCCTAGAAAATATATCCATGTCGTATCTCAAAGCAATTAGTCTCGTGACTCCTCACTAAGACTATCCTAGCTAAGATTTTGCTAAATTGAAATACAATTGAATACAGCTCCTAAAATCAGGAGTGGTCAATCCCATCTTGATATACGCACCGACTCCATAAGTACTTGACTGTGCTTAGAAATCTTTCGTCACTGAATTAGAAATTTAGATAGTCTGACATAAAAATACAGTGAGTTGCTTGAAAGTCACCGTGGTGATCTCAGATCAGAGAAATATTTATACCCATATTTCATCGAAGCTAATCTTGACACGAGAAAAGTTTCAGAGTTGATCACGTTCAGTAAAGATGTACCCATACATCTTACTTGTATGCCATATCAGTGTCTCAACACTCCTTGGTTATGAGGACAACCAATCTATATGGCACACAATGATCTATACTTGATAAATATTATCATCCTAAGTAATAACGTATCATTTGATCGTAAACTATTTAAGGACTAAATGATAAATCCTTCTTTATCAAATCTAGATAGTCCTAAGGACTTCATCACAACATAGGAGTTTATTAGAAGATAATAGAATTTATGATGAAAAATGCTAAAATAATTTTTATTAATTTATAATTCATATATAATTATAAATATATGGTTCAACCGTCAATAGACTGATAATTGGCTTTGAGACACATTTCCAACAGTCCTAGGTACTAAAAAATTATGGCTTATTCTTTTTTCATCACAAATTTTTCAAAGCTTGGTTTTCAAATTTGGTTTCATGATCACTTTGAATGCTTTGAATTAATTTTTTTTTTATTTATAACTTTTTGGTAAAATTTTGAGAAAATATGAAAAGTTTCATCTTTGTGTGCTAAAAAAAAAATCCATGTAAAACGTGAGTAGTCATCGATAATTATAAAATCATAATATTTTTTACCTAAGCTTATTATTCTTGTAGGACCAAATAAATCCATGTGTAATAGTTCCAATGGCTTAGAAGTTGAAACAATATTCTTAGATTTGAATGAAACTCTAGTTTGTTTACCTAGTTGGCATGCATCACAAATTTTATTTTTTTCAAAGTTCAATTTTGATAAACTAGTAACTAATTCCTTTTTGATAAGCTTTGAAAGTGAATGCATACTAATATATACAAGCCTACGGTGTCAAAGCCAACTAGTCTCATTAATTTTAGCATTCATAGCTACTAGATATTGTATGTTTATCATAAAAAGATCATTCAAATCTATTGTATAAATATTATCATGTCTATGTCCAACACACTTAATGCCATCATTATTGGGACTAGTTACAATGCATAATAAAGATTCAAAAATAATTTGGTAATCCTTGTCACAAAGTTGACCAATGCTTAAAAGATTATGTTTCAAACCATCTACTAATAAAATATTTTCAATATACTTAAAGAAAGTGATACCAATGTTACCTATACCGATAATCTTTTCTTTTTCATTATCTCCAAAGGTGACCATTCCTCCACTTTTAGCACTAAGTATGATGAATTGGGATTCATCACCAGTCATGTATCTTGAGCATCCACTATTAAAATATCATCTTCGATTTTCTTCTTTGGATGCAAAACATACCTCATTTTCATGTGCCATAAGGCACAGGTTGGCTTGTTCATGAGCTTCTTCCTCTTCGGAGCTTGAGTCATCACTATCACTCCATGTTGCCACCATAGTTTTTTTTTTGTATTTCTTGAGAATCTTTTTAAGTTAACGACATTCAGACCTAAAGTGCTCCGACTTCTTACATTCATAGCAAATAAGGAGCTGCTCCCTATCCTTTTCCTTGCTATGCCCTTTTTTGATGGGTGGCCTCTTCCTCATCCCTTATTTTCTCTTTAAAAATCTTTTGAACTTTCTTGTGATGAGGGCTATTTCTTCATCTTGTTCTTCATCTTCCATTTCATTGAATTTCTCATCTTGTTGAGTGATGGATTTGAGGGCTATTATCTTTTTCTTCTTGACATCTTCTTCTTGATGTTGTTTCATGCTTAGCTCGTGCATCATTAGTAATTCTAGAAGCTCCCCCAAAGATAAAATATTCAGATCTTTGGCTTCTTGGATTGCGGTCACTTTAGTCTCCTATGTTCTTAGCAAAGATTTAAGAATCTTTCTCATAAGATCACTGTTAGGATAAGACTTGCCAAGACTTTTAAGACCATTTATAATATCCATAAATCTAGTAAATATTTTAGTTATTGACTCATCATGTTCTATTTTGAAAAGTTCATATTTTTGCATAAGCATGTTAATTTTTGACTTCTTAACTTGATTAATACCTTCATGAGTTACTTCTAACCTATCACATTTTTTTTAGCCGACATACATGTTAAAATGCAATTAAATTCATTAACATCTAAAGTATAATATAAAATATTCATGGCTCTTACATTGAGTTGAGCCATTTTCTTATCAACCTCATCCCATTCTTTTTTGGGTTTGATTGATTCCACACCATCAATTATCTTAGTGGGTGTATGTGGTCCATTAACTATGATACTTCATATATCATAGTCAAGTGCTTGTATGAATATTCTCATCCGAGCTTTTAAATAGATATAGTTTGTTCCATTGAAAAGTGAAGGTCGGTTTGTGGACTGCCCCTTGGCTAGAGAAATAATAATTTGGATTGCCATAGATCCTTGGCTCTTTGATGGTTAAATCAAAATAGGGCTAGAGCAACGGACTCTGATACCACTTGTTGTCTAGCTATACAACCCAAGAGGGGGAGGATGAATTAAATTTTTAAAATTTTAAAGCTAATTTAAAGATATCAAGATTGAATGATGATACACAAGTCGTGTGTGTAAAGTGATTTAGATTAGATGAAAATATAAAAGATTTAAAAGAAAGAATGTAACAAACTAAGAAAAGAAAGATAGCAAGCACACCATAAATAAGTAACATTTATAGTGGTTCGGTGCTTTTCTTGCACCTACATCCACTCTCCAAGCTCCTACTTGGAAATTCAAAACTACTAAACGTATTCAATCAGAATACAATGTCAGTACCTCCGATCCTAACTATCCCAAGCTAGCACACTTATTTTTTGGGTACAAGCCAACCCTAGCTACATACTCCGATTCAAGGTTCAGATCAATTCTCCCAAGTTTTGAAATCCCTCCAAAATTTGAATCAAAATAATAAAGCAGAGTATAAGAGTTAATAATAATTAAATACAAGTTTAGCTCCCTTAATGAGCAAATAAAATCTTAAGAATGTTTTTCACAATAATGGAGGAAGTTTTTCTGATTTTTCTCAAGATTGTTGAAGACTTGAATGAGCTCTTGAGAGGTTGGTGAACTTGAAAATGAAAGCTTCTTTTCTTAATGAATACTTTTTGCTTAGGGCTGATAATCAATCTCTTCAATCTCTTTTATTTTTTTTCTTTTTAAAGCCTTTTAAATCTTCAATAGGTAGAGGAGAGAATCCTAGGCAAGATTTGTAGCCGTTGAAAATCTTGAAAAAAGTATTAAAAGCTATCAAAATGGGATAAAACTAGCCATTGCAGAAAATTTTTGTCACAGAAATCGACTCATGGGTTGACCTCTGGCACAGGGGTCGACCTCTAGGTCGACTTCTGAGATAGAATCTAGAAAATTGACTGTTCTGTATTTTTGGCATTTAGAACAGCTAGGGTCGATCCTTGGCACAGAAACAGTGTGCCAAACAGTCTGTTTTAGTAGAGATAGACCTAGGGGTCGATCCTTTTACATTAAACTTGATTTTCTTCCAAAATGTGCGTCCAAAAATTATGGGACTGCCTCCAAAAGATCAAAAATCTTTTATACTTACTTTTGAGGCTCTTAGATCAAAACTTGATAAAATTATGATTTTGCTCCTGAAATACAAAAAGTCTTTTTCTAAGTCAAATTCATTAGTAATCTCCTCAAATGCTTTGTAATCATCAAAATCAATTCTTGGAGCAACAATAAGTTTCTTTTTCTTTCTTTACAATCGAAGTCCTTATCACTCTTCAAGAAATCTACTGATTCAATAGAATTCATATATATCACTCAACTGATCATCACTATCATCATCCTCAGATCTCTCATCCTCACCCCCATCAGTTGAATTATTTTCATCCCAATCATTTGACTCTTTCTCCATGATCCACTCACTGTCATCTGAGTTAGAAAAAGGATAAACTTTTTCTAGCAACTCTGGTACTTCATCTTCTTTGCAAATTTAACCACTAACTTTTACTTCAGCTTCAAGTTGAACTCCAAGATCATCTTTAGCTTTTCCTCCTCGTCCAACTTACCTTCCAATTTGATATCCAACATCACTTTCAACTTTCCCTTCAATTTAATCTCCAATTAGAACTTCGCCTACATCCCATCCAAAAGGAATAAGTATAGAAGAAACTAAATTATCAATATTATCTTTAATAAATAAGCATATTTTCTCAGTTCTCTGATGTGTGCTAAATATATGAATCACATTATTGCCATTCTTAATCAAAAACCTACTACCACATGAGATAGTGAGATTCACATCCCTTTTACTAATAAGTTTGTACAAATCAGCCACCATTTTGAAATATGAACAAAGATCTCTATCTATATTATTGATCCAATATTCTTGATTTTCATAGTGTACAACCAAATTATAATAAGCCATTGCATTCCTGCACATAGGGATGATAATGGATTAGTATTGATCGGATCGACTAATATTCATACATGTCTTGTCAGAAATACATCCAAACCTGTACCCATCACGAACCCATCTTAGATTGGGTTGGGTCGGGTCGGGTAAAATATAGTCTAGAGTAGTTGCATCAGATCGAGTATATCCACTTCGACAAAACTTCTCAAATCCATCATGGCACTACCATTGGCTGATTGAAACCCTTCCAATTTCCTATGATTTTCTCCTTCCCCATGGATCTCCAAAAAAGAGAATGAAAAAAAAAAAAAAAAAGAAATGAAAGAGAAAGCAAAAAAAAAAAATGTATATGGGAAGAAGCCTTACTTATGGCCAAATAGGACAGCTTAGATGATGGGTAGGGTTTTATCGCCTGTCGAAGTCCTCTCCTTCTCCACCGCCATCCAGTTGTGGGAGTTGTGAAGGTCACCATTGTCACTTGCATCTCCATGCTTGTCGCCTCCTTTGCTCCACCTGCTATCCTACCATCTCCATCTTTTCTCTATTTTTTTCATCCTCAAGGGTTTCAATCGGGCAAGAGGCTTGGAGCAACTAAATAGAGAAGCTTAATCAGGTGGGAGGTCAGAGCGGCTAAATAGGGTCGCAAGAAGGGTTAGGGTTTTGGGTCTTAATGGTCGAATATGGAAGCTTATGAGTTAGTGAGTTATGATGGCTAGGGTTTTGGGTCAGTGGATCTCGATGGGCGAATAGGAAAGAAATATGATGGCTGGGGTTTTTGGTCAATGGGTCTCAGCAGAGCAATTGAACATGGCGGAAAATATAGTGGCTAGGGTTTTGTGTTGTGCTTTATATACAACAAATGAATTAAGTCGGATTTAGGGCGGGGCATACGATTATCCATACCCCACTCGAACCCATTTTGGATTTTTTGTCTAAAACTCATACCTATCCTGAATTTTAATTGGATTAGATAAAATCTACCTTATTTGGGTTAGATCTGTTTGGGTACCTAGTGGGTCAGAAAAAATTGCCATCCCTACCTATACAAATTAATCACTATATTAGCCAGTATAGAATTTGAAAGATGGTATAACAACCAAAATAAAATAATTACAAATACTAATAAATTACTATATTGTGCTTTGTATCTTAGCACCACTATCATTTAAAAGATGGTATTACCATTTTCTATCTTATAATCACAACAACTAACCAACAACCTACTTAAAATTGGTTAGATAGCCAAATAATAGGTGATTGTATACATTATGGCTATATAAAATCATGTCGTTCTAATGTTTATCATATCAATCTCACAAATGCAATTTGTCAAATAGAAAAAAGAGTGGGGCTAAATCTTTGGGCTGAAGTTTCTAAGTTAAAATACAAGTAACAATGTGAATAAACTAAACTTTCAACACCATAAATCTTTATATACTATAAAGTGGTGGGTGTACACAAACTCAATAAGTTAGAAAGCTTGGCTGATCAAATGATAATGCTAATAATAAATAACTTATATCATGTGTTGAAGATGCTATAATCATCTAATCATTTGTATAATTTCATTATGACTTATTTTCTTAATAGGGGATTAAAAGGTACATATTGAGATGGGCTTCTACTTGAATAGCAAATATAGGATGCTTGTGACCAAAGTTACAGCCTTAAGATGCTGACTGTATGTTTCATTTCTCCAAATGAAAACAACTTTCATGACTTAGTAGCCTAAAAGGTGTTGATCAACCCATTTTTGTATTAGAATCCCCTTTTCGCTTTTATTAAATATGAAAAAAAAAAAACCAACGAATCTATTGTTCAAATCCAGCACTTCGTTGAATTTGTCTAGGGATAATGACTAATCATATGACTATCTTCATCCTCCCTATGAGATTTTTATGTCAAAGCAAGGCATGTCAGGAGGAAACCTTGAAATATATGGAATATTTGATTCAAAGGGTGGGCCACCAACTACATTTAAAAAAGGGAAGAGAAAAAAATTACATTTGAAACATATGAGGAAGAAGACGATCAACTACATTTTTACAAATACTTACACTTCATTTTCAATACTATATGAGGAATGGGACCATCTATGGCCACTTTTAAGAAATTCTAATAGGAAACCCACTATATTTCTACCATTAAGCAACAAAATCAAAGAAAAATCAGAAGTTCTCTATCAATATATCAAGACTGCATGCATACAGCTAGGGAAAAATGCATTCATGGTGAAAAATGAAAATTACGTCAAAATAATATAGAAAATGTACCATACCTCAAATAGCAAGCAATCGGTTCTCTTTTGCTTGCAAGGGCTTCCTTGATCAGAGGTGCTTTTGCAACTTGGGAGAATAATCAAATGAAGTGGGTGGATTTCCTAATCTACATATCCTAATTTTAAAGGAAAAGAGGAAGACAGGATGGGTAGAAGGAGAAAAGATAGTGAAAAAGGGTCGGTTTTGACCGGCTTCATTTTACTAAGATGCTTGCAGATGATCAATTCATAATTCTGAAATGATTTGAGTAATGCTGTTACAACTCAAGGGTAAAGTATAATAAACGAAAACCTTAGAAAGTTTTCTTTATAATTTACAGCTTATATGTAATATAATATTATAAATGAAGTGCCATCTGGTTACTTATATTTTTCCTAGCTCCATCAGTTTATTGCTTCTATATTTAGTCCATTCCCATCTCATAAATTGCCTATTTAGCCAATTCCATAAGCTCCCTATTTGATGTAAGTCCAACTGACCACAACCTGACAAATTCAATGGAACCGAACTAATTTTTTTAGTTCAGTTTGAATTGATTTTTTAATGTAGTCGGTTTAGTTTCGATTTTGATTTTAGAAAATAAATTCAAATCAGTCTAATTTAAAAATGATCCTAAATCGATCCGAACCAAACTGTGTATACCCCTAATTTAAGATGTGTATTTGGCCCAAATCCAACCTCCAATCATGAGCTGACATATGACATCAAGGAAAAAAAAGAAAACTTGCCTAAGTTGGATGAGTCTTCTCCGAATAGGAGATCTAGATTTCATTTTCCACTCGAATTGGGACCCCAAATTCCAACATCGGCTGGACTCTCGTCTACAAAATGGGGCTTGATGTACTATATCTGATACGCAGACAATATAATACTCTCTTTTTTTCTTTTTTTTTTTCAGATCTTATTCTTGTCTACTATTCCCCAAAGCTCTTTTTCTAACTTAAGCATTCCAGGAGGGCTTCTAGTTAGATCAGCTCCAACAACCTTCTTCCTATTTTCTTTTGATGTGCAAATTAGTATTTCTTCCTTCCGTAAATATACATGAGCACTCTTCAAATTATCGGATTGGATTTTGATAGCAACATATATCATAGATTGATGCATGCCTAACTAGGAAATGAAAGAGGTAGCATGCTTTGTCATAATCTAAGTTTTGTTCCTTTTCGGAAAGCATGACCTGGTTGGATTATTGTTTTATTTTGTTAAGCAACCTAGTTAGACAATTGTCGAGTGAGAGCTTTCTTCGTATCAATCCATTATGTCCACAAAGACTTGCCACCAGCGCACAGACGCGCCTGTGGAGGCGCGGTCATGGACCAAAGGCTACCAAAAAAATGGAAAAATCAACGGGTCCCGTGCATATTCAACACATAGTCAATAAGTGGTTGTCAATTTCACGGTTAATGGATGTGTTTTAATCATGTTGGCAGGTACATCCACCAGCATATTGCCGCAGATTTCCATGAAATAGTAAAAGCTTGTTATATTTATAGTTTTATTAATGCTTCACATAAACTTAAATATTAAATCATGATAATATACTTTTGTTTCCCAGAAAAAAAAAAAAAAAAAATACTGCATCGTCCTAGCTAACTGTAGCGATGCATTTAATATTTACCATCTACATCACATAAAATAATAAAAACACATATTTTAGATACATAATATAATATTATATTAATCATTGAAACCAATCGTGAAAGCCATCTCATGGACTCCGTGGTGAATGTATATATTAAAAAAGGCATAGTTGGCATGTCACATGGCTTTGTACAAAGATATTTAATCATTGACTTTGCAACATTTCTTTTTTTTGTAAAATGATGTAAATTGTGGAATCATAATTTCTTAACTTCTCTCCCGCTTAAATGCAGACACAAAACAACTCCAAAATATGTATTAATGTGTAAGGAGAACAAATCTAAATTTTCTAGCCAAATTGATAGCCAAAAAAAGGTTTATGCGCAAAATCCACTGAAGAAAGTGGGTCCCGACGGTTGGATGTCATAATTCAAAACCATGCATTTCACGTATCCATCGCATTCAAAGAAACGCGTAAACAACATATAAACCGGTCAATGAGTTGCCCAACAAGCGGCTGTAGGAGTATCCCTTTGCGCGCGGTAGCCAGTCAATGGCGGCTCGATCGGTGTGGTGGTTAAAGGATGACCCTCCAAATGAGTGGCCAAGGGAGTCAGCGCAGGCATCGGCTAGCTATCATGTTGTTGGCAAAACCGAGTGAGGTGAAGCGTGGCGCTTCTTTTTCCCAGTTCTCACGTCAGAAGTGACGGAAGCAACAATAAAGAAAGTCAACGACGACAGGGGGAACAAGTTGAAGTAAACATGCTCACAGTTGGGCTGAAGCTGTCAGCGTGAAAATTGCTTTCTAGAAGACTCCAGCAAACTAAGATACGAGATTTGATAGGAACATGCTCGCATGTCAAATAAGTTGTTATAACTCAAAAGACGTTGGCGCTGAATGATCATAGGCCAATTGGTTTATATGATGCTCTTTTGGCTAAAATCTTAGCAAATAGATTGATGACGTCTGTTGGTGAAGAAACTGATCATCGTCGGAGGTCGCTGGAGTCAAGACTGAGGAGGTCACCGCCGAGGACCTGCCCATCCGGAGCCGATGGGAGGTGGCTCCGGTAGGATCCTCCGACGATCAAATCAGCTCTGGCCAAAAGGAATGGAGTGCTCGGGAATGAGTTCTGGAGCTTATAGAAGAAGAGGAGAGCTTAGAGATCAGAGAGAGAGAGATTAGAGTTAACGTATCTAAAGGGGTTCTTTTTATAGCGGAGCTTGATGGTGACAGCTGCAGCCGCGTGCTGGCGAGCCGCTCGAGGTTCGGCGGAGCCAGTCTCACGGGAAGGTGCCGTGTGCGGCAGGTTGATGGTGACAGCCATCGCCGCCTCATAGCGGATTGCTATCACTCGCGGTGGACTGATGGTGATGGCTGCAGAGCTTGCAGCGGACTGATGGTGATGGCCGCAGAGCCAGCCGAATGAAGGGTTGAAGGCCTTCGTCGTGTGCCCATTTTGGAGGAGTTCGGGCTCCTGAAGAGGAAGCTTGGAGGGAGTTCGGCTCCCATAGGCGTCTGGCTGGAGGTATGCAGCTAAGGCTCGTCCGTTGAGGAGTTCGGCCAGTGGGAATTCGAAGCTCGGCCGTTGGAGAGTTCGGCCAAATGTTGGACTTCAGCTGAGGCTCGTCAGCTGAGGAGTTCGGCCGCTGAAAATCCGAAGCTCGGCCGTTGGAGAGTTCGGCCGACTGTTGGACTTCGGCTGAGGCTCGGCCGCTGTGGAGTTCGAGAAGCTCGGCCGCTAGGCAGTTCGGCCGACTGGAGAGGTTCGGTCTTGACGAGGAGAGTCCGAAGAAGCTCGGCAGCTAACTAGCTCGGTCGGCTGAACGGGTTGGAAGAAGCTCGGTCGCTGGGGGTTCGGCCGAAGCCCGGCTGCTTGGAGTCCAAGGAGCTCGGGCGCTAAGTAGTTCGGCCGACTGTAGGAGTTCGGCTAAGATCCGTCCATCGAAGCTCTTCCGCGGCTACAGGTTGCATTAGGCCGAGCATTGAGCTAGACTTCGGCGGAAGCGGGATTTATCCCCAACACTAGCCCCCCCACTCCCGAGTTCGAAAATCGAAGGAAGGGAGTGCAGGAAAGGCGACTGCCGAAGTCTTTCTCTGAGCTCTGTATTGGTCTAGGTCGAAGCTCGGGGGGATCTCGCCTCCAATTGAAGTTGATATCGAGGTTGAAGCCCGAGGAAGATCCCATCTTCAGCCGAGGTTGAGGGGGGCTTCGTCCGCTGCGATCGAAGTCGGAGGTTGCGCTCCTTGGGGGCGACATTGTCTCCTATAGCTGAGGTCGATGTGGGCGCTTGGGAGAGATCTGATCTTAGGGCGAGGCTATCTCCGATCTTATCTCTGGCCGAGGTGGTAGTTGAAGCTCTCCAGCCGAGGTTGACATGGTTGCTTTCTCTAGCCAAGGTCGAAGTTGAAGCTCTCCAGCCGAGGTTGATACGGTTGCTTTCTCTAGCCAAGGTCGAAGTTGAAGCTCTCCAGCCGAGGTTGACACGGTTGCTTTCTCTAGTCGAGGTTGTATCGGGCACTCGGGGGAGATCTCATCTCCTGCGGTCGAGCTTTTCTCGAGGAGATCTTATCTATGGCCGAGGTTGTCCATGGTCGCTCGGAAGAGATCTCATCTCTAGCCGAGGTTGCCTCGGGGAAGATCTTATCTCTTAGCCGAGGTTGATGCTCGTGTTAGGACGAGGTTCTCCTCCTGTTCCTAACCGAGGTTGTCCGCAGTCGCTCGAGAGAGATCTTATCTCTAGCCGAGGTTGATGCTCACGTTAGGACGAGGTTCTCCTCCTGTTCCTAACGGGCCCACGGTTGCTTGGGAGAGATCTTATCTCTAACCGAGGTTGACTCGATCGCTCGGGAGAGATCTTATCTTTAGCCGAGGTTGATGCTCGCATTAGGACGAGGTTCTCCTCCTGTTTCTAATGGGCCCACGGTCGTTCGGGAGAGATCTTATCTCTGGCCAAGGTTGATGCTCGCGTTAGGACGAGGTTCTCCTCTTGTTCCTAACCGAGGTTGTTCACGGTCGCTCGGGAGAGATCTTATTTCTAGCCGAGGTTGATCCTCGGGTTAGGACGAGGTTCTTCTCCTGTTCCTAACCAAGGTTATCCATGGTCGCTCGGGAGAGATCTTATCTCTAGCCGAGGTTGATGCTCACATTAGGACGAGGTTCTCCTCCTGTTCCTAATGGGCCCAGGTCACTCGGAAGAGATCTTATCTCTAGCCGAGGTTGATGCTCGCATTAGGACGAGGTTCTCCTTCCTGTTCCTAATGGGCCTACGGTCACTCGGAGAGATATTATCTCTGGCCGAGGTTGATGCTCACGTTAGGACGAGGTTTTCCTCCTGTTCCTAACCGAGGTTGTTTACGGTCGCTTGGGAGAGATCTTATCTCTAGCCGAGGTTGATCCTCGGGTTAGGACGAGGTTCTCCTCATGTTCCTAACCGAGGTTGTCCATGGTCGCTTGGGAGAGATCTTATCTCTAGCCGAGATTGATGCTCACGTTAGGACGAGGTTCTCCTCCTATTTCTAACGGGCCCATGATCGCTCGGGACAGATCTTATCTCTAGCCGAGGTTGTCAATGGTCGCTCGGAAGAGATCTTATCTCTAGCCGAGGTTGATCCTCGGGTTAGGACGAGGTTCTCCTCCAGTTCCCAACCGTGGTTGTTCATGATCGCTCAGGAGAGATCTTATCTCTAGCCGAGGTTAAAGTGCGCGCTCGGAGGAGATTTTATCTCCTACGGTCGAGCTTCTAAGGCTTCTGACCTGCCTCCGTTAGCACAAAACTGGTCGTCGCCGGAGGTCGCTGGAGTCGAGGCCGAGGAGGTCGCCGCCGGGGACCTGCAAAACAGAGTCCCATCCAGAGCCGGTGGGGGGTGGCTCCAGTAGGACCCTCCGATGATTAAGTCAGCTCTGGCCAACAGGAATGGAGTGCTCGAAAATGAGTTCCAGAGCTTAGAGATCAGAGAGAGAGATTAGAGTTAGCGTATCTGGAGGGGTCCTTTTTATAGCGGAGCTTGATGGTAACAGCTGCAGCCGCATGCTGGTGGGCCGCTCGAGGTTCGACGGAGCCAGTCTCATGGGAAGGTGCCGTGTGCGACGGATTGATGGTAACAGCCATCGCCGTCTCATAGCGGATCGCTATCACTCGCGGTGGACTGATGGTGATGGCTGCAGAGCTTGCGGCGGACTAATGGTGATGGCCGCAGAGCCAGCCGAATGAAGGGTTGAAGGCCTTCGTCGTGTGCCCATTTCGGAGAAGTTCGGACTCCTGAAGAGGAAGCTTGGAGGGAGTTCGGCTCCCATAGGCGTCTGGCTGGAGGTATGCAGCTAAGGCTCATCCGCTGAGGAGTTCGGCTGTTGGAGAGTTCGGCCGGCTGTTGGACTTCGGCTGAGGCTCGACCGCTGTGGAGTTCGAGGAGCTCGGCCGCTAGGCAGTTCGGCCGGCTGGAGAGGTTTGGTCCTGATGAGAGGAGTCCGAAGAAGCTCGGCAGCTAACTAGCTCGGCCGGCTGAACGGGTTGGAAGAAGCTCGGCCGCTGGGGGTTCGGCCAAAGCCCAGTTGCTTGGAGTCCAAGGAGCTCGGGCGCTAAGTAGTTCGGCCGACTGTAGGAGTTCGGCTAAGATCCGTCCGTCGAAGCTCTTTCGCAGCTACATGTTGCATTAGGCCGAGCATCGAGCTAGACTTCGGCAGGAGTGGGATTTATCCCCAACAACGTCTAATGCTCAAAGTGCTTTTGTTTATGATGGCAATATTATTGACAATATTCCATTGGCCTAGAAAATTATGCAAAAGTCTCTATCAGGAAAGTTGATATAGAGGGCGTATGATAGATAGGAGTATTTGTTCATGTATCCGCTCACTTTAGTTTTCATGACAGATTCATTACTTGAACGACGGCTTGCATCACTGTCCTAGGTCTGTTGTCTTGGTTAATGGAGCTTCCTCTAGCTGGTTTCAGATAAACATGAGATTAAGATAAGGATTCTCATTGTCACCTTTCCTTTTATTCGACGTTTTGAAATGCTATCCAGGACTCTTCACTTGGCAATAGGAGGAGGTAATTAAGCTAAGAGGCTGCAAACCTTTCAGAGAAGGACCTAATGTCTCTTGTATTTTATTTGCAAATGACTATTTACTGGTGGTTAGGACAACCAAGAAGGATATCTGTATCTTAGAAGAATTATTGATTTCTACTGTGCCAAAATATCAATTTATCCAAGTCTCACGGTTATTTTGGTCCATCCATCTCTCAATATATATATATTCAAGCTAAAATCAAAAATATTTTGTGGATGACTACCAAAATAGGAACATGGACTTGTTTGGGTCTCCCTATTTCAGGTTATAAACTTGTTGTGGCTAGCTGTTTATAACTCTCTTATTGGAAACATCAGCAAGAAGCTTGACAACTAGAAATGGAAGGTGTTATCTTTCCCCGGAAGGTTAACTCTCTTGCAATCTATGCTATTTTTGGTTTCAACTCATTGCATGTCATCTTCTTCTGTTCCTTTAACTATGTTGATAGGAATGGAAAAGGATTTTAGAGCCTTTTGATGGAGGCACATGAATGACAAAATGGGACTGCATCTCTCATTTAAGCTTGAATGCTTAATTATGCAGAACCATTTCATTTGGATGGTGGCCTCTGAAGCACAGGTAGTGTTGCTTTAAAGGTTTGGCCTACTTTTTTCCTAATGTAAGACGGCTAATCTCGTAAGTGATGATGGAGTTTGGAATAGAAGGAAATTATTATCCATCTTCCCAGCTGAAATGATGCATCATGCTTGTAAAATCCCAGTGTCGAAAATGATTTGATCTGATCAGCTTTGTTGGGGGAAGAATTGATAGATTAAAACATCAGCTAAGGAGATCTATATGCTTATTATGCCTTTGTCAAATCAGAATAATGGCTCTTATTTTACATGGATTTGCAAAGTTGATACCATCGAGAGGGTAAAAATGTTTTGGTGAAGACTGTTGTAGTGCAGAATTCATTGCAAATTTGGATTGCACAAAAGAGGAATTCTTAATGTTGACACTCCATCTTGTGATTTGTACTTGGACTATGAGGAGGACTATGACCCCACTTGCCACTTTGCGAAATAGTGTTAGGCTATAAGGGACAGTTCAACTCAGCCCCAAGTAGAGATAATGATTAAATCTATCATGGTTAATATTGCTTGGTATATTTGGAAGGCCAGAAATAATAGAATGTTTGGAAAGGAAAACTCTTCCCCATGGGGATGCAGTAAGATGAGCTATAAATTTGATTACGAATTGCTATAAGACCTAATCATTGGTTTTCCTTGACATATAGTTAAGGGACTGGAGTTATCTTGGCCTTATATGCCCCTCATCATTGGATGGTATTACAATGACTTGTTTACCCTCTCCCCTTGGTATGTTGAAGGTTAAGTTTGATTGTTCCATCAGTGATAATATTGCAAATGCAAAGATAGTTATTAGAGATCACTTTGGCCGGTTGATCAGGAAGAGTTAATTTGCCATCACGGCAACCCTTGTACCTAGCTGATACCAACTTGGAAGACCTTAATTTCCATTCTAGTTTGCTAATTCAAAGCTTCCTAGGTTTGGTTAGAAAGTGATTCACCTACTGTTATTGTTTACATTAACGGTTCCGCCAATAGGCCCAGTTCTAATTCACTATCGAGAGATATTATGCAAATAAGGGCAGCTCTACGAGCATTTAAAGCCACTCATAATTTCGGGGAAGATAATCAAGTGGCAGATTGGCTAGCTTTAAATTATAGGTTGGTTGATTGATTTGAGGAAGGAATGCTACAATTCCACGTCAGATCAATTACTTAAAGCCAATCCTCTATTCATTTTTAATTTCAGGTTTTGATGCTTCCTCTATTCAAGCAGCCAATCTTGGGTACTATCACATTACAAGATATTTATAATAGAAAATTACCAAGGGCCTCGTCTTAGTGCCAATGAAAAAATTTGTGTTATTATTAGATAAATGGGATGATTATGATTTACATCACAACCATTCATGAATGCAAAATACCCCAAAGGATCCCATAAATTTTAGGAAAGATAATAAAGGGGCAGATTGGCTAGCTTTAAATTGTAGGTTGGTTGATTGATGTTGGGACACGAATGCTATGATGCCATTCCAGTCGGATCAATTGCTTAAAGCCAATTCCGTTGGATCTTTTGTTCGTTTCTAATTTCAAGTTTTGATGCTTCCTCTATTCAAGCAGCCAATATTAGGTCAATATTATATTACAAGTTATCTACGATAGAAAAATATCAAGGGCCTAGTCTTAGTGCCAATGAAAAATTTTGTATTATTGTTAGCCATATGGGATGATTGTGATTTACGTAACAACCATTCATGAATGCAAACTACCACAAAGGATCCCATAAATTGCACCAATTCTCTTGTATCAAGTTGTAGACCGGCCATCAGCTGACTGGATTTTTTTCCTTCTCTTTTTCGGATACTGTACTTGGGCCTACAGAATTACTCGTCCAACGAACGAGTATCAAAGAAAAACTTCACCGTGTTTTACGTTTTTTTCTTTTTTCTTTTTCTTTTTTGAATCATAAATTTAGGGATAGAGGACCAAGGTGCATATTTGGTACTATAATATTTATCGTGCATTACAACGATTGTGAGTATTTTTATGAGATCAAGGAATCTAAAATAGAATTTATGACTAGCCTTGTTATGTAAGGCCCTGGATTGTTATCAAAGGTATTAGAATGGATCTAATCTAGGCCCATCTAAACTAGTAAACATTATAGTACGGATCCTTTTAGGACCGACCATGAGGTAATTATCACGTTAATTTGTGATTGAGTTTTATTAAATCTAGACCCTTTGCCTGGTGAGGATCCCATGATTAAAATGGAAGGAATGTAAGATAGGTGCAAGGTGTATGTTTAGTCCTATATTAGCTGCACTCTTAGAAAATGTTAAATATTCATACATGTTGAAGGAATTCAACTAGCTTTTTCAAGTGAGGTTATTACAAGAAAAAATTTTACTAAAATTATTATAAGGGGGATGGACCTTTGACCATTTATCTGAAATATAAACATCATATTGTCAAGGCATGTGACTTTTTGTTTTCATGTTTTTCGAAAATACAATATCATCCTTCCTTTTGGGTGACAAAAGTTTAAATTAAGAGGTCGAAGTTGTGCATCGACTAATCTTTGTTATGATTTTCAGATGTAACCATAAATTCAGAATATCTTTTTTCTTAGAATTTTTTAAAAAATTGTTAGCTAATTTATTGGCCCAAAAACTTAAATGAATAGAGAAAGAGTTAGATTGAACTCAAATCTGACTAGGCTGTATGATTTGTAATATTGGAAATCATTTGGAAAAATTCTCAATCATAGTTTGTAATAATATTAATGCTATATTCATGATTGTTAACCTAGTTTTTCATACTCAGTTAGACACATCGAGTATTTTGTATACAAAAAAATTCATATTGGCTTCCTTTATTACTTGAGCTTTTACCATATAACATCAACATACTTATCTATTCACCAAGCCACTTCCTTCTGTTGCTTCTCATGATATTTGCATAAACTTGTATTTAGGTATTGCTCCCTGGGCAATTTGAGGTTTTGGGTTGTAGCGGCATTGTTGACACTCACTGGCATCCTCTTCCAAACATTAAGTCTAAAATCATTAAATAATCATGCTCCTAAATATAAAGCTTCTTGGTTCTAATGGATCTTCATATTACTAACCCCATTCCTTTATTTTAATTATCCCTAGATCGGTCAATGTTCACTTCACCCTCACTTTCAATCGATCAATTGCACACCAAGTTAAGCCCAAGTATGCTCACTTGCATTAGGTGATCCATCTTCCTTAATTTCGAACTCGAATTCATCCATTTTGATTTAATTCTTTCCCTCTTGAGTCATTCTGAACAAAGTTTATGTTCTCTATCACTGGTTCCATCTCTAATTGACCTATTATGATCTTAGTTGAACAATATTATTACTAATTATACCAACTAACTCAAGTTCATCTGATCTAGCTTAGTTCACTGATTTGATCATTTTTTTCAAAATTATCCATCAATTTTTTTTTATTTACCCTAATTAATGTTTGTGGATCCAATTAGACTTCCTCATGCCTAATTTTATCAAATTTTATACAAAGCTGATTGATTTTGACTCAACACAATTTGAAGCATAACTTAGAAGAGGTTAAGTGCAAAATCAAAATTTAACCGCATCCTATATCATAAGAGTCTTAGTTAAAATTCTACAATTTTTAGACATCTCTATTCTCATTAATTAGCCATGCAAAAAAATATAAAAGGCCACATGCAAATCTATAAATTGGAAAAGCTTGGGTAAAAAATATCAAATAGATCAAATCTTTTTTAGATTTAGCTTTCCCTCCGAAAACCAAAAAGAGGGAGGGAGGGAGGGAGAGAGAGTGTAACAGCTAGCCATAAGATCCTAGAGAAATTATCCGAGCCATCAAATCAAGCTTTTAATCTATTTTAAATCAATGATTGGATGCCACCTGGCATCATCTCAATCCTTCTCTAGCTAGATGAAAAAGTTTTGAGTTTAGCTATTGAATGTTTCTACTCCATCTATACATCAACCATGGAGAAAGATTTGGATCCTCTCGATTCTTTAATCCCTTCCGACTCATTTTATAGCTTTAGTTTCTTTTATCTTTAGCTCTCCTCTCCCTTCTCTTCTTCTTTCTTTCCACTTCTCTTGAGACCCTAAATCTCTTCAAACTAATGGCTACGCATATTTGAGATCCAAGGTGGCATAAAGCAAGAAAAAGTTCAAGATCAGAAGTCTTTGATTCTCTTGATTTATTTTCAAGTTTGTTTCATAAATTATGATTCTATAACAATGAAAATTCTTACTCCTTGATGATGAATCGGCTTATCTTAATTTTTTTAAAAAGTTATTTTAGGTTAATTTTTGCATATTTATTTGATAGCTTCTACATTTTTATTTTTCTTCTTTTTTTGAACATTGAGATGGGTGGATAGGATCTATGACCTCTTGATCTAACCCTCGATAAGGCTTTCAACATTATCAAAATCTTAATTCCTAGCATTCTAGGTTGTGCAAAGGGATGGAACTAGCAATATCTAGACCCCGACTACATTTCACCTATCTAATATGTGCATGATGTGTTAGGCCTATCCCGAATAAGTAAGGACCTAGGATTTTGTACTCTAGCTACAGAAGGTGTCTTGACCTTCAAGCTTCCTTGATAATACTCCCAAGATTTATTTAAGGGCTCGTGTTCATAGATTAGTATTATCTAATGTTTTGTCTTCCAATTTTCTAGCTTTTAACCTTGAGAACCTATGAAAACTCTAAACCCTTCTTAAACTCCTATTATGACCCTTTCTTTAGAGAATATCATATTTTTATAAATCTAGCTATGAAAATCCCAACTTGACCCAAGGTTGAGTTGAGTTAGGATTGAACTTCAAGCCAACCAAAACTCGACCCTAACCCATTCTGAATCCAAACTTGTTAGGATTGAACTTCAAGCCAACCAAAACCCGACCCTAACCCATTCTGAATCCAAACTTATCTGACCAACTTGATAAATAAATTAATAAATAATTTATATATATGTTGTGAATTCATATATATTCCTACATATTACTATCATGTTTTATATAGTTATATCTTTAGGGCTATTAAATTGTTTAAATGTGTAATTAAAATTGACAAATGATTAAGGTGTCAATATAGCAACTATTATTCTCAAAGTGTCCAACCATTTTCCCTATCTTATATATATATATATATATATATATATTGCAATCTAATTCAATTAATGTAGCCCAACTTGATGCAATTAATTGGACCCAATCAAATTTTAGCTTAAGATGGCGTTTGGTTGGGTTGGCTTAGAGAAATCCCAACATAGATTGGGCTTGGTTTGGAGGTATATAAGTTGGGTTGGGTCAAGTTTGCCCTCAACTCAACCCCCCCAACCCAATTGTACTCTTATGTATCCATAGCTTGCTACATAGACTACTCGTACCACCATCAATCCGCTAATAACATCCTCATCTTACTCTTTTCCGGTCTCTTCTCCTCCTATGGCTTTTTGATTTGCTATTAGATAGGTAAGGGATTGTGGTAGATATGGACGGTATATAATATAAAGTTTGGGATCTGCTAGCCCAAGGAAGAAGAGGTTGGATATGAGGAAGGTAGTTATAACACCAAATGCAAGGAGGGTGGAGGAGAAGAGAGAGTTAAAACAAAGACAAGGTTTAGAAAAGGAAGCAATAACATCGGAGGTGGAGATTAGGAGGCTAGAGACCGATGATGGTTAGATGGTTAGGGTAATGATGATGATGGGGCAGCATTTAGATAGTAAAATGAGATTAAATCTAATTAGAAGGGAAGAGATAGGTACACGATAGACTATGGTTTCTAAGAAATAGAGTAATATCCTCATTCACACTATTAATTAAACTCTTGGAATCAAGATCTTAAAGAATCATGTGGAAGCAATGTACATGCCGTAAAAACTTATGCTTTTGTTGTATAGAGGACCAAACCACACCCATACCATTCCTAGCCTTTTAGGTATCTTCAATTTTTCACCATTTTATAAATACTTGATCATAATACTAAAAATAATTATCTTTACAAATTTATGATTCTCAATTTTCACTCCACCTTCATTTTTATTTCTAATTTTACTAAACCTATATTCTATGTATTCAAGCATGATCCTATTAAATATATGAAATATAACTTTTATAAAATTAGAGATAGAGATGAAGATGGAGTAAAAATTGAGCATCATAAAATATCTCACCAAACTGCTCCCACCTCCCAAAATCCTGTATAAGAAGATAACTTCCTCATGAAAGAGGATGCCAAATTTGACAAGTGTCTTCATCCCAATAGTATAGCTAGAGTTTCCTTTGTAGTTCATGACTAACAGACTTGGTTTCTTGCCATTGGTATTTTTCCTTCAATGGCATAGATAGTCCCATTTTGGAGCTACATGATGCATGGAAAGGCAAATGTGCAATATGGCCAAGAGACACTCTTAAAACTCTAGCCTCCTAGAAAACAAAGTGCAAGTGTATTTTGTTGGCTCATTCATGAGAAACATCTGGGATCTAGCTACCAACCTCGCCGAGTTTTATTCTTATGTTTGTTGTGAGGGCAACTAAGGTACAAATAATGCTTAGGCTAGCTACCTGATGTCCTTGGCCATGAGTTTGAACTAATAATTTTCCATAATTTAAAATAATTCCAGCTATGGTTGATGCACTCAGGCTGTTCATTTGTTATAGGGGGTGCCCTCCTTGTTGAAGACTCTCCCCACATAGATAGATAGATAGATAGATAGATAGATAGATAGATAGATAGAGAGAGAGAGAGAGAGAGAGAGAGAGAGAGAGAGAGAGAGAGAGAGTCCCATGGAAACTCAAAAATCTTTACCTGAAGCTCCAATGTGAACCCATTAGTATGTATAATATGTAATGAGTCAAATAATGGGGAAAGGATAAGGATTGTAAGGTGCTTTTGGAGGAAGTCTATAATAATATTATCAATACTAAAATTGATCATTCAGTGGTCGATTTTGATTAGATTTAAAAATCTCCTACTCATTACATTAGAATATTTTGGTGGAAATTATGCAGGCAACGACTCCTATACAAGTGAACCATATATAATCATGGTTTGCTATATATATCCTGGCCAGTGTTTTTGTCATCTATGCGAGGATCAAATTAAAGATATGGATCATGCTATTCGGACATGTCATTTTACTCGTAAGATATCGATGTCTATTTTATCCTAGCTCTCTATTACTTTGCCACTAAATTTTATTTATGATCTATTTGCACATGGTATCTAGTAGAGTGCGGTGATAATGATAAAGCTATATTGCTTTTCATGCTGGTTGGTTAATATGGTCCAACATAAATAAACAAGTATTTCAATGTAAATTCACTATTAAGGATGATTTATGTGCTAAAAGCCTTTCATCTAGCAAGGGAATTTCTTTAGCCCTAAACAAATATTCTATTAATGCAACAACAAGGCTCTCGGATACCATCGATCCTCTGGATCCTCCTCATTCTTCTTCCATAATAGTTTATGGTCATCCCCTCCCTTTGGAGTATTAAAGGTTAACTTTAAGTTATTGAAGCTGAACGATAAGCTGCATGGGAAGGTATTTATGTAGCTTTGTTAAGATACAAGGCTACACAACTTTGGATAGAAGGTAACTCTCTTATCTTCTATTTAGTATGAAAAATAGATTAGAAGAAGGATCGATGGGGGAGGAAGGATGGATTGATCTTTTATTGATCCTTTCATATATTTGATGAAACATGGAAGAGTAGATAGAAATAATTTTCTCTTCTATTTGGCATACAAGAAATGAAAAAATGATATATAATATTTGTATGATATTTTTATTAAACTATCCTTTGATGAAAAAGTATGATTATCAATTTATAATATTTATATATACTAAAAAAGTAGAGTAATATATAAACTTATAATCTTCATAATTTATAATTAAATAAAATTATATAAATATTAAATTTTAATTAAATTTACTAAATAATTTTATAAATTAATTATATATTAGTACATTTATTTGTATATTAAATAAATAAATAAATAAATAATTTATAATTTATAATTTAATTTACATAATTAATTAATTTTATACAAATAATTAACTAAAAAATAGTGAATATAAATAAAAAAATAGGAGATAATTTTAATTATTTACTTATGATTATGAAAATTTTGCTAAAATTAAAAAAAAATAATCATAAAATTTGATAGTTTAAGATAAATAGTATAGCTAAAATAAAAAATATATATAAATAAAAGAGATGAAAAAGTGAAGTTTTTGTTAAAAAATTAAAAAAAAATAATTTTATCAATATAGAGATCTATTCCTCACATATTCTATCTATTTTTTCTTGTATCCTCCTACTTTGGAAGGATGCAAATTGATAGGTATGGATAAATGAATAACTTCTTCTTTTTACTCATCATTTCTATAATTTTTTGAATCAAATGATAGATAAAGATTATCCGATCCTTTCCCTTACGATCCCAATCAAACACAAAGTTACAATGATACAATAGATTAACTAATCCTTTAATTCCGGTCCGCTTCATCTGCCCTTGCTCCAAGACATATGAAAAATTAAAAATTAAAAAGTTGTTCAGATATTTAAGGCTTCTCATATATTCCACCAAGACAATCAATCTACAGATTGGCCAACTAATAAATGAATTTTGGGTGATGTAGATTACACGTAGGACTCCATAATTTCAATTTAGCTCAAAATATTACTTCAGGCTAAAAAAAACATGGGTGGACCGGTGTCAATGGTTCCACGAATCTTGCTTTGTTGCAGAAAATGGAGGGACCAGCCCACGTCCAGGAATTAATACCGGAAGAAACTCTGCGTTCTGCTTGACGGTATGCGATTCACGTGGCATTCATCAAATTTCAGATACGGGGCGCACCCGACAGCTCGCTAACAGACATTCCCCTCACCATCGCTATTCCGAATTCCAACAGAGCCACGTAAAGCTCATGTTGCAACCCAAAAAATAGGCAGTGGGTTGAAACGCGCTTTTGCCACCGCAAGCCTCAGAGACGGGAGCCGGAGAGAGAGGTGACAGCCCCCCTGAGGCCCATCCATCTCTCCGCCTCGCTCGCCGTTGTTTTCCCCCTTCTCTCCCATCCTCCATCCACCAACCTAGACCACCATTGAAGCCATCTTTTTCTCCTTCCTCCTCTCTCCCCCTCTCCATGCCTTCACAATGAAGGCTAGGAGCCCTTCTCCTCTCCCTCTCCTCCTCCTCCTCTCTCTCGCCCTCCTCCCTTCTTCCTCTCTCTCCGATGACAGTGCAGCAATGCAGGACATCGCCAAGAGCCTCATCGTCCCTCAATGGAAGGTCGCCAACAGCGACCCATGCAGTTGGTCCGGCGTCTCCTGCCAAGGTGGCAGCGTCGTCGAAATCAACCTCAAGAACAAGGGCGTCTCCGGCGAGCTCTCCCCCTCCATCTCCAAGCTATCCTCCCTCAAATCCCTCCAGCTCCAGAAGAACCAGATTAAAGGGGATCTCCCCTCCCTCGCCAATCTCGCCAGCCTCGAGAGTGTACTCATCGATGACAATGCCTTCACCACCATGCCTGCCGATTTCTTCTCTGGCCTCACAAGCCTTCAGACCGTGACTCTCGACAATAACCCCTTCAAACCGTGGTCCATACCGGATGATGTATCCAAGTGTGAGAATCTCGTGGTCTTCTCTGCCTCCGACGCTGGTGTCACCGGCAACATCCCGGATTTCTTCGGCGAAATGCCCAAATTGCAGATGGTGACACTTTCTTACAACACTATGAAAGGCGGGCTCCCGACATCCTTCAAGGGTTCCAATATTCAGTCGCTTGTACTCAACAATCAACAGGCCGGCTCCCAGCTCACCGGGCGGATCGACGTGATCGCATCGATGACCCAGCTCTCAGTGGTATGGCTCCAATCAAATGGCTTCACGGGGCCCATCCCGGATCTATCAGAGCTCGCCTCCTTGACGGACTTCAGGGTTCGGGACAATTTCCTCACTGGAGTCGTCCCGCCATCGCTGACATCGTCCGCCACCCTCAAGAATGTCACGTTGTCGAACAACAAGCTCCAGGGCCCCATGCCTAAGTTTGCCGATGGCGTGACCGTCGACGTCGACAAGGGCAACCAATTCTGCACCGCGAATCCGGCGGGGCAGTGCGACCTGAGAGTGACAACACTGCTGGAAGTAGCGGAGGGCTTCGAGTACCCGATGGACCTCGCAGAATCCTGGCAGGGGAATGATCCCTGTAAGAATTGGCAGGGTGTGACCTGTGCCGGCCTGGAAATTGTGGTCCTTAATTTTGCGAACCGGCATTACAATGGGACCATCTCTCCCGCCGTTGGTAACTTGACCTCATTGCAGAAGCTGATACTGAGCAACAACAGCCTCTCAGGCCGAATACCTGATAGCTTGACCAAGTTGCAGAAGCTGACGCTTGTTGATGTTACCAACAACGACCTCTCAGGAAAAGTACCGGAATTCCAACAGGATGTGGAGGTGAGGAAAGAAGGGAACCGGAATATTGGCAAAGAAGTGGATCTTTCTGGAGGAGATTCTGGTTCGAATGGGTCTTCATCTAAGTTTCAAGCCGGTACAATTGCGGGGATAGTTATAGGCGTTTTGGTTGGTATAGGGTGCTTAGTGGCTGTGTTGGTTTGCTACATTCGCAGTAGGAAGCACAAGGAATTTGGGTGGGTTTCTACGCAAACCCCTGCAAACGATCCAGAATTGAAGATAGGAGTGATCGGTATGAATTTGAATGATGGAAGCTGGAATGGACGGTACACTCAAAGCAGCACAGGGAATACAACAGACTTGCAAGGCATGTGTATGTCGATCAATGCCATCCGTAGTGCCACAAACAATTTTAGCGAAGACAGCATTATAGGCAGGGGTGGATTCGGAGTCGTCTACAAAGGGCAGCTTAATGAGACGATGATAGCGGTGAAGAGGAACAAGGTTGGCTTGATGGGTAAGAAAGGGAACGAAGAGTTCAAAGCAGAGATCGATGTGTTACAGAAAGTAAGGCACAGGCACTTGGTTGCCCTCCTAGGATTTTGCGACGTTGGAGATGAGCAGCTGTTGGTCTACGAATATATGCCAGGGGGTACTTTGGAGCAGCACTTGTTTGAATGTAGTGAGAATGGGTTCTCTCCTCTTACTTGGAAGCAGAGGCTTACAATAGCTCTGGATGTGGCTAGAGGGGTTGAATACCTGCACAGCTTGGCCCAGGAGAGTTTCATCCACAGGGACCTGAAGCCCTCGAATATATTGTTGGACAATGACAAGCGGGCTAAGGTTTCAGATTTCGGATTGGTCAAGCTTGCACTAGATAAGCAGAAGTCTATGATGACACGATTGGCTGGGACGTTTGGATATCTTGCACCTGAATATGCGAGTAAGTTTTTTTGGTTTTGCTTCCTGATTTAGTGATTTGATATGATATTGTTTACATTGATTCTATTTGCTCTAGAAAAATTTGCTGGTTTGTTGTGCTTAGTTGTTTCCCGTAGACTGAATTAAATACAAATGCATATAAAGGTTGCTTCATGAGTAATATTACTTGCGTACATCCACATATTCACAAATACATTCTTGTCTACCTACTATATTTTGTGCACTATAAATGGAAATTCATATGTAGGAATGTATGCTAACAACACATGTTTGACATAGTATGTCATTACACTCTGTTAGCTAGAATTTTTCAACAGCGATTTGGTTTGTTAGATGAAAAATTTGCTTTAGAACTTTGAGCAATAAAGTCTCAAAATTTTTGGCAGTGAAGGGCATTTAAGCGCATCGAGCAAGCATGATGGATATAAGAATGCTGATGGAGGGGATATGAGAAGAGCACATAAAGAGAATGATAGATATTGGAAAGATATATTTTTAGATGAAGAATGCTACATACATGACAAAGTGGTTAAGAACTGAATGAGGGCACAAGTATGCAACAACGACCAATCTGGCCTCAGTTAGAGTGATACATTTCTGTTGAATATGTGCAAGAAAGAGAATGTAAAAAGAGAAATGGATGTAAGTGATGATAAATGAGTTACGAGTAGAGGGATTGATAAAGTTCACCCCACTAATGAGAATAAGGCTATAGATTATGGTCAAGACATTGTCTTCCTACCAGTTTGCATAAGGTGTAATGTGGTATCATAAAAAAGAATGTACTTTAAGGGTGAAGAAATAAACGTTGAAGAACCTAATGGGACAACATAGACATAGAGGACTCTTATGGTCGAACACTGAGGTCCACAAAATGATCATAAAAATATCACTTCTTGTAAGGAATTTGTAAAGGACAGTGGCATATAAAATGTAGATAACCAAGGAGGTCTAAAATTTCTTAATGTTCACCATATGACCAATGTTATGTACTCGTATGTTAGGATATGCCAGGTTGGGCCCTAAAGATAGTGACAAGAATACATACAAGATAACCATGGTGAAGAGGAGTCATGTTAATGATATGAACCAGAAGAGATTCATCAAGAATGAAGGCTATATAATTTTATTCAAAGACAGCAGAACTATGGAGAAATGGAAGGTTATACTTAAATTCACTGAATGAGCTCTGCATAAACAACAGAGTTGTGCAAATCAAAATCAAGAGGGTGCAATATGCACCACCATTAATACAAGAAGTGTTGAAGTATAGACATTTTCTCGGATAACCTTCTAGTTTCTGTTCTTGTCATTGTTTTTAACCGTGTCATGAGAGGTAATCTAGTTGGCAGTAATGCAATACCCCAGAATTCTGGTTGTTAAGTTATAAAGGAGGAACATGGAAAAATATGTTTCAATGTTCTTTTTTTTCTTTCATTTTTCCCTGTATAGCTAGTTTCTTGACATCATCAAAGAAAGTATTATCAGATAAAACACCTCTTTTCTTTTCTTCTTCTTTTCCTTCTGAGTTCTGCCCAGAAGGCCATGCCCTTTCCAGATTCCCAGAAATTGATGGTTTAAACCATGGGAGCAATGATCAATATGCTGCAACCACTCACTTTAATCAAAGACATCTTTGTTAAGTCATCACTAACAAAAAAAAGGTTAAAAGTGCATATACGTAATTTAGCTAATCCATCTCCAACCAAAGCTCATCAGCTTAAAAGTTTCTCCAGCTAATCATTATCAATGCAAATTCATGATCCGCTTTGCACATTTAAGTGTTATACTTAAACCATAATCTAATATATTAGTAAGCATAAAAATTAAATTTTATGATTATACCAAATAAACTTTGGCTTACTCTTTATACTATTAATCCTTTTTATGGCAACTGAATCTCTCTTCAGACTCTTTGCATTCATAGACTACACCAAATAACTCATGCCTGATCGCATTTTGAAACATGTGATTTATTAATGCTGAAAATGCTTTTCACTGCTTCTTTAATTTCTTTCCTTCCATAAAAATCTTTCCAGATCTATTTTTTATGGTCTTCCCACATGTTGCACTACCTAATTAATGTTGATGATTTTTAATTTCACATCTGTAATTTTGGCCTTCATTTCGTAATGTGTTAACTTTTCAGCTAAGTTGTTCAAAAGGTTATTCTCTTCTTGGATTTGTTTCTGGAAAGGTGCATCAATTTTTCTCGATGTATTTAAACTCTATCCTTCCAATGTTATGGAATAGATATTTGATTTCCTTATTTCCCTATCTATGGCTTATGGACAATTTCATCTCAAGTTTCATCACATGCTCTCATTTTTCTCACAAAAGCACCAATTTCTGTCTCAATATATTGAGATACGATCTCAAAATCTGATAGGTATTTGGGATTCAAACGGAAGAAAGGTTTACTGATGGAAATAGATATTACTGTAGGAAGTGCAAATAAATAACTAATAAGACAATAATATTATATCTAATTAAGTGTATCCACTATTAATAGATGATATTACTTATATAATAATGAGCTCAATGCAAATTAAGTCTTATTCCTTAACATGAGGAGACAAATTTTGGCATATAGTATTATAGTATTGACCAAAATCCATGATGGAGATAATATTGAGCTTAAGGACCTTTACATTGGCACCTCTCATGTATCCATTGAGGGGTGATGTATCATATTGCATAAATTTGGTTTCTGAACATCATGGGAGCTTTTGACATGTTGTTGCGTATCTATTCATTGAATTTGAATACTAATTAGCATTCCATGTGTCATAGCAACTATATTTGTTGTACAGAACTTGTTTGTTTGTATGATGTCAAATTACCACCTTTTCACTTTCTTGATCATCAATTACATCAGCTACGCCGGTTTGAAATCTCATGCCTTTCTACTGGAAGGTGGGATAGTGTCTAGATATATGGCTTCCTTGTCTAAGTTAAAATATAATTTATAAATTTCATGGTGATTGTTATCATCAGAGATGTCAGTTTGGGTAGCTAAAAGGTGGCATGAAGGTTTTGAGATACAGTTTCTACATGACATATTAAGATGCTATATGGCAGATGGTGGTATATGAAGGGTCAATATGAGGGTTTAGAGGTAGGATACTTAAGCAATGTAAACCTCAGGATCCTTTGAAAAACCCAATTCTTTTCTGGATCGTTGTGGAGGCAGAATTTTGAATTTGAAGAGGTGAATGGTGAAGGTTTGTCGCAATTGCTGCCTCTATGATTGAGAGGCCAAATTCTGTTTGATCTTGAGCTTGGGAATTTAATGATTTTGTATAATTAGGTAACTTGCTCCATCTTCACGTCATCTTCCCATCAGTTTTTTGTTAATGACTCTAGGGGGTTTGACTATTATGTGTTATGGAACCATTCAATTTTCAGCTACCACTTAAGAAGAGGAAGAATAACTAAACTTGGCAAATAGCGACTTGCACTTTGTTAAATTGGTTTGAGATTATCTTCAAACTGCAGTAACCAAAACAGGTAGAGTTAACCCTCATATATTGCTGCATCCTACAATGTTATAGCCTAGCTGTGCCCTGATATTGATCCACTTCACAAGCATGTGATCTCATATATTTCTTGACATTATGGGGACCCCTGCGAACATGTATTTAGTCTTACATCGGTTATTCGCTGAGAAGATCTTGGATACTTATATAGGGCCAAAGAACTCAAATAATACCTTCCAATTAGATTTTTTAGGTGAGGTCCTAGATTGTTATAAATAGTATGAGAGCGGACCCGGCCCATAACTCATATGGACTAGGGGATACTACAGCATGGGTTCATCGACTGACCACGAGCCAATCATGATGTTTAGGAATGGATGCATGAATTTGGACCCTCAGACTAGCGAGGATGCCAGGGCTTAAACAGAAAGAGAATGTGAGGATCCATGCAGGCATGTATTAAGTTCCACATCATTTATTCGCTGGGAAGATCTTTGGCGTTTATATAGGATCGAGAAATTCAAATAATATCTTTTAGCTAGCTTTTTTAGATGAGGTCCTGGATTGGTACAATTAAAATGATGTGTTGATGTTTTATGATAAAACTTTTCATGGATGTTTTAGCATGAAAATTAGTATAATGCATCACTCTTTTCAAGTTAAAAGTTCTAAGAATAAATTCAGATCACACTCCTGATTTTGTTTCGGTAGTTTTGAGATCACATAAATGACCAGCCACTAACTTTTATTCTGACAAAATTATCATATCTCCAAACTTGTACAATTCTTTAATGTGTATACACTATAGACTACATCCATTGGGTGAAGAGGGTTCTTCAACGATGCAGGCATCCTATGTCATTATAGAATAGTTAACAATATATTTCTCTCAATATGAAGGAAGATGATTATATTATCTGTCTTCTCAACCTTGGTGTTTTCTTGTTGTAAGATCTTGCAAAAGAATTCATACTCTATCCATTAGTTTTGGACATCAAATTTTGAAAAAAATCAAATCACCTGTGTTCTTTTTTACTTTTTTGTATGCTGGTGGTTCAAGTATCGGTTTCATTGGGTTTGCGTATCTCTTCATGGTACAGTACAACATAGCGTGCTGCAAAATTAACATCTGCTTTGACAGAAAGGAAAAAGAAAAAAAGAAACCACATCATTACTTTCGTCAATATATCCCATCTAACAAAATCTTGACTTTCTTCATTGGAACTTTTGAAGTTGTTTGGTTGTTAAAAAAAAAAAAAAATGTTGGAGCTTGAGTCTTTTGTGCATTATGGTGTTGCTTTTCTTTGCCATTCCATGAAAGGAATATCTTGCAGTTTCAGTGGTGGGTAGTTACATGAATTTTGGAATCTGAAAGGATTAATAAAAAGATACATTGGGTATTTGAACTTTGAAGGAGTATCGACATAAAAATAGCAAAAGGAGTTGATGGGATATCTTACTTTGGATTTAAATAGAGGAAGACAAAACAAGAATAACTTATGAACTATGAAGTAGGTTCCCTTCATTCCACAGAACCTATACATGAAGTCTACCATGATAATATTTGCTAAACTATCCAATATTTTTGTATCTCAGTAAATTATTATGGGATGTCCTTGTCCCTACATTAGTAGGCTAGGATCACTTGAACCTTAAGAAGATGAAAATTAATTTATTTCTTTCTTTATACCATTAATATGAAAAATCTATTCCAATCATCAATATTTCCTATTTTCTTATTTGTTTAGTTATATATTTTCTATCAAGCAAGCCAAACAAACTAATTCAACTTAAAGAATATGCTTGTTTCCTGTTCTTCTGTAGTAGTTTCAAGGCATTATGGTTTGAGCAGGTAGGCATATTTGGCAAGAATGTACACAAAGTTCATTGTTCCAACTTCCAAGAACCTGAAAATTGTACATTAACAATGCAAAGATGGTGCTCAAACTCAACTCATCACCTGGAAGAGTAGGCTAGACCTGAAATTCAAAATATCCTATAATTAATAACTCAGTATCAAGCATAACTATATACCCTTCAACATATCCAGTACTTGTAACTCCTGTATTAATTATGGTTGAATTTGATTCAAACATTAATATAGGTGCTCTGTCTTGCTAGTCAATGCAGTTTTGAGTCACTTCAGTGCAAAACGTTGGTCGGTTAATTTGTGTTACAGTATCTTTTGCATTCGATCCGTGCATGATCTGAAATCATTCCTTATAAACTACAATTCATGCACACGTGGCATACTTTGCATGCTTATGACTACACCTACATGATTTGAAGAGTCTAATAGGGGTATGGTTAGGCTCCATCTTGTGGTCCAGTGACACTACAAGCTACTATGTGCATTCTTACCGTTTTGTTCATTTGCTGATTACATGTAAAGTACTATAATGATGGGTTCACATTATGATTTTCTTGCAGTTACCGGAAAAGTGACGACCAAGATTGATGTATATGCATTTGGAGTTATATTAATGGAACTAATTACCGGAGAGAGGGTGCTTGATGATACCCGCCCGGATGAAGACACCAATCTGGTATATGTCTTCCGCAGAAATATCCTTGACAAGGAAAAGTTCCTTAAGTCCTCTCCAGATCCTAATCTTCGTCTTGATGAAGAAGATCTTACAAGCTTATGGGAAGTAGCAGAAGTTGCACGCTACTGTACAGCCCGCGAGCCTTCTCAAAGGCCTGACATGAGCCATGCTGTAAATAAGCTGGCTCCCCTAGTGGAAACGTGGAAACCCACTAGCTGCGAAGACGATAATGATGGTGATCTAGGAATGTCTCTCAGGGGAAGACTCGAGGGATGGAAAAATGGTGAAAGCAGATTTACTGAATGGTACAATGAAGATCTGAGCATTAAATACGATTAGAAGCACTGTAAGGGCATCTTCAGCAGCGTTCTGCTGAAGTCTCTGGTGTTGTTGTATGACTGTTTACGTCATGCATGTTTGTTCTAACCGGGCATGGATGTTTTTACTTGATCATTTTGCTCTAGCATCGAGAGCTTGTTTCCTTTAGGCCTCGTAAATGAAATGGGTGGATCCTAATTTCTGTGCATTTATTAAATTCTATAATAAAATTAAGAGAAAATTACAGAGATACCTATTTAAGTTTGGATCATTTATACTTATATCCTAAAAGTTTAAAAAGTGTCAATTACAACAAAATTTTAAATTTGTTGTAATATGATCTAGCCATCTATCTGGATCGTAATACTATTAATAATGGAATGCGAAAACATTTCTTCAAATAGTTTGTCTTTTTTCATTCATTAACCTCCGCAACTCTCAAGGTTTTTCATTCTCTATCATTCATTCATCTAAATAGATTTTAATGCATCATATCTTTTATCATTAATTTGCCGGTATAAATCTTAAAGTACTTCAACCTCAATCATCCATTCGTATGCACAGATCCTAAAGAGCTTTATTGTTTGTCATCCATCCATCTTATACAAATCTTAAAGCACTTCCTCCTTTATCATTTATCTACTTACATAAACCTCTCCATCCTCAATCATCCATCCATCTGTACAAATCTTAAAACACTTCATTCTCTATCATCTACTTGCTTACATAAATCTCGAAGAACTCCATCCTCTATCATTCATCCGTCTATACGAATTTTAAAGTACTCCATCCTTTATCATCCATGTGCTTGCACAAATCTCAAAGTGGTTCATTCTCTATCGTCTATCCATTTGCATAGATCTCAAAGCATTCCATTTTCTATTATTCATTCATTTACACAGATCTTAAAGCACTTCATTCTTTACATTCATCTACTTATAAAGATCTCAAAGTGCTCCATTTACCATTATTCATATACCTGCACAGATCTTAAAGCACTCCATCTTTTGTTATTCATTCGCCTGCACATATCTCAAAATGCTTCATCTACTATCATTCATCCATTTGCACATATCTCAAAGCACTCTATTCTCTATCATCCATCTAACTACACAAATCTTAAAGTATTCTATTTTTTGTCATTCATCTACCTGCATAGATCTTAAAGTGCTCTATATATTATCATTCATATGCTTGTATGGATCTTAAAGCACTCTTTATCATTTATCTATTTGCATGGATGTTAAAGCATACTATTCCCTCTCATTCATCTATTTGCACGGCTCTTAAAGTACTCTATCTTTCATTATCCATCCATCTAAGTGGATCTCAAAGGATAAAATTATTTATCCACTAACACAAAAATCAAACCTACCAACTTTCTCCCTTTCCTTTCAATTTTCGGTTGAACAAAAGCCTCTTTTACTAAGTTATTGGGAAGGATAATGATGAAATTTTTTGAAAATCAAACTATTAGGTAAATCTCATGTGATAACTTTCTTTAATGGAAATAATCGGTTAGGCTATATTACAGCGATTCTAAAATTTTGGGGCTTAAGTGATACCTTTTAAATTTTTGAGGTCTAAGTATAAGTGAGCGAAATTTGAAGGAGTGCCTCTATAATTTTTCTTAAAATTAATGGCTATAAATGAAACAGTACCAAAATATAACATTTTAAGTTATATATGAAGGGATTTGACAAGGGTTTCATTTAATTGCACTTTTTATAGAATAAATATTATGTTTTGGATAGATGTAGAGATTAACTTTACAACTAGTATTCAAATAGTGAATAATATGTTGGTTGGTGGTTGTGCTTAGTTTTTGGGTTTGGTCGTAAATGGTGAGACTTGTTCATGCCTTATAATATTTGCCTTCTTTTTCCCTTTGATCCATGCTCAAGTGTTTAAGATCTAACTTGCCTATCTTGATGAGAGCTCAAACTATCTTGATGCTCAAGTGCTTAAGATTTGACTTATCTATCTGACTTGCTTAAGCTCAAAAAATATATATATAAATTTATTTTTATTTATAAATTAATTTTTTTAAAATATCATATTCATCTCGACAATCATGAACTAAATCAAAGTATCATAGCATTAACCTTAATGATAGGATATCAAAGTATCAGCGCACAACCTCCACTAATAAGGTATCGAAATACTAATGCATAACCTCTATTAGTAAGGTATCAAATCTCCACTGATGGGATATTAAAGTACTAGTATAGAACCTCCATTGATAGGATATCAAAGTATCAATGCACAACCCTCATTGACCCGAACCTAGCATCCATGTTAGATATATGATGGCCACACACTCCTTAAGACAAGAGTACCCTAAAGAATATGCAAGATCTTAAAAATTTAATACAACCTCAAAATTTATAAATAAAATAATCTAATTTTATTTTAACTAACAAAACTTGCACAGTTACAATATCAATTCCCTCAATCATCCGATCAAATATCATTAATGCTCTATCTATTTATCTGTTCACCCATGAATCCAAACTATAGCAAACCTAAGCATCATGCAACTCTAAGAAAGAAAAGAGAATCGAGAGGAGTAATAAGCTTTATAATCCAGTAAGAATCTCCATATAACATACCAATATAATATTATAATTTAAAAATAATAATAGTATAAAGCATTAGCATAAATATGCATCGAGCATATGATCAAGTAAAATTTTTTTATTCAATAATAATCTCTATGGACTTAACATTTATTTTTTCTTTTCATAATTTTAATTTATTAACCCTTTAACCTTCGACTCTAATCAAGATCATGCGACGATCTTTTATTCGGATCAAATTTTCATGATCTTGCTCATATCAAATTTTCATGATCTTTTTCAGATTATATTTCTCATGATCTTTCTCGGATCATATTTCCGCGCATGAGCCCATAGAGGTTGTTCTACATGATGAGGCTAATCCAAGCCATATTATTCTCATCTGATTATGACATATTGATTTCATCATATCAATTTCAGATTATAATATGATCAGGACAAGTGTACTATACCTATATAATCATACCATCAATCATTATTACATATATATATATAGATAACATATAATATACTTATGCTGAAAGACTGTACAAAAAAAAATCTTAAATATAATAAATTCATCAAGATGAATCCAATGATACAACACCAATAATACAATTTCAATAACATACATAATGGTGATTATGTACAAGAATTCTTCCTTCAATTAGCAATAAATTAAATTTACTAGATTATGATTTAGACGTCAAACCCTATTCGATGTCCTCCTACCCGACGATTTACCCTCTTATATATTTAAATTAATATCTTAAAATAATAAAATAAATCAGCTTACGTATCTAAAATCTTTTACAGGGTTCGTCGGGATCTACACCCCCATCCCCAAAATTTTTTTTTTATAGATTTTCCATAATACCTTTATAGAGAAATGAATAATTAAATAAATTTTACTAAATAAATAATTATTTTTTATTATAAATCATAGGAGAGAGAGAAGAGCCCTCTCTTATTCTCTTCCAAAACAGGATTTTTCCCCTCTTATTTTCGAAAATCCATTTAATTAACTAATTAAAATAATTATTTAACCAACTAACTAATTAATTAATATATAATTAAACAAATAACTAGTTATTATCAGAGGAGAAAAGAGAAGAGTCATCTTCTCCACTTCTTCTCCGCCACAAAATAGGGGATACTTCCCCTTCTCCTCCCTTCTCCCACACACGGTCGTTGATGATCGGGGCTGGCCACCTATGACGGTCCCTGGCGGCGGCTGAGTCATGGCTCTGGCGACGGCCCGAACGACAGGCCGAGCTTGGGAAAGGAAGTAAAAAGAACAAAGAATGGACCTATTCAAATTAAATCTGGTGATTTGCCAGCTTCTCCCCTTGCTCCGGCAACGAGAAAGAAACACGGGAAGAAAGAGAAGAAGGTACCTCAATCTAGTGGGGCAAAAGGATGAAAATCCAGCAATCCTCGTAGCAGAAAGCCAAGACAAATTGAAGGAGAAAATTTGAGAGATTTGCGGCGATTTCTCTAGGAAAATCAAAGATGAAGCATTAATGGAGGAGTGGGGGTTCTGTTATAGGCTTTTCCCAGATTTTTGCTGTTTTATTTTGGCTCAGATTGAGCCTCTTTTCTTCGATCTCATCAGACACGGAAGAGGAGGGAGACTCCGATCGGAAGTCTCCTCCCCCCCCACCCCCCAACTTGCCAATAGTTGCTGAAGTTGGGCCTTTAGGCTGGCCCAAGAGCCCAAAGATTTGGGTTATTATAGTACCGAAACACTAGCACTTAATCTCCAC
This sequence comes from Cocos nucifera, assembly GCA_006176705.1. Lineage (NCBI taxonomy): Eukaryota > Viridiplantae > Streptophyta > Magnoliopsida > Arecales > Arecaceae > Cocos > Cocos nucifera. Next base: position 47,472 of record QRFJ01000395.1, on the reverse strand, counting down.
CGATAAAATTTACGATCAGAGCTCAAAATTCATCTCAAATTAAAATATTATTTTATATTTTAATTTAAAAAAATTATAAATTATGTAATACTAAAATTAATTAAACAATTCATACCAAAGTTAATATGTTCCATTATAATCATTTAACATTTTAGAAAAAAAAGCATATTCAGCAATTCAAATACCACATCATAAATCAGTGTAGAAAATATTTTATAATTTATTGATAAATCTAGAAGAAATGAAGCATTACTTACTCACACGTGCTTCAATAAATCTAAATAATTTAAATTTTTTTTAAATCTTTAATTAATAAATTATATTGTAATATACCACTGTTGGACATTTTTTTATTGGACATCTTTTTATCGAGATGACTATACTCTTATATAGAATTGAGTCCACTAATAAGAAAGAATATAGATAATTAAGATAGACGGGATTAACAAATAGTCGTACTCAAGGATCGATCTAGTTATCTAACTTCATCTGATCAAGATTAGATTAAAATATAGGTGGTTTAATATAGATCAAGAGTGATTAAATTAGTAGTGTTCAACAAGAATCAAAGTACAGATTAATATGTCATTCGATAATCAGGGATCAACTCGATTAAGTAATTTTATCTAATCAAAGATGGCTAAGATACAAAAACTTAATAGAGATCAACAAAGCGCGGATTTTGCGATACTCGATATAGACTCAGATGGTATAGATATACCGTCTGACCTACAAGACGGTTCAAAATTTATCTATTAGATTAACTTGAATGTAAAGTGATAGAGATGGGAACCCTTCATCTGATTCATAAATTAGGTAGAGAGAGAATTTTAGGGGAGAGAGAAATTAATAAGATGGAATATAGTCGGTCAAGCAATACTGCCTGACATCTCGATGAGTTCGAGTAAGATGATTTCATCAGGTCATGATTGAACTAATATACAGATAGTTCAATAAAAAATATAGATGATCAAATCTAATAGTATTTGGTATAACTAAGATGGATATCGGTACGCTATCCAATGATATGCTGCTCGACGACTGTGGATCAGGATCCTTTACTAACCTTGATCAAAATCATCAAAAGAAAGTCCTTCACTAGACTAACTTTAGAAAGAGAACTTCAGAAAGAGAAAAATAATTCTAGAGAGGGAAAATATATAGAGAAAGAAAGTAGAGAGAGATAGTGAAACTTTCTAGAGAGAAAATAGTGCAAGCACATGAAAAGAGAGAGAAATTCTCTCCCTTTTCTTTTTCCTTTTTTTTCTTTTTTTAAATTTTTTTTTCTCTTTCTCTCTCGGTGGAGTAGGGGACTTCCTATTCCATTCTTTCTTGGAACACTAGAGAACTTCTCCTTGACGGTGGTGGTGGCTAGGGATGAAAGTCATGATGATGCATATAGGAAACCACAAGATCAGTGGTCGGCGGTAACAACTACCATTGAAAAATCAAGAAAAATGGGTGAAAATTAAAGAAAAAAAATCGAAGAACAATCCAAGCCACTGTTTTGACAAAATTTGATGGTTCGTTAGTTGAAATCCAAGTTCCAATGACTAAAAAAGAAGAGAGGAGGGTCAATTGGAGATTGTTGGCCGTTATTTGGTTGGTGATGTTTAGGTTGAAACCCGGTGAGCATAGTGACAACTTTTACGAGGAAAACTCTGACAAATTGGTGGTGAACTCTATAAACTCTGGCATGGGATTGAAAGGGGGAGTTTGGGTCTCTAAATAAAGTAGAGGGGAAGCCAAATCCTCTCCAGAATCGGCTTCTTCTCCAAGGAAAGTTCTATGGTTGCTTTAAGATTTGTATAGTTGGAATTTACTTTTTTGCTGGATTGGGGTATTATATTTTTTTCCTCTAAAAAAAAAATTTCATCCTCAAAAGTTTTTTGCTCAAGTCCTCACAAAGTTAGGATTCCTTTGTCCTCAAGTCATTCTCTAATCCTATAAACAAGTCTTTCATCACCTCATCTTTCAAATCAAATTATTATTTTTGATCAGCTTAAAATTAATTCAGACCACCATACTTCTGCGGTGCATTTTGATTCAAATCTATCAAAGCACTTATATCAAATCTAAGTTTTTAAATTATCATCTTAATGTCACTAGTAGTGCCTATCCATCTGCACTCATGTCTGATTTCATGTGTCATAATTTATCCACTTATGCTTTATACCATATTAATTATCGCGCCTCCAATCTGAGATCTGTGAGTCAGGGGTCATGCTAACTACCATATACTCATAGAAAACTCTTTTCACAAGCATACAAGACATCTCATCATGATTTCATAAAACAACGACAGAAATAAAATTCAAATATTAATGTTCAACTTTAATTAAAATAACTAAATTAAATATCTTACAAAATAATATTCTATTTTTTTCTTCAACTTTAATAAATCATAATCTAAAATAAAGATATCAAATTCTTCTTCTAATTTTCTCTCCCATATAAATTTTCTAAGTCAAGTTGGTCTTCTGAATCTAAAAAAATAGTAAAATATACAATAATAAGCTAAACAGACTAATAAACAATATATACTTTAACTAGATAAATTTAATAATAATAATATACTAAAAATAAGCATATAAGGTGCATCAATTCAAAATATACAACACTAATCAAAATAAAATCAATGCAAATATATTTTCATTCATAAAATCAATTTTTTTAAGAATATCATGTTCATCTCGATAGCCATGAACTAAATCAAAGTGCCACTACATAAATTTAATAATAGGGTATCAAAGTATCAGCATATAATCTCTACTGATAGGGTATCAAAATATCAACATGCAATCCAATTAGCATAGTATCAAAATACCAGCATACAATCTCTATTTGTGGGGTATCAAATTATGAACGCACAACCTCCACTAGTGGGGTATCAAAGTACCAGCGCACAATCTCCACTGGTAGGATATCAAAATACTAGCACACAACCTCCATTAGTAGAGTATCGAAATACCAACATTAAATTTCTACGAACAAGGTTCAATATATAGTCAGGCTCAAGTAAAAATTCATCTCAAATTAAACTACTATTTTATATTCCAATTTGAAAAGTTCATAAACCACATGATATTGAAATTAATTAGATAATCCATATCAAATTTAGTATATTTGATCATAAATCATTTAATATTTCATAAAAGAGCATATTTAGTAATCACTACTATAGAATGGAGCTATGGTAGCGCTTACTATTACAGTGGTTCGAAAATTATTGTAATAGATACTAAACGATTTTATGTAATCACTACCATAAATTTAATCTATAGTAGTGATTACATAAAATCACTGTCATATGTTAATCTATGACAGCGATTACATAAAACCACTACCATAGATTCAATCTATGGCAGTGGTTGCGGTTACGTATAACCGTGACCATAGGTTAAATATTATGATAGCGGTTATATCTAACCACTGCTATAGATAAAATCTATCATAGTGGTTAATCAATCACTACTATATGCTTAATCAGTGGAAGCAGTTATCCTTCACTATTATGATAGATTGGACCTATGACAGTAGTTATATATAACTACTGCCATAGATTTTATCTATAACAATGATTTTGAATAACCACTACCATTGATTAGACCTATGGTAGCAATTTTATGTAACCACTATTATAGATAACCTATGGCAGTAGTTACGTTTAATCGCTATTATAGATACATAATATAAATTTTTTTATATTTTTTTAAATCTAATATAATTTTAAAATTTAAAGCTTATCTTTACTATTTATTATATAAATAATTATCGTTAGAGTGTCATAAGAAAAGTCCATCTCGATCCAATAGCCATAACTATTTTGATTGATAAAATTTTATTTTGATGGCCATGAATAACTGCATGATGATCTGATAGATAAAGACTACCGATTGATCCAAAATCTTACAATGATGATCTCGATAATATTAATAGTATACTATCAAAATCTTATTTTAATTAGACATGATTATCATGGTCAATCTAGCATGGAATGATTTCAGACATTAAATGAAAAACAATGATCGAAAGGCCAAACAACACCGATTATGAGGTAGTTTTTTAGATAAATAATCTTTGATACTATTTTGATTGTTTGTAAGATGATGATCATAAAATTTAAATTGCATATATGTGAACGATCTAAAACTATATGTCTTCTGATACTCATTCTTAAAGGTCTTATATAATTATGCTTGTACTTTTGTAAGATATGTTTAATATGGATAGTTCATATAGACATGGTTTGAATTTTACGATCACCATCATACAAATAATTAAAGTAGTAGCAAAGATCAATTATCTAAAAAATCATCTATTAATCGAACATTGTTTGTCTTTTTGATTACTTATTTTTTATTTAACGATCGAAATCATCCAGTGTTAGATTGACAATAATAATAATGTTTGATTAAAGTAAAATTTTGATAGTATACTACAAACATCACTGAGATTATCATTATAAGTTTTTAGATCAATTGATAGTTTTTATCTATCAGATCATCATGCGGTCATTCATGACTGTCGAAATAAAATTTTATCGATCAATATAGCTAGGACTATCGGATTGAGGCGATCTTTTGTGATGATACTCTAATGATAATTATTTAGATAATGAACGATAAAGATGTACTTTAAATTTTAAAATTATATCATATTTAAAAAAATATAAAAATATATATATTATGCATCTATAGCAGTAGTTGGCAAAAATCGCTGCTATAGGATCTATTACAGTGATTGATAACCGCTGTGATAGATCAAATGGTAGTAGTGTTATATAACTACTATAACAGACCTATGGCAGCGGTTTTGAAAACCGCTTCCATAGGTTTGGCTATAATTTTTCCTGCATGTCGAGCAGTTTTCATCCCCCCTCCTTGCCTCTAGTTCACTCTTTCTCTCTCTCCTCTCTACCCGAGCCTTAGCTATCCTTCTCACCACCAATCCATCCCTCCATCGGCCTATCCCATCATTGATCGCCTCCCTCTAGCACTGCTCCCTCCCTCCCTCCCTCCCTCCCCCTCCCTCTCTCTCTCTTCTCGCTCTCCTACTACTACCTATGCCCTAGCTAACTCATCCACCATGCCGGCTTGCCCATCGCCGCTACCCCTTCCTCAACCCCACTGCCGGCTCCGAATTCCCCTCGACCTTCGGCCCTACCTCCCTCAACCCCAACCCCATCCCCATTGGCCTCACCTCCTAGTTCTCCAGCCCCCTTCCCTCTAGCCCCGCCGTCGGCCTCCTCGACCCTGGCTAGCCCCACCACCGATTTCGGCCCGTCCTCGACCGTCAGCCCCCCTTAGCCCCGAATAGCACCACTACCGACCCATTTGCTCTAGCACCATCGCTGGCCCTCCCTCTAGTGCCATCACTGGCAACCCTCACAGTCTATGCAACTCCCTCCCCACAATAGGTATAATTTTTTTATTTAATTTTATAATAATATTAATAATCAATTATAATATTTATAATAATATTTATTAATAATAATAATATTTATTATTATATTTATAATATTTATTATAATAATATTATAATAATATTATAATAAATGACCCACCATGTGCTGTGGGTCAAATAGATTGACTAGGGCTGCAAATATTAATAATATATATTAATATATATATTATCAGCAAGATAAGGTTTGATTTCAAGCTCTAATTGGATTTCGAGTATGGCTTGATTCATATTCAGGTCGAATTGAATCGATCTTGACTTTTGCCTATTTCTTATTCATTTTTATTAATTTAAGAATCACTTAAATTAATGCTATATTTTAAGAATATTCAATTAGTATTAAGATTCCACTAAGGAAGAAGAAGATGCCACTATGTTTTAAGAATATTCTACCAATAAATAATATGTTATAAATAATACTTATATTATTCTTTATTTTATTATTTTCTATAATATCCTATTTTAAAAAATTAGTTTCTTTTCTTTTCTTTTTCTTTTTATAAAGAGGCTGTGATGACTTCAAATGGAAAATGATTAATTTTTAGTATGATTTTAGTGATATGAGTTCTCTTATTTTTTCTCTTGTAATTTTTTTAACAATTCCAAATGACCAGGTGATCTTAGATGGCCAGTGACTATTTAGTGGATAACTATTCATGACTGATTTGATTTAGTTTTAGTGGATATTGAAAGTATTTTTTCAATGCATGATTAAATGATGAATGTAAGCCTTTTTTTTATTTTTTTATTTTTATTTTTTTTATTTTTTAATATTTAAATAGAACCCCCACCAGCGAGTTTTGGGTTGTGCCAACATCTATGGGCTACCCTGATGGGTTCTTTGCTATGCCGGTGGGTTCTGGGCCATGTGGTCGACTGTGTCGATTGGTAAGCTAAAAATACCTGCTGGAAGGTTTCGGACTATGTCGATGGATTTTGGATTGTACTGGTGACCTTGGGCTGTACCGTGCCAACCAGTAAGAGAACCCCTGCCAGTGGATTTGGGTCTATGCCAATAGATTCTTGACCATCAAATTTTGGGCTATAGCTTAATAGCTGGATATCGAGGAATGGTAGTGGCGGCCGCCAGTGGGCTACGATTACTAATAGGAGCCGCAACATGGATCTCCATCCTCCATCCTCCGGTCATGAGTGGTACTCTCATAGGGATACATTTGAGTGATGGTTCATGAGCTATAGAAGCAGAGTTTGAGCTTTATTACTGTTCGCATTCAGATATCTCTAACTTTAGTAATATTTTGGTATAAATATTAGAGTTTATTTATAGATATAATTCATATTGTAGAATTTAGTGTATAAAGTTTTTTGGATTATTGTTGATATCTTAGTGCTTTTGTTTATTATATTGCATAATGATAGACCCGTCAATTGATTAGTATACATAATCTCTGGCACCCGTACATTTATATATTTTTTGTATGGATGGAAGAATTATGTACAATGATCAATTGATTGTTTAATTTGGATAGTTTAAAAATTATAAATAATTCTATAGATAATTATATTAATCAAATGGCATGCTAAGAATTTTGAAAGAAATTTCAGACAGCATTTTCTTTTGTTCTCCCTAGCTACATGGAAAAACTATGGAAAAATGCTGCCAAAATTATAGGAAGAACAAAAAAAAAATATTGCCAAAATTTTTTTCGATCTCTGTTGCATATTGTTTGATTACTATAATAAATCTATAGAATTAATACAATTCTTGAATAAGATAGGACCTATCTTTACCTATTAGATGATGATATGATGCATTTATTGTATATTTGAAAATGATATTTAATGTAGGTTCCACACATGATTTATTTACAATACATTGGTATATAATATAAGTTCTACATATGATTTAATTATAGTATCACCATTTTTATAATGGATAAGGGATTGATGAAGTTTAGTAAGCTCTCACTAGAATATAAGGCTAAACTTCAAAAATTTCTTGATTTTGTTATAGAAAAATTTGAGGACCATAGACTTATCCAATGTCCTTATAAGAAGTGTATGGATGGTCCATGGCTATCCTATCAAGATGTAAATAATCATCTTACTATTTATAGCTTTAAATCCGATTATAAAATTTGTTGGGATCAACATGATAAGGGCAGGCTACAAGAAGGTGATCAACATGATGGGAGAGTTGAATAAATAGTTCGTGATATTTTTTCATTTGTTGGCCATAATAACATTGTATCTATGTCCATGCCTGATCCTATGGTTAGTGGAATGACAAATAATGAGGATGTAGAAAAATTCCATAAGTTGATGGAGGATGCTATGCTCCATTGTATCTCGAGTATGAAAAGATGGTGAAGCTTGAGTCCTTAATCTAATTGTATCATGCGAAATGCTCCAATGAATTCAGTAATAATGGAATGAATTGCATACTAGATCTTTTGAACGATATTCTTCTGGACAATATACAAATCCTGAAGAATAATTATGAGATATCAAAGATATTGAATAGTTGGATTTTACTTACACTAAGATACATGCGTGTCCCAATGATTGCATGCTCTACTAGGAGGAGGATGCCAATCGAAATGAGTGCACAAGGTATGGTGTATCAAGATGGAATCAAAATAAAGATGACACATCAACCATATACCTCCAAAGTTGATGTGGTACTTTTTTTTGATTTTGAGACTACAAAAGTTGTTGATGTCGACAAGGCCATCGAAGGACATGAGATGGTGTGAAGAAGACTAAATAAAAAATGATGTATTGAGGCATCCAACTGATAAAGATGCATGATAGAAGTTTAATGAAATATATCCCAAATTTGTGCAAGAGATACGCAATGTGAGGTTGGGCTTGTCATGCGACGATTTCAACCTGTTCAAGCACATGAATACCATCTACAGTGTATGACTAGTGTTTATTCATGTTTACAACCTTCCATCATGGATGTGTATGAAAAAATCTTTTACTTTCATGATAGTGTTCATCCCTAGATCGATGGAGGTAGGTAATGATATTGATGTCTATTTACAGCTTCTTATTATCGAGCTGAAATAGTTATAGAGTATTCAAGATGTTCTAACTTTTGATGCTTTGATGAATGAGTCATTCTTCATATGTGTAGCACTTTTGTGGATAATAAATGACTTTCTAGCTTATACCCTAATATCGGGTTGGAGCATGAAAGATGAGCTAGCATGTCCAATTTGTAAAAAAAATATTCGATCTAAAAGATTGATGCATTGGAGGAGCTTTAGCTTTATAGGACATTGATATTTTCTCCATCAAAATCATCATACAGAAGAAATGCACACTCCTTCGATGGCAATGTTGAAGAAGATGAGGCACTTAGTCGTATGTCTGAGAGTAAGGTGTTGAGAGAGTTAGATGGTCTCAATATTGAATTTAAAAAAGATGATCTAATTGATGATAAGAAGAGAAAGCGTCATCAAAGATAGATGACACACACTTTAATTGGAGAAAAAAAGCATCTTTTTTGACTTACTATATTAAGAGACAAACTTATTGCACCACTGCTTAGATATAATGCATGTTAAAAAGAATGTGTGCAAGCTCCTATTTGCAACAATCTTGAACATGAAGGATAAGACTGAGGATGACTTGAATTCTCGATTTGACTTGAAAAAATAGTGTATTAGGAGATCATTCCATCTGGAGTTGATAGGAGGAGAATAGTGGAGGCTCTCTCATGCATGCAATGTTATGAATGTCTCTGAATAGTTCATATTTTTTCATGTGTTGAAAAATATAAAGATTCTAGATAGATACTTGTTGGTGTAGAATTTGATCATCGTTGGAAGTAGTTGGAGCGGAGGTGGACGAGGTCACCGTCGGAGACCTGCAAAATAAAGTCCCATCCGAAGTCGGTGGGGGGGGTGGCTCCGATAGGACCCTCCGACGATCAAATCAGCTTTAGCCAACAGAAATGGAGTGCTCGAAAATGATTTCCGCAGAGTTTAGAGTAGAAGAGAACTTAGAGCATAGAGATCAGAGGTTAGAGATTAAAGGATAGCGTATCTAGAGGGTCCTTTTTATAGGTGGAGTTTGATGGTGATAGCTGCAGTTGTCTGATGGTGGACCGCTTGAGGTTGCACCAGATTTCATGTGGAGAGGATGGTGTCGTTAGGTCGAAAGTGACAGCCATATTGTCTGACAGTGGTGGGCTGCTCAAGGTCTGGCGGAGCTGCTGTAGTGTCGTCTGTGGCAAACTGATGGTGATCGTTCGTCCAGCTTTAATAGCCATGGCTCTCAAAAAGCAGGCATTGATCGATGAACTTCAGTATATATCGATTTTAGGAGAGTTTGGCTAAGGGGAAGCTCAGAAGGAGTTCAGCCGCTGAGGAGTTTGGCCGCTGGGAGTTTGAAGGAGCTCGGTCGGCTGAAGGAACGGTCGCTTGAGAAGTTCGATCGAGGAACGACTGTTGAGGAGTTTGGCCGTTGGGAGTCCAAAGGAGCTTGGCTGACTGAAGGGACGATCGCTTGAGGAGTTCGATCGAGGGACGATCGTTCGACCGCTGAGAGTTCGAAGGAGCTCGGTCGGCTGAGCAGTTCGATCGACTGAAGGGATGGCTGCTTGAGGACTTCGATCGAGGGATGACTGCTGAGGAGTTCGATCATGGGAGTTCGAAGGAGCTCGACTGGCTGAAGGGATGGCCACTTGAGGAGTTCGGCCGAGGGACGATCGCTGAGGAGTTCGACCATTGGGGGTTCGAAGGAGCTCGATCGGCTGAGCAGTTCGATCGACTGCATGAGTTCGGCTATGACCCATCCGCTGAAGCTCTTCCATGGCTACCGGTTGCATTAGGCTGAGCATCGAACTAGGATTCGGTAGGAGCAGGGTTTATCCCCAACAATAGTTCCCCCACTCCTGAATTCGAAACTCGAAGGAAGGGAGTGCAGAAAAGGCGACTGTCAAAGTCTTCTTCTGGGCTCCATGCTAGTTCAGGTCGAAGCTCGGGGGAGATCTCTTCTTCAGCTAAAGTTGATATTGAAGTTGAAGCCCTGGGGAGATCCCATCTCCAACCGAGGTTAAGATAGGCCTCATCTCCTATGATCGAGGTTGGAGGTTGAGCTCATCGGGAGCGACATTATCTCCTACAGCCAAGGCTGACTCAAAGGAGATCTCCTCTCCTGCAGTCGAGGTCAATATGGGCGCTTGGGAGAGATCCAATCTCTGGTCGAGGTTGGCTCGGTCGATCGAGAGGGATCTCATCTCTGATCGAGATTGGCTTGGTTGATCGGAAGAGATCTTATCTCTGACCGAGGTTGGCTCGATCTCTTATGGCCGAGGTTGATGCAAGCGCTCGGGGGAGATCTTATCTTCTGTAGACGAGTTTGCCTTGGGGGGATCTTATTCCTACAGTCGAGGTCAATACGGACGCTTGGAGAGATTTGATCTCTGATCGAGGTTGGCTCGGTCGATCGAGAGGGATCTCATCTCTGATCGAGGTTCGCTTGGTCGATCGAAAGAGATCCTATCTCTGATCGAGGTTGGCTCGATCTCTTATGGCCGAGGTTGATGCCGGCGTTCGGGGGAGATCTTATCTCCTGCAAACGAGTTTGCCTCGGGGGGATCTTATCTCCTATAGCTAAGTTTGCCTCGGGAGAGATCTTATCTCCTGCGGTCGAGGTTGACCATGGTCGCCCGGGAGAGATCTTATCCTCGGTTGCTCGAGAGAGATCTTATCTCTAGCCGAGGTTGCCGCTAGGGAGAGATCTTATCTCTGACTGAGGTTGTCATTCGGGAGAGATCTTATCTCTAACCGAGGTTGTCGCTCGGGAGAGATCTTATCTTTGGCCGAGGTTGCTTCTCGGGAGAGATCTTATCTCTAGCCGAGGTTATCTCGATCGCTCTGAAGAGAGCTCATCTCTGGCCAAGGTTGTCCCGGTCGCTCGGGTCGAGGTTGTCGGACCCTTGAGGGAGATCTTGCTTCTTGCGACCAAGGTTGATGCGGGCGCTCGCATTAGGATGAGGTTCTCCTTCTATTTCTAACAGGCTATGGGGGCACATTCGGATCATCGTCCATCTCCCTCCATCTTGTCTAAGGTGAACGAGGCCTTCGACTTTGCTCGCGTTAGGATGAGGTTCTCCTCCTGTTCCTAACGGATTATGGGGGTACATACGGACCGTCATCCGTGCCTCTCCCCCCATCTCATTTAAGATGAACGAGGCCTTCAACTTTGCTCACGTTAGGATGAGGTTCTCCTCCTATTCCTAACGGGCTGTGGGGGCAAATTCAGACCATCGTCCATCTCCCCGCATCTCGTCTAAGGTGAACGAGGCCTTCAACTTTGCTCGCATTTGGATGAGGTTCTCCTTCTATTCCTAATGGGCTATGGGAGCATATACGGACCGTCGTCCGTCGCCTCTTCCCTCCATCTCGTCCTTTGTGAACGAGGCCTTCGACTTTGCTTGCATGAGGATGAGGTTCTCCTCCTATTCCTAACGGACTGTGGGGGTACATACGGACCGTCGTCCATGCCTCTCCTCCCATCTCATCCTTTATGAACGAGGCCTTCAACTTTGCTCACACGAGGATGAGGTTCTCCTCCTATTCCTAATGGGCTGTGGGGGCACATACGGACCGTCGTCCGCACCTCTCTCTCCATCTCGTCCTTTGTGAACGAGGCCTTCAACTTTGCTTGCATTAGGACGAGGTTCTCCTCCTATTCCTAATGGGCTGTGGGGGCACATACGGACCATCGTCCGTGCCTCTCCTCCTGTCTCATCCTTTATGAACGAGGCCTTCGCTTGGAAGAGATCTTATCTCTGACCGAGGTTGAAGGTCTTTGACCTACTCGTGTTAGGATGAGGTTCTCCTCCTGTTCCTAACAAGGCAACTATTGACTGCTTCTTTCCTGTCATCATATAGTTTTTGCACCCAGAAACAATATTATTTGTTGGGAGAGAATTTTACCAAGGGGAAGTTACTCACAGCACATTCCCATTTTAGGGTCGTGGGGGCATTGTTCCTCCGGGTTCTCTCCGACAGTAAGTCTCGGACCGGACGACCTTCTCTATCTCATGCTGGCCTCCTCAATTTGGAGCATGCTTCTCTTGACTTTGACATTGGGAGATGATGGATCGCCGATGCACCAAGCTCCTCCCAAGGGTAACGTTGATGACGCCGTGAGGCGGCCGACCTCCTTGTCCTTTCTGGCTATGGCAGCGCCCTTGGCTGATCTTCTCCTGCTTCAGGCTGGCATCGAAGGAATTTATCCAGCCACCCCTTTCTGATGAGCTCCTCAATTTCGTTCGAAGCTGAATGTATTCGTCAGTGTCGTGGCTGTGGTCGCAATGGTCGAAGCATTACTTGCTTCGATCACGCATGCCTGGAGGAGGTCGTAATCCTTTTGGTCTTGATAGCCAATTCTTAACTTCCGTGAGAATTTAAGTTTGAGGAGCGTTGTAGGGGGTGCAGTCGCGGAATCTTTCGGGAGAAGGACTTCTTCGCGCCCTTCTGTCGGAGCTTCCTTGGTGGCGAGCTAGAAAAGTTTGGGCCTTGCTTGTGCTGGGGAGATCGTGGATGCGGACGAACTTCATTCCGTCTCCTTGTGAAACCTACGGGAGAACTTTATGCCCCTTTGTCGGGGCTTTCTTGGAGTCATACTCGAGAGGAAGTTCGGCCTCGCTTGCCCTGGGGCGGTCGTGAGTGTGGCCGAACTTCATCTCACCTCCTGTAAAATCTTTGTAGGGGATTTCCTTGGTAACATACTCGAGCGGGAGTTCGGCCTCACTTGCATCGAACTTCATTCCGATGATGAGCTTTAAGGGGGAGTTCGGCCTTGCTACCGTCGAACTTCATTCCGATGATGAGCTTCGAGGGGAAGTTCGGCCTTGCTTGCGTTGAAGTTCATTCTGCTTTCCCGCGAAACCTTCCGCAGGAGAACTTCATGTCCCTTTGTTGGGGCTTCTTTGATAATGAGCTTCGAGAGGAGTTCGGCCTCGCTTGCATGGAAGTTCATTCCGCTTTCCCACGAAACCTTTCATGGGAGAACTTCATGCCCCTTTGTCGGGGCTTCCTTGATGATGAGCTCGAGGGGAAGCTCGGCTTTGCTTGCCCAAACTTCACTCCATCTTCTGTGAAGGTTTCGTTGATGACATACTCAAGGGGGAGTTCGGCCTCGCTTGCGCCGAACTTTGTTCCGCATCTGTGGGAGAACTTCTGCTCTCCATTTATCCTTTCTTAGGATGATTGGTATGCCTGAATGCTCTTCCTTAAGGCCGGTCCCTCGCATCCTCATGGCGGGTTGGCTGGCAAAGTCCCCATCGGGGGTTGTCGCACAGCCAGCATCATCTCGACGGGGCCACGAACCCAACCAGCAGGTTGAACTGCTCCATGTCTGCGGTGGCTTTGTGTGAAACCTAGGCTGTTGGGGCTGAAACAGAAGTAGATGGACCTGGCACGTAGGCCATCGATCGTCGAGTTGAAGCTCTCCTGGGAGGCATTTTCTCTTCGAAAAAGAACTCTAGTGAGGAAGAAGAGAGATCTTCGGAGAGGGAAGAGAGAAATCATCGTCGAGCACTCCTTTAAGAATAAGGAAACCTCGAAGGTTCATGCCCTCCTTCTAGCACCAATCTGTTGGTGTAGAATCTGGTCGTCGTCGGAAGCAGCTGGAGCGGAGGTGGACGAGATCGCCGTCGGGGACCTGCAAAATAAAGTCCTGTCCGAAGTCGGTGGAGGAGGTGGCTCCAGCAGGATCCTCCGACGGTCAAGTCAGCTCTGGCTAACAGGAATGGAGTGCTCGGGAATGATTTTCATAGAGCTTAGAGTAGAAGAGAACTTAGAGCATAGAGATCAGAGGTTAGAGATTAGAGGATAGCATATCTGGAGGGTCCTTTTTATAGGCGGAGCTTGATGGTGACAGCTGCAGCTGTCTGATGGTGGGTCGCTCGAGGCTGCATCGAGTTTGATGCAGAGAGGATGGTATCGTCAGGTCGAAAATGACAGCCATATCGTCCGACAGTGGTGGGCTGCTCGAGGTCTGACGGAGCTGCTGTAGTGTTGCCTATGGCAGACTGATGGTGACCGTTCGTCCAGCTTTAATAGCCATGGCTCTAAGAAAGCAGGCATTGATCGATGGACTTCAGCATATATCGATTCCAAGGGAGTTCGGCCAAGGGGAAGCTCGGAAGGAGTTCAGCTGCTAAGGAGTTTGACCGCTGGGAGTCCGAAGGAGCTCGACTGGCTGAAGGGACGGCCGCTTGAGGAGTTCGACCGAGGGACGACTGCTGAGGAGTTCGACCATTGGGAGTCTGAAGGAGCTCGGTCGGCTGAAGGGACGGCCGCTTGAGGAGTTTGATCGAAGGACGATCGTTCAACCGCTGAGAGTCTGAAGGAGCTCGATCGGCTGAGCAGTTCGGCTGGCTGAAGGGACGACCACTTGAGAAGTTTGATCGAGGGATGATCATTGAGGAGTTCGACCACTGGGAGTCCGAAGGAGCTCGGTCGATTGAGCAGTTTGGTCGGCTGCAGGAGTTCAGCCGCTGGGAGTCCGAAGGAGCTCGGTTGGCTGAAGGGACGGCCGCTTGAGGAGTTCGATCGAGGGACGACCGCTGAGAAGTTCGATCGCTGGAGGCCGAAGGAGCTCGGTCGGTTGCATGAGTTCGACTAAGATCCGTCCGTTGAAGCTCTTCCATGGCTACTGGTTGCATTAGGCTGAGCATCGAACTAGACTTCGGCAGGAGCGGGGTTTATCCCCAACAATACTCAAACAACATATCCAAGTGTGTGAATAGTAAGGATGTCAAACTTAAAAAATTAAAGACTCATAATTATCATGTGTTGATACAGGAGTTGATCCTTATAGCTATTTACTGCGTGTTGTCAAAAAATGTTAGAATGACTGTTATTCATCTTTGCAACTTCTACAGAGATATTTGCGCGAAGAGGTTGCTTAAGAAAGATGTAAAGAAAATGAAGGCAAGGGTGGTGATTATATTATATAATCTAGAGAAGATATTTTTACTATTATTTTTTATAGTTATGATGTATCTCACGTGTATCTTATGAAAAAAGTTGCACTTGGAGGTCCAGTATTTTGTCGATGGATGTATCCCATTAAAATCTTATGTAAGGAGTATAAATCGCTTGGAGGGATCCATTACAAAAGGTTATTTAGATCAAGAGTATATAGATTTTTTTACCATATATTTAAATAAGCTTGAGACACATCGTAATCGACTAATAAGAAGTTAGGATGATCAGTATGAGCCAATTAAGCCTGCATGTGAGTCTATTTCATAACCAGATGAACTTCTCGCTTCATATCACCTCACTAATTTGAGTATTAAGGAAAGGGATAAGGCGCACTACTACATGCTTTTCAACTATGATATCATTGAGCTGTACATAAGGTGAGTCATTCAGCTTTATTATTTCATAATACTTAAAAAAAAATCTATTACACCTAAATTTATTCTTTATGCATGCAGTAAATACAAGAACATCATAAGAGTAAAATATGGTACTCTAAATATATGGAAGAAAGAGAAAATACATAGTAAAGAATTTTTTGAGTGATTCAAAATCATGTAAGCGAGTACATATTCTTATCTTATGTATCTTATTTGAATATGTTTACTAATTAGGTGTCATCTCCTTAGGTGTGGAGATTACTACTTGGTGATGTGAGTCCTGAAGTATGTATAATAATTATAATAAATATATTAATAAAAATATTAATATATTAATTAATTTATCTTTATTTTTAAGAATTAAATATTTTTATTTATTACTTTAACTTTTGAAAAGATCTCATTTTTTTGATCTCAACAAAACAAGTTTGGAATAAATCGAAGTTAAAACAAACCTGATATGAATTTTTAAAGAAAAAAATAAAAAAATTGATTCAGCTCAGTCGGCTCACCTAGTCAAGCCGGTGTGCTCAGTCAAGTTGCTGAAAGCAGCTCAACTGGCGCACCATTCAAACTGACTCAGCTACAAAAGCCAACCCATCGGTCCATAAAATCATGCGTGGACCGCCAACTCAGCAAAAGGCGTCCAATCACAGGATGCCACGTGGTGGACCAAGATCCTTAAAGAATTTACAAAAAATCTCACATGACGTTAGGGGTAAAATGATAATTTTATAGGCCAAGGCATGCGATGATTGGCTGCGATTTATGGTATACTCGATCTACACAGTCCACATGAATAGTAATTGCACCATCCTACGGTTGTGGTTGTTTGCGGTCCAGATTTGATGGTGGAAGTTTTTTCCTGCTTTGATTCGATTCCTAGCTCCTTATTTCACCCGATCGGATGGTTCTGAAGGCTCTAGGAATGATCTGATGGCTGGTATTCATCTCGATGGTGATCAAGACATCCAGAGCTCCATCCAATGGCCAAAATCTCATCATCATGCATGATCGAATGGCCCATGTTGATTTTGACTTGATTTAGGCTTTAAAATGTTGATTTTTGATGTTTTTTGGATTGTTTGATTTAGATCTGATGGCCATAATTCATAGAACTTAGTAGAATTTATCCAGAGATTATTTTAATCCAATTTTTCATGAGATTTTTTTTATATTTTTTGATTAAAACTCCTTCTTAGTCCCACATTGCCTAGAAACAAAGGATCCAGCCCTCCAACACCTATTTAAGGACCCCCATGCCTCTAAAACTCATTATCTTCGATCATGGGAGGAGTTTGGTATAGGTTAGAGCCATGCTTAGGTTCAAGATTGCTTCAGGGTAGATGGTACTGAGAGGAAGAGCTGACTTCTACACCATCTCAACACCAACGTCGATCCATGATCAAAGATCAGCTTATTTTTAATTTTTATTTTATTTTAAATTTTATGTATTTAAATTTTGAATTGAACTTTAAATTAATACAAATTTATTTTTTTATACTTTAAATTTATATTTTTTAATTATTGCTCTTTAATTTTATTGCAAGTAGATGCTAAGATCTAACTAGTAGATCTTAGTACCAAGTTTAATTTTCTACACTATTTTAATTTTATTTTTATTTATAATTTTATTTTTTTTATTTATAATTTTATTTTTTAACTTTAATTTTTTTAATTCTTTTTTATAAAAATAAAAAGTTTTAAAACTAAAATACTGCCTTCTCTGTGGATTCAATCTGACTCGTTACTATTTATGTATTTTTAAATTATTAAAAAATTAAAATTAAACTAATAAATATGGTGTCTTAATGATAACATCGATTCTATCTTGTCCTGAACCCAGCACTTGGTTTGGATACGTGATGGCCGCATACTCATTAGGGCAAAAATATCCTAAAGAATATACAAGGCTTTAAAAATCCAATACAACCTCACAATTCATAAAAATAATCTAATTCTATTTCAACTGATAAAACTTATATAAATATCAATTAAATTCTTTTGATCATTCAATCAGAAGTCAATGACGCTCTATCTATTCATCTGCTTACCCACAGACTCAAAACATAGCCCATCTTGATCATCCTGCAACTCTGAAAAAAAAAAAAGGAATGGAGGGGATGAGCCTTACAGCCTAGTAAGAATCTCCATAAAATACACTAATATAATATTATAATTTAAAAATAATAATAAGCATAAAGCATTGGTACAAACATGCAACGAGCACATAGATAAAAAAATAGATCATTACATGCCATTAGGAAAAGTCTCTTGTTCAACAATAATCTCTCTACTCTTAATATATGTTTCCTTTTTCCATAATTTTAGTTTGTCATTCTTTAACTTTCTGACTCTGGACTAATCAAGATCATGCGATGATCTTTTATTCGGATCAATTTTCTTTGATCTTCCTCGGATCAAATTGTCATGATCTTTCTTGAATCATATTTTTCATGATCTTTCTTGGATCATATTCTCACGCAAGAGCCCTCAAAGGCTATTCTACATGACAAGGCTAGTCCAAACCATATCATTCTTATATGATTATGTTGATTTCATTATATCAATTCTAGATTATAATATGATCAAGATAAGTGTATTATACCCAAATAATCATACCATCAAACATTGTTACACATATATACAGGCAATATATAATATACTCACACTGAAAGATCGTGCAAGAAAACAATAATATCTCAAATATAACAAATCCACCAAGATGAATCCAAGGATGCAAAACTAAAAACATAATTCTATAACATGACGGAGTCTTTTCCCTGCGTCCACACGGCTAATGGACGGTCCAAATAGCGCTTCCACGGAAAGCAAACCAAGGATGAAGTTATGAAGAATAGGATTTCTGTTATTTTATTGGACGGTGAACGGTAATTTCGATGATGCATCCAATTCAATCCAGGTTGTTTGATTTGATGTGAAGGGATACACGGTCGGCCCCCGGATTGCTTCTCGGCTTATCGTTACTCCTAGTCTTCGACGATTCATGAACCAAATCCGGCCTTGCGGACAACTAAGGGTCGCCCACGGTAATATTTGAACTTCCCTGATGATGATATTTTTAAAAAAAACATAGTGTGACAGGTCCGCATGCCAATTGCAAAACAAACACGGAAATAACCCAGGATGCTTGCCGGCACGGTAAAATAGTCTAAACAAGGAAAGTTTCAGGGCAGCACTCCCTGGCTCCTGACCGTACGAATGATGGAGATTTGGCTTGATTCATTTATTGCTTGGTTAATGACGCACGGCAAATAAGTGGAGTTTCGCAAAGCATCTTCACTAATTACACATATTTCTACGGTATGAGGGGATAATTTCACAACATGTTTGAAAGAAACGTTATCTAAGTTAATTGAGCTCATTTGGTCAGATCAGCTAGCAGCAACTTACGAGCTTTCTGATAAAACTGTTACGGTCAAGAATCTTATCATTCCATGATACAATAATTCAGCAGAATCATCAACCGGGATGGTTACACGGTAGAGATTTAGAGATGAGAACACAGTTAAATTCCAATATAAGGTACGTGAGAGAGAATGACATCAGACATCACCATAGATTCAATATCAGTTTCCGAACTGGTTTATGATAACCGAAGCTCGGAAGGAGTTCAGCTGCTAAGAGTTTGACCGCTGGGAGTCCGAAGGAGCTCGACTGCTGAAGGACGGCCGCTTGAGGAGTCGACGAGGGACGACTGCTGAGGAGGTTCGACCATCTGGAGTCTGAAGGAGCTCGGTCGGCTGAAGGGACGGCCGCTTGAGGTGTGATCGAAGGACGATCGTTCAACCGCTGAGAGTCTGAAGAGCTCGATCGGTCTGAGCAGTTCGGCGGCTGAAGGACGACACATTGAGAAGTTTGATCGAGGGATGATCATTGAGGAGTTCGACCACTGGGAGTCCGAAGGAGCTCGGGTCGGATTTGAGCAGTTGGCGGCTGCAGGAGTTCAGCCGCTGGAGTTCGCAAGGAGCTCGGTGGCTGAAGGGACGGCGCTTGAGGAGTTCGATCGAGGGACGACCGCTTGAAAGTCTGATCGCTGGAGGCGAAGGAGCTCGCGTCGGTATGCATGAGTTTCGACTAGATCCGTCCGTTGAAGCTCTTCCATGGCTACTGGTTGCATTAGGCTGAGCATCGAACTAGACTTCGGCAGGAGCGGGGTTTATCCCCAACAATACTCAAACAACATATCCAAGTTGTGTGATAGTAAGGATGTCAAACTTAAAAAATTAAAGGATCATAATTATATGTTTGATACAGGAGTGATCCTTATAGCTATTTACTGCGTGTTGTCAAAAAATGTTAGAATGGACTGATTATTTCATCTTGCAACTTCTACAGAGATATTTGCGCGAAGAGGTTGCTTAAGGAAAGATGTAAAGAAAAATGAAGCAAGGGTGGTGATTATATTATTATAATCTAGAGAGAAATATTTTTACTATTATTTTTTATAGTTATGATGTATCTCACGTGTATCTTATGAAAAAGTTGCACTTGGAGTCCAGGTATTTTGTCGATGGATGTATCCCATTAAAATCTTATGTTAAGGAGTATAAAATCGCTTGGGAGGGATCCATTACAAAGGTTATTTAGATCAAGAGTATATAGATTTTTTTAACCATATATTTAAATAAGCTGAGACACATCGTAATCGACTAATAAGAAGTTAGGCATGATCAGTAATAGACAATTAAGCCTGCATGTGAGTCTATTTCATAACCAGATGAACTTCTCGCTTCATATCACCTCACTAATTTGAGTATTAAGGAAAGGGATAAGGCGCACTACTACATGCTTTTTCAACTATGATATCATTGAGCTTGTACATAAGGTGAAGTCATTCAGCTTTATTATTTCATAATACTTAAAAAAAAATCTATTTACACCTAATTTATTCTTTATGCATGCAGTAAATACAAGAACATCATAAGAGTATAATTATGGTACTCTAAAAAAATATTGGAGAAAGAGAAAATACATAGTAAAGAATTTTTTGAGTGATTCAAATCATGTAAGCGAGTACATATTCTTATCTTATGTATCTTATTTTGAATATGTTTACTAATTAGGTGTCATCTCCTTAGGTGTGGAGATTACTACTTGGTGATGTGAGTCCTGAAGTATGTATAATAATTATAATAAATATATTAATAAAAATATAATATATTAATTAATTTATCTTTATTTTAAGAATTAAATATTTTTATTATTTACTTTAACTTTTTGAAAAGATCTCATTTTTTTTGATCTCAACAAAACAAGTTTGGATAAATCGAAGTTAAAACAAACCTGATATGAATTTTTTAAAGAAAAAAATTAAAAAAATTGATTCAGCTCAGTCGGCTCACCTAGTCAAGCCGGTGTGCTCAGTCAAGTTGCTGAAAGCAGCTCAACTGTGGCGCACCATTCAAACTGACTTCAGCTACAAAGCCAACCATTCGGTCCATAAAATCATCTGGTGGCCGCCTAACTCCAGCAAAAGGCTAGTCCAACTCACAGAGATGCCCACGAGGTGCCCGACCAAGATCCTAAAGATATTTACAAAACTCATCGACGTTAGGGGTTAAAATGATAATTTTATAGGCCAAGGCATGCGATGATTGCTGCGATTTATGTATTACTCGATCTACATCATACCACATGAATGTATACTTCACCACCTACGTTGTGTGAATTCCTGTGTTGGCGCTCCAAGATTGATTGGTGGAAGTTTTTTTCCTGCTTGATTTCGATTCCTAGTCCTTATTTCACCCGATCGGATGGTTCTGAGGCTCTAGGAATTGATCTGATGGCTTGGTATTCATCTCGCTGGTGATCAAGACATCCAAGCAGTCCATCCAATGGCCAAAATCTCATCATCATGCATGATCGAATGGCCCAATGTTGATTTTGAATACGATTTAGGCTCTTTAAAATGTGGATTTTGATGTTTTTTGGATTGTTTTGATTTAGATCTGATGGCCATATTTATATAGAACCTTCGACTTTGCTCGCATTAGGACGAGGTTCTCCTCCTATTCCTAATGGGCTGTGGGGGCACATACGGACCATCGTCCGTGCCTCTCCTCCTGTCTCATCCTTTATGAACGAGGCCTTCGCTTGGAAGAGATCTTATCTCTGACCGAGGTTGAAGGTCTTTGACCTACTCGTGTTAGGATGAGGTTCTCCTCCTGTTCCTAACAAGGCAACTATTGACTGCTTCTTTCCTGTCATCATATAGTTTTTGCACCCAGAAACAATATTATTTGTTGGGAGAGAATTTTACCAAGGGGAAGTTACTCACAGCACATTCCCATTTTAGGGTCGTGGGGGCATTGTTCCTCCGGGTTCTCTCCGACAGTAAGTCTCGGACCGGACGACCTTCTCTATCTCATGCTGGCCTCCTCAATTTGGAGCATGCTTCTCTTGACTTTGACATTGGGAGATGATGGATCGCCGATGCACCAAGCTCCTCCCAAGGGTAACGTTGATGACGCCGTGAGGCGGCCGACCTCCTTGTCCTTTCTGGCTATGGCAGCGCCCTTGGCTGATCTTCTCCTGCTTCAGGCTGGCATCGAAGGAATTTATCCAGCCACCCCTTTCTGATGAGCTCCTCAATTTCGTTCGAAGCTGAATGTATTCGTCAGTGTCGTGGCTGTGGTCGCAATGGTCGAAGCATTACTTGCTTCGATCACGCATGCCTGGAGGAGGTCGTAATCCTTTTGGTCTTGATAGCCAATTCTTAACTTCCGTGAGAATTTAAGTTTGAGGAGCGTTGTAGGGGGTGCAGTCGCGGAATCTTTCGGGAGAAGGACTTCTTCGCGCCCTTCTGTCGGAGCTTCCTTGGTGGCGAGCTAGAAAAGTTTGGGCCTTGCTTGTGCTGGGGAGATCGTGGATGCGGACGAACTTCATTCCGTCTCCTTGTGAAACCTACGGGAGAACTTTATGCCCCTTTGTCGGGGCTTTCTTGGAGTCATACTCGAGAGGAAGTTCGGCCTCGCTTGCCCTGGGGCGGTCGTGAGTGTGGCCGAACTTCATCTCACCTCCTGTAAAATCTTTGTAGGGGATTTCCTTGGTAACATACTCGAGCGGGAGTTCGGCCTCACTTGCATCGAACTTCATTCCGATGATGAGCTTTAAGGGGGAGTTCGGCCTTGCTACCGTCGAACTTCATTCCGATGATGAGCTTCGAGGGGAAGTTCGGCCTTGCTTGCGTTGAAGTTCATTCTGCTTTCCCGCGAAACCTTCCGCAGGAGAACTTCATGTCCCTTTGTTGGGGCTTCTTTGATAATGAGCTTCGAGAGGAGTTCGGCCTCGCTTGCATGGAAGTTCATTCCGCTTTCCCACGAAACCTTTCATGGGAGAACTTCATGCCCCTTTGTCGGGGCTTCCTTGATGATGAGCTCGAGGGGAAGCTCGGCTTTGCTTGCCCAAACTTCACTCCATCTTCTGTGAAGGTTTCGTTGATGACATACTCAAGGGGGAGTTCGGCCTCGCTTGCGCCGAACTTTGTTCCGCATCTGTGGGAGAACTTCTGCTCTCCATTTATCCTTTCTTAGGATGATTGGTATGCCTGAATGCTCTTCCTTAAGGCCGGTCCCTCGCATCCTCATGGCGGGTTGGCTGGCAAAGTCCCCATCGGGGGTTGTCGCACAGCCAGCATCATCTCGACGGGGCCACGAACCCAACCAGCAGGTTGAACTGCTCCATGTCTGCGGTGGCTTTGTGTGAAACCTAGGCTGTTGGGGCTGAAACAGAAGTAGATGGACCTGGCACGTAGGCCATCGATCGTCGAGTTGAAGCTCTCCTGGGAGGCATTTTCTCTTCGAAAAAGAACTCTAGTGAGGAAGAAGAGAGATCTTCGGAGAGGGAAGAGAGAAATCATCGTCGAGCACTCCTTTAAGAATAAGGAAACCTCGAAGGTTCATGCCCTCCTTCTAGCACCAATCTGTTGGTGTAGAATCTGGTCGTCGTCGGAAGCAGCTGGAGCGGAGGTGGACGAGATCGCCGTCGGGGACCTGCAAAATAAAGTCCCTGTCCGAAGTCGGTGGAGGAGGTGGCTCCAGCAGGATCCTCCGACGATCAAGTTCAGCTCTTCTGGCCTAACAGAAATGGAGTGCTCGGAATGATTTTCATAGAGCTTAGAGTAGAAGAGAACTTAGAGCATAGAGATCAGAGGTTAGAGATTAGAGGATAGCATATCTGGAGGGTCCTTTTTATAGGCGGAGCTTGATGGTGACAGCTGCAGCTGTCTGATGGTGGGTCGCTCGAGGCTGCATCGAGTTTGATGCAGAGAGGATGGTATCGTCAGGTCGAAAATGACAGCCATATCGTCCGACAGTGGTGGGCTGCTCGAGGTCTGACGGAGCTGCTGTAGTGTTGCCTATGGCAGACTGATGGTGACCGTTCGTCCAGCTTTAATAGCCATGGCTCTAAGAAAGCAGGCATTGATCGATGGACTTCAGCATATATCGATTCCAAGGGAGTTCGGCCAAGGGGAAGCTCGGAAGGAGTTCAGCTGCTAAGGAGTTTGACCGCTGGGAGTCCGAAGGAGCTCGACTGGCTGAAGGGACGGCCGCTTGAGGAGTTCGACCGAGGGACGACTGCTGAGGAGTTCGACCATTGGGAGTCTGAAGGAGCTCGGTCGGCTGAAGGGACGGCCGCTTGAGGAGTTTGATCGAAGGACGATCGTTCAACCGCTGAGAGTCTGAAGGAGCTCGATCGGCTGAGCAGTTCGGCTGGCTGAAGGGACGACCACTTGAGAAGTTTGATCGAGGGATGATCATTGAGGAGTTCGACCACTGGGAGTCCGAAGGAGCTCGGTCGATTGAGCAGTTTGGTCGGCTGCAGGAGTTCAGCCGCTGGGAGTCCGAAGGAGCTCGGTTGGCTGAAGGGACGGCCGCTTGAGGAGTTCGATCGAGGGACGACCGCTGAGAAGTTCGATCGCTGGAGGCCGAAGGAGCTCGGTCGGTTGCATGAGTTCGACTAAGATCCGTCCGTTGAAGCTCTTCCATGGCTACTGGTTGCATTAGGCTGAGCATCGAACTAGACTTCGGCAGGAGCGGGGTTTATCCCCAACAATACTCAAACAACATATCCAAGTGTGTGAATAGTAAGGATGTCAAACTTAAAAAATTAAAGACTCATAATTATCATGTGTTGATACAGGAGTTGATCCTTATAGCTATTTACTGCGTGTTGTCAAAAAATGTTAGAATGACTGTTATTCATCTTTGCAACTTCTACAGAGATATTTGCGCGAAGAGGTTGCTTAAGAAAGATGTAAAGAAAATGAAGGCAAGGGTGGTGATTATATTATATAATCTAGAGAAGATATTTTTACTATTATTTTTTATAGTTATGATGTATCTCACGTGTATCTTATGAAAAAAGTTGCACTTGGAGGTCCAGTATTTTGTCGATGGATGTATCCCATTAAAATCTTATGTAAGGAGTATAAATCGCTTGGAGGGATCCATTACAAAAGGTTATTTAGATCAAGAGTATATAGATTTTTTTACCATATATTTAAATAAGCTTGAGACACATCGTAATCGACTAATAAGAAGTTAGGATGATCAGTATGAGCCAATTAAGCCTGCATGTGAGTCTATTTCATAACCAGATGAACTTCTCGCTTCATATCACCTCACTAATTTGAGTATTAAGGAAAGGGATAAGGCGCACTACTACATGCTTTTCAACTATGATATCATTGAGCTGTACATAAGGTGAGTCATTCAGCTTTATTATTTCATAATACTTAAAAAAAAATCTATTACACCTAAATTTATTCTTTATGCATGCAGTAAATACAAGAACATCATAAGAGTAAAATATGGTACTCTAAATATATGGAAGAAAGAGAAAATACATAGTAAAGAATTTTTTGAGTGATTCAAAATCATGTAAGCGAGTACATATTCTTATCTTATGTATCTTATTTGAATATGTTTACTAATTAGGTGTCATCTCCTTAGGTGTGGAGATTACTACTTGGTGATGTGAGTCCTGAAGTATGTATAATAATTATAATAAATATATTAATAAAAATATTAATATATTAATTAATTTATCTTTATTTTTAAGAATTAAATATTTTTATTTATTACTTTAACTTTTGAAAAGATCTCATTTTTTTGATCTCAACAAAACAAGTTTGGAATAAATCGAAGTTAAAACAAACCTGATATGAATTTTTAAAGAAAAAAATAAAAAAATTGATTCAGCTCAGTCGGCTCACCTAGTCAAGCCGGTGTGCTCAGTCAAGTTGCTGAAAGCAGCTCAACTGGCGCACCATTCAAACTGACTCAGCTACAAAAGCCAACCCATCGGTCCATAAAATCATGCGTGGACCGCCAACTCAGCAAAAGGCGTCCAATCACAGGATGCCACGTGGTGGACCAAGATCCTTAAAGAATTTACAAAAAATCTCACATGACGTTAGGGGTAAAATGATAATTTTATAGGCCAAGGCATGCGATGATTGGCTGCGATTTATGGTATACTCGATCTACACAGTCCACATGAATAGTAATTGCACCATCCTACGGTTGTGGTTGTTTGCGGTCCAGATTTGATGGTGGAAGTTTTTTCCTGCTTTGATTCGATTCCTAGCTCCTTATTTCACCCGATCGGATGGTTCTGAAGGCTCTAGGAATGATCTGATGGCTGGTATTCATCTCGATGGTGATCAAGACATCCAGAGCTCCATCCAATGGCCAAAATCTCATCATCATGCATGATCGAATGGCCCATGTTGATTTTGACTTGATTTAGGCTTTAAAATGTTGATTTTTGATGTTTTTTGGATTGTTTGATTTAGATCTGATGGCCATAATTCATAGAACTTAGTAGAATTTATCCAGAGATTATTTTAATCCAATTTTTCATGAGATTTTTTTTATATTTTTTGATTAAAACTCCTTCTTAGTCCCACATTGCCTAGAAACAAAGGATCCAGCCCTCCAACACCTATTTAAGGACCCCCATGCCTCTAAAACTCATTATCTTCGATCATGGGAGGAGTTTGGTATAGGTTAGAGCCATGCTTAGGTTCAAGATTGCTTCAGGGTAGATGGTACTGAGAGGAAGAGCTGACTTCTACACCATCTCAACACCAACGTCGATCCATGATCAAAGATCAGCTTATTTTTAATTTTTATTTTATTTTAAATTTTATGTATTTAAATTTTGAATTGAACTTTAAATTAATACAAATTTATTTTTTTATACTTTAAATTTATATTTTTTAATTATTGCTCTTTAATTTTATTGCAAGTAGATGCTAAGATCTAACTAGTAGATCTTAGTACCAAGTTTAATTTTCTACACTATTTTAATTTTATTTTTATTTATAATTTTATTTTTTTTATTTATAATTTTATTTTTTAACTTTAATTTTTTTAATTCTTTTTTATAAAAATAAAAAGTTTTAAAACTAAAATACTGCCTTCTCTGTGGATTCAATCTGACTCGTTACTATTTATGTATTTTTAAATTATTAAAAAATTAAAATTAAACTAATAAATATGGTGTCTTAATGATAACATCGATTCTATCTTGTCCTGAACCCAGCACTTGGTTTGGATACGTGATGGCCGCATACTCATTAGGGCAAAAATATCCTAAAGAATATACAAGGCTTTAAAAATCCAATACAACCTCACAATTCATAAAAATAATCTAATTCTATTTCAACTGATAAAACTTATATAAATATCAATTAAATTCTTTTGATCATTCAATCAGAAGTCAATGACGCTCTATCTATTCATCTGCTTACCCACAGACTCAAAACATAGCCCATCTTGATCATCCTGCAACTCTGAAAAAAAAAAAAGGAATGGAGGGGATGAGCCTTACAGCCTAGTAAGAATCTCCATAAAATACACTAATATAATATTATAATTTAAAAATAATAATAAGCATAAAGCATTGGTACAAACATGCAACGAGCACATAGATAAAAAAATAGATCATTACATGCCATTAGGAAAAGTCTCTTGTTCAACAATAATCTCTCTACTCTTAATATATGTTTCCTTTTTCCATAATTTTAGTTTGTCATTCTTTAACTTTCTGACTCTGGACTAATCAAGATCATGCGATGATCTTTTATTCGGATCAATTTTCTTTGATCTTCCTCGGATCAAATTGTCATGATCTTTCTTGAATCATATTTTTCATGATCTTTCTTGGATCATATTCTCACGCAAGAGCCCTCAAAGGCTATTCTACATGACAAGGCTAGTCCAAACCATATCATTCTTATATGATTATGTTGATTTCATTATATCAATTCTAGATTATAATATGATCAAGATAAGTGTATTATACCCAAATAATCATACCATCAAACATTGTTACACATATATACAGGCAATATATAATATACTCACACTGAAAGATCGTGCAAGAAAACAATAATATCTCAAATATAACAAATCCACCAAGATGAATCCAAGGATGCAAAACTAAAAACATAATTCTAATAACATATATAATGATGATTATGTACAGGGATTCTTACCAGAATTCTTAAGACTATGATCTGGCCATCAAAACAATACTCCATGTCCTCCTGTCTGATGATTTGTTATCCTTTATATTCAAATTTATAAATCAAAATAAATAATTAAATTAATTTAAATTTTTAAAATTTTTATTGGGGTTTACTGGGGTGCTCACTCGATCCCCAGAATTCTCCCTCTATTTTTTTTTTCTTCTTTCTTTTTTTTAAAATAATCCATCTTCAAAGAAATTAATTAATTCAGTGATAAATTAATTAATTATTTAATTTAATTAAATAATTAGAAGAGAGAGAGGAACTTTTTTCTTTCTTCTTTTTCTTTTTTTTTAATTATATTTTTTTATAATTTAAAAATTAACGACAACATCGTGCTTTTATCAAATTTTTGGCACCATTATCGGAAAAGACAAGAGTATTAAAATTTTTTAATTTTTTTGTAAATTAACTATAAATAAATTTTTTATTTTTTATTTTTTTATAAATATTGCTTACTAACTTTTTTTTCTTTATTTTGTAGAAAAAAAGAGAAGAAAAAAAAGAAGAGCAAAAAGATTAGGCTAAGGAGGAAGCTTCCAATCATGCTTGGTGAGATCAATCCTAATCCTAACTTTTTTTTATTATCAAATTGATCTAAAAAATACCTACTTAAATCTAATTAAAAGCTTCATAACAAGATTAGAAATCCTAACTACTTAGAGCATCCATTATATTAACTTTATTTTTTATTTTCTTTTTAGTGATTGCTGGAGTCATGGTAAGCTCTCAAGTTTATTAAGTTTCAAGCATCTAATTTAATTGCATAGAACCCATTGTCTAAAAGTGATTGTGCATATGCATTTTTTAAATCAATTTAAGGGCAATAACCCATTAAACAAGATAAGATGGAGATTTAATCATCCTTCCTTGGCCCATAAAACCAACCAGCATCTTACATTGATCTAAGTCTTTAAATTAAAATCAATTAGACATCAATTCTAAGAACTCGAGCTCATTAGGATAAGAAATCCTAAAAGTTGGACCGAATTAAGATTAGTCAGTTTAACTAGTGTCTAAGGCAAGTGGTTCAAGAACGATTGGGTTTGAAGGAAGGTAGTTTATAATTGATTCCGTTAGCTTACTTGGCCAAGTATAATTGATATCTAAGACAAGCAATGTGGGACTCCTACTAATCTTACACTTACGTGGCCAGTTGATTGGCTGATCTTATACTTGGAGGGCTTGAAGGTGATCTTGATAGTTAGGAGCTATCTAGATTTAGAATAACCCTTAGTCAGGATTGTTTGCCTAATTTGATTGCTAACTAAAATATCAAACCTAATTAAATCTAATTCTTCTATCTTTTTAGCTCTAGGACTTCTTAGGACGTCTTCTTTAGAACTTCTTTTTCTTTCTTCTCCTTTTTTTCTTCAAAAATAAAATAAAATAAAAATTAAATTAAATTAAACTAACTAAAAAATTAATTTTTTTTAAAAAATAATAAAAATTCTAAAAAGTAATAAAATAATAAGAAAATATAAAAAAATCTAAAAAAATTTTGAACCACGCATTAGGGTTGCACTAATACATGCATGGTAGAAGATCATTTTTTTTGATATAATTGAACTCAATCATAAAAGTGAATGGCTGAACCATATTAAACCCAATAGTCAAATGACTAGAAATCTTAGAGAAACACCTAGACAGATGAAGAAATATTTTATTCCTTCCACTTACAAGCCATCGACTTATATCCACTTACCTAATATCTATGCTATCCACTATGAAATCAAGTCGACCAAAATTCAGATGCTCCTATCTTTCTATGGGAATATCAATGAAGATCATTATAAGCATCTGGATGAATTTTTAAAGATCTGTTCTACGATGAGAATCCAAAATTTAACTAATGATTCTCTTAGATTCATTTTATTTTTCTTTTCTTTAAAAGACAAAGTCAAGCACCGGCTTGGCACAATAGAAAGACCAATCAAAACTTGGGCTAAATTGCAAAATAAATTTCTTAAAAAATTTTATCGCATAGGCAGAATCAACACTATGAGGTGAGCTATCATTAGATTTGCTCAGCTTTTAGGAGAACAAATTCATCAGTTATGAAAGAGACTTAAGGAAGTTCTTAGAAAATGCCCGCATCATGGTCCATCTAAGTGGTAAATAGTTTAAGCTTTTTATGAGAATTTAGGAGATCAATATGAACAAAAGATAGATGCATCCTATGGAGGTGCATTTATGAACATGAGTGAGGATAAAACCTATGCTTTATTTGAAATCCTAAGTGAAAATTCAATTAATCATGCTTTGTTATCTTTCTACCAAAATTGGATGGGGATCTATGAATTTAAATATCTAAAATCTAGTTCTAAGATTGATTCAAATCTAATAAATAAAGTAGACCTTATCTAGAAATTAGATCAACTACTAATCCTAGGTTAACAATTTTCTACATAATTCACATCATCCTCTAATTATCAGAAAGTCTGTTCCATCTATGCTAGCCTAATCCATCATGTAAGTGAATGTCCTATGGCTGCATAATTTTTATCTTTCATCCAAGAACAAGTCCAAGCTACAGGTTATTCCAAGCTGGTTAATGATCTTTTTTCAAATGCATATAATTTAGATTGGAGGAACCATCCTAATTTTTCTTGGATACTCCAACAGACTCAGGCTAGCACCCGATATCAAAATTATGCCCATAACAAAGGTTAGCCTAGTCAGTTTATCCAGCCATCATACCCACCTCCTCAACATATCAATCTAGTCGATGATAGATTTAATCAACTTTAATAGCTGATTCTGACTTAACAAGAATCCATCGTTAGGCTAGAAGCATAAATAGGATAATTAGGTAAGTCTAATATAAGGAAAGAACTGGGTCAATTGCTAAGCCAATTAATTTTTATAAACAATCTACCTATTGTCCATAAACCATCTGGATTTAATTATCAATCTAATGATCCACTTAAGAATCCCCAATTAGAGAATGCCAAAGTAATTTCTAAACTTAAAAGTTATAGGATTCTTATGGACCTATACCAAGACTAGGTGAGTAAGACTAGTACTGATGCTAGCCAAGTTGAAAATTTAGAAGATATTAGTACTGAAGCTAACCATATAGAAGAATCTAAGTTCAGAACTAGTACTGATGCTAGTTTTAATATGAGTGAGATAGACATAGGAAAAAAGAGAATGGATGATTTAACCAAGATCTATACACCTAAAATCCTATTCCCTTCAGCCCTAGAAGCCAGTTCTTCTTATAAAAAATATGAGGCATGTAATAAAATATTAATGAAGTTGTTTAAATAAGATCATATTAATTTACCTCTAGAACTGAACCCATCTTTACACACTCTTTCCGTACCCATAGTATTAAACTCAACTCCTAATCCAAATACTTAATTTATGAGTATTTTAGAAGAACAAATAGGAGAAATTCTTAAGAAATAAGAATCTGAGAATGGGATCGTATCCTATTATTCTAAAATTAAAAATAAATATATTAATAAAAAAGATAAAATTTATCTTTCTAAGATTGACAATCCAAAATCATTAGAATTTGTTAATCCAATATTTAATACAGGATAAGTAAGCTGCCTTGTGTTTGGCTGAAGATGATAAACTTAGTACTTATTGGGAGGCAACTCAATATTTAGTTTTCTTAACTCTAGTTTATCTTTTTAGTTGATTTTTTTTTAAGGATATTTTGAATAAGTTGGAGAGAGAGCCCAAATTTTCAAAGAACCATGCTGGACTGAAAACACATTGAATTAGGCATATTTTTTTCTTTTCTTTATTATATCCTTTTTTTTTTTTTCTATTGAGGACAATGTCAATTAAGTTAGGGAGGAGAATAATAAAAATTTTTAAATTTTTAAAGTCTTTGAAGAAGTTAGTATTTAGCATTTAGATATCCGACTATGCTTAAGTATCGAGTTGAACTAAGTATTTTTTTTTAAAAAATTGATGCATAGATTAGAAAATTTATGAGTTATTGAGGGATCAAGTATTAAGAAAATTTAATAAAGAGTTAAGTCTAGAACATAAATAATTTTTCTTTGAGCATTTCTGATTTTTCTACCAGCATAAAAAAAAAGTCTACTTTTTATGGGCTTGTGTAGGATAACTATACATTTTTTTATAAAAAAAATTACTCTTAAAATAAAATATTTTTTTAGTATTTTTTACTGAGTAATCAGACCTCTTTGTCTAAGCAAGCATTGAGTTTTGCATCAAAAGATGGAAAGAACGAAAAAACTTATTATAAAGCTAGTCTTAACTCATAGCCTATTTGATTTGAGTTAGTAAGCCTGAGGGATATTTTATATCTGATGCTCTAAAGCAAACTGATTTAGAAGTAATTGGCCCAAGACTCACTACATGAATCAAATAGAAAGCTTAAGAGATTAAGGCACTTAATAATAGTACAATATTTATAAAAAAAATTATTTATTTTCTATCTAGTAATCGAGTCCCACTGCCTAAGTAAGCAATGATATTCACATAAAAAAGTGGATAATATGAATAAAAAATTAATAAATGAAGGACAAAAGTTACAACACACTTGTTCGTATGAAAGTTTAGACAATTTAGAGATAAAGATAAGATAATTTAGAAAAAAATAAAAAATTAAATATTTTTTACTTAATTTTTATATTGATAAGTATTAATATTCTAATGATATACCTCACTCATGCTCTATTGAATATCAATGGCCATTTTGATAATTACCTAGGTAAAATTTGAAACTCTAAAGCTTAAAATGTATCTAAAACTAAATTTTTTCTTTACTCGGATGAGCAAAGCTTAAGTTGGAGAGTGTGATAATTACAATCAATGCACCAATAAAAATATTAATGTATTAACTAATTTATTTTTATTTTTAAAAATTAAATATTTTTATTTATTATTTTTAGAAAATATAATAATTATTGAAAAGAGCTTTTTTTTTTGTTGTAATAAAATAAGTTTGGAGCAATTCGGAGTTAAAATAGATCTGATATGAATTTTTAAAGAAAAAAATTAATTTGGCTCAGCTAGCTCGCTTAGCCAAGCCAGCACGCTCAGCCAAGCCACCGAAAGTAGCTCAATAGGTGCATCCTAGCTTAGCTAGCATGTTGTTCAAACCGACTTAGCCATAGAAGTCAACCCATCGATCCATGAAACCAGGCGTAGACCGCCAGCTCAGCAGAAGATGCCCAATCATAGGATGTCATGTGGTGGACCAAGACCCTTAAAAGGTTTACAGAAAATCTCACGCAACCTTCAGAGGTAAAATGATAATTTCACAAGCCAAGGCACGTGGTGATTGGCTGCAGTCTGCGATACACTCGATTTACATGGTCACATGAATAGTAATTGCACCATACCATGGTTATGGTTATTTACAGTCCAGACCTGACGACAGGGGTTTTTTCTACTTTGATTCGATTTCAGCTCCTTAATTCATCCGATTGGATGATTCTGAAGGCTCCAAGCATGATCCGATGGCTAGTATTCATCCCGATAGTGATCAAGGCATCCATAGCTCCATCTAATAGACAAAATCTCATCATCACGCATGATCGGACGACCCATGTTGATTTTGACTTGATTTAGGCTTTAAAACATCGATTTTTGGTGACTTTTAGATCGCTTGATTTAGATCTGATGGCCAGTATTCATAGAACTTAGCATAATTCATCTAGGGGCTATTTTAATCTAATTTTTTAGAAGATTTCTTCTTATTTTTTAATTAAAACTTCTCCTTAATCCCACATTGTCTAGAAACAAAGGATCCAGCCTTTTAACACCTATTTAAGGACCCCCCACACCTCTAGAACTCATTATTTTTGATCATGGGAGGAGTTTGGTACAGGTTAGAGTCATGCTTGGGTTCGAGGTTGCTTCAAGATAGATGGTGCCGAGAAGAAGAGCTAACTTCTACACCATCTTAATGCCAACACCGATCCAAGATCAAAGATCAGCTTGTTTTTAATTTTTATTTTTTTTCTTTTTAAATTTCATGTATTTAAATTTTGAATTAAATTTTAAATTAATGCAAATTTATTTTTATACATTTTAAATTTATATTTTTTTAATTATTGCTCTTTAATTTTATTGTAAGTAGATATTAAGATCTAACTAATAGATCTTAGTACCAAGTTTAATTTTCTACACTATTTAACTTTTATTTTTTATTTATAATTTTATTTTCTTTTTTATTTATAATTTTATTTTTTGACTTCATTTTTTTTATTTTTTTAATAAAAATCAAATATTTTAAAACTAAAATATTGCCTTTTCTGTGGATTCAATCGGCTCACTACTAACTATGTATTTTTAAATTATTAAAGTTAGAATTAAATTGATAAACATGGTGTCTTAATGATAATATCGTGCTCTTATCAATATGCTCTTTTAATGGGACTTAATTGTACTATGCATGAGTACAAACAGCTCAACATTAATGGATATAGATTTAATATTCATAATCAATCCATAATAATGGCAATATAAAATAGTAACATGATGTTGAGTACCACCACTAGGTGTTATACTAGCTCGAGGGATTCACAGCCTTGTATGGAGGATCTAAACTATTATGGGATAGTAAAGAAGATAGTCATCTTAGACTACTATTCTAAAGGAAGGATTGCGTTAATGAAATACAATTGGTTTGACGTTTTGTTTTAGTCAGGGATGAAGGTTGATGAGTGTGATTTTCTCTCGTCAACATGCAAAGCCACCTCCGTACTAAAGAACCGTATATACTTACCTACTAAGCTAGTTAAGTCTTGTACGCTAGTGATCTCTTGGAGCTTCAATGGGATGTTATTATGAGGATGGTACCTAGGCATATCTTTGATGATTCCAAGGTTGATGATGATGTTGGATCATGCATACAAAGTGCTTCTCTAGGATAAAACTTGCTTGGTGCTGTAGAGGTTTCGGATATATTTATCAGGAGAGATGGTGATGTCCATATTGTAAATGCAACTAGTTAATGAGTTTAATATTTTGGTATAGATATTAGACTCTATTTATTGATACTCTACTAATATTAATTATTATTCAATATGTTATATTGGTTAATGTTCATTAAAGTTGCAGATCATGATGGCACCAAAATGACATCTAGCTTTCATCTCCACTCCTCAGTGGGCTATGTGGAGCTTAGCATCTGAGCCATTGCTGGCACATACTCCATCCACCTCTACATCGGTGCCTAGGCACCACCGTCATCTACTCCTCCACTGGCATTTTAGTCTCTACTAGCATTTGAGCCTCCACCATCAGCCATATCTTTGGCACATGCTCCACCCATTGATGAGTCTCCATTGACATCTACATTGCATGATCCCAAGACCAGTGCGAGTATATTTTTATTATATAATTTATTTATTTATTTATTTATTTGTATAGTTATTGTATACTCTTATATATTTATATAATATATTTTTATTGCAGGTGCATCATCTAGTAGAATATTTTGCGATCCCACATGCATGCCGCATGTGTGGAACTACCAGCATCAGGTCATAGTGGAGTACAATTGGAAGGGAAGGGGGAGGCTGCCAAAAGATGCATTTTTTTTTGGAGTGCTTATGAGGTGGTTCGACATCATTTTAGTACTATCTGTAGACTGGTAATTGATGGACGTTGGTGTCAGAGATCGGGTGTGGGAGAAAATATGGATAAGTATATCTTAATTATATTTATGCATTTGATATGTTTACACTATATTTGATTAGAATAATTTTATAACTGACTTCTGATAACTTTATGCAGAGGAGGTATGATTTTTCAGATCATTAGAAGGCTCAAGATGTCTGACTGAAAAAGATTGGAGAGTTGTATTAAAACTATAAGGTTAAGCTCTACAGAGGGTGGCTCATGTTAGAAATATGTTTCAAAGTCAATCATCAGCCTATTGATGGTTGTGCTACTTATTGTACTTATATATGAATTAATAAATAATAAAAGTTATTTTAGAATTTTTCATCATAAATTCTGTTATCTTCTAATGAACTCCTGTATTGTGATGAAGTCCTTAGGACTATTTAGATTTGACAAAGAAGGATTTATCATTTAGTCCTTAAATTATTCACGACCAAAAGATACATTGTTATTTAGGACGATAACATTTATCGAGTATAGATCATTGTGTGCCATATAGGTTGGTTGTCCTCGTAATCAAAAAGTATTGAGATACTGGCATGGTATGCAAGTGAGATGTATGTGTACATCTGCACTGAACGTGACCAACTCTGAAACTTTTCTTCTATCAAGATTAGCCCCAAAGAATATGGGTATAAGTGTCCCTTAGACCCGAGACCACCTCGGTGACTTGCAAGCAACTCACTGTACTTAGGTACCAGACTACCTAAATTTCTAATTCAGTGATGGAAGGCTACGGGGTGCAGTCAAGTACTTGGCTTATCAGTGTGTGAGTCAAGATGGGATTGATCCCTCCAAGTATTGGAGCAAGTGCATCGCTGTATTTTAATTTAGCAAATTCTCGGTCAGAGTAGTCTATATGATGGGTGCTAAATTTTGAAATACAATGTGGATAAATTTTAGGATTGATAATAAATTCTAGATCATCCTTTTGAGCATTGTGATCAAGGGTATGAATTATACGGTAATCATATTCCACCGGTTCATCATTGTTGCATCGTGACTTTTCGACCTATTTGGACATTAGATACCATTGCTAGATGGTCACATCGATTGGTACAGAAAATTTTATGCTATCGACTTAGGATTCGAACCTATGGGGTCACACATATAAGGAGTTTCTGCCTGATCTGATGGCTAATCATGAGTTTTGATGACCCAGGATACTGTGGTCAAGAGTCCCACTAGATTGGGACTCTGAGTCCTACTCATCTAGGACTCTCTGATCAGGAGTCCTAGAAGTCTAGGACTCTAAGATCGTGAGTTCCATTCCTTTGGGATACTGGGTTCAAGAGTCCCACTAGATTGAGACTCTTTAGGAGTTTCATGTTGATGGAACTCTATTGCCTGATAATCCATCCAATTTAGACTCAAATATTTTTGAAGGATTAATTAGAAATTCAATTGCTGATTAGCTCAATTTGATTAAGCGATGAGGATTCGATCAAATTCGATTGAATTTGATTCAATTGGGTTTGATTCGATCAGGTCATGAGATGACCTAATCGCTATGGGAGTTTTGATCCTGATTTGATCAGGACCTGAACCTAATTAATTTTTAAATTGATTAAGATTTTATTAGATTAGACTAAGTTTTATTTGGTTGGATTTAACCTGATCTAATTGGGTCTAGATTAATTGATTTGGTTGAAACCAATTAGGATCAAGTCAAATAAAGTTTGAATTCAAACCCCCCCATACGCCCACCATTTTTGACTTTTTGTACGTAACTTTTCTCTCACCTAGAAGGTTTATGCACCTCCTCTCTTATCTTCTTTTGACCTGGTCTAAGGGTTGGACTGGTTCAAAGTAAGTTGAGTTTTGAATTCAACTTAGTTTGTTGGAGGTTGGAACCAATCCAACATTATCTGCTTTCCACACCTTCCCTTTTATTTATCGAATAATTTTTGGAAAAATAAAAATGTATACATGTAGAAGGAGAGTCTTTCTACATGTTAAACACATGGGTGGAGGCATTAGATAAGGTTAAGAGGCTCATTTGATTTTTGAAAACAAGTGAGTGGTTAAAACCTCCCAACCACTCGATCCTTATCTTTTTTCATGCACTTTTCCCATAGTATTCACATTAATAAATTATGAGAATTTTTGTGCATGTAGAAGAATTGGTTAGAACTATGTGGTAAAAATTTTAGAGTGATTGGGCATTAGTTTTGGGCAAAAAAAATCTTAGAGTGAAGGTGAGAAGAGTCCTACAACACTTTACTTTTTCCTCATGTCTCTCTTCTCTTCTGATTTTTATCTCTAAGGATATGTAATTTTTAGATATGATCTAAATAGAGTTTATAGATCTAAAAGTCATATTTCCATAAAAATTTGTTTCATAGAAGAACTCCACATAGAGAGGGCGTGATAGGATTTTTAGTGTGTCAGGATTTTTGGGCCGAGTGAAACCCTAGTTTTGAGAATTTGGATTTGGGTGGAGAGATTGAGTGCTGTGAGCATCGGATCACCACCAAATTTGAAACACCTCTTCATCATCTTTCAATATTTATATTCTAATTTTTTAAAGTATTTAAAAAATTAAAAAGTATATGATCAATCGGATCGATCGTGATCAGCCATCGAAGGCCCCAGCGAGGAGCTAGCACTTTAGTGGAGCTGGTTGGGACCAGGAGCTTTATATGGACCATCCATAGAGGCTGGATGAGTGTGCGGCTATAGCATAACACCATAGCTTTTTTTGGTGGATTCAGATTATGGAGATCAGCTATCCGTGAAAAGGTATCGAGTTCTAAACTCGTATCGGTCAGCAGATTCAATTTGCTGATCGAATGCATTTTATTTTTCTATCATATATTAGCATGTTTAGATCTTGAGTAGAATTTATTTAATATGATCATTGCATGTATAGTATTAATTTTAGATTAATATTTATTTTTTTTGCTATTTTATTCAAAAAAATTTCGAAAATGCATGCTTAAATCCTACGCGATTTCCTTCAAATGGTATCAGAGTGGATTCGCTAAACATGATATGCTTACAAATTTTAGATTTAATTTAAATATTAATCTAATAATTTGATTAATTAGATTTAAAAATTAAAATTTAGATCATATGGATTGTAGGTCGTCTTGTGATAGGAACGCGATGTTATCGTTAAGATACCATGTTTATCAATTTAATCTGACTTCTTAAAATAATTAAAAATGCATAAATAGTGGTGAGTCGGGTCGAATCCACAGGAAAGATAGTATTTTTAGATTTGAAATCTTTGATTTTTGAAAAAAAAAGAGAAGAGTTTTGGGATCAAAAAATAAAGTCGAAAAATAAAAAGTGAAAATTAAAAGGTGTAGAAATTTAAACTTGGTACTAAGATCTACTAGTTAGATCTTAGCATCTACTTGCAAAGCAATAATTTAAAGTGTAGAAATTAAATTATAATAAAAATAAAAAGTAAGAAATTAAAGTGAAAAAATAAAATTTTTATTAATTAAAATTTTAGAATTTAAATATATAAAATTTAAAAAGAATAAAATAGCCTGATCTTTGATCTTGGATTGGCATAGGCAGAAAGATGGTGTAGAAGCTCAGCTCTTCTTCTCAGCACTCGTTGCTTCAAAATAGCCTTTAACTCATAGCCTAGCTTTGCCCTATACCAAAGCTTCACCTTGATTGGAGATGTTGATTTCTGAAGGCCTGGGGTCCTTTTTATAGAGCTAGGAGGGCTGGATATTTTTTTCTAAAGGCAATATGGGACTAATAGCCTTTGTAATCATCAAAATACAAAGAAATTTGAATAAAATTTGAATCAAAATAGCTCTGATATGACTTTATTAAGCCTGGTAAAATCTGGCCATTCAATACAAATCCAACAGTCCAAAAATCATCAAAATTGAATGCATATCAGCCTAGATCGAGTCGGATTAAATTCTGGCCGTCCCATCGCACGTTGATGGAGGAAATCTGGCCGCAAATCATGTGTCGAGAGTCTTGATCACCGTCGGGAGCATTCTGGACCGTTGGATCTTCATCTCTTGATTTTTTGGCCATTGGATCGCGCCAGATTGCTGATAGAATTTGAATCAAGCTTGGAAATCACCACCGCTGTCCGATCTTGACCGCAATCAGCTGCAGCCATTCGATCGCGCAATTATTATTCCCATCCACGTGGACCGGCCGCACCGCACACCATAGCCAATCAGCGCTCTTGTCGCTAGGTAAAAAGAGCAAAATACCCTGTGAGCCGCGATAAATTTTTGTGGACCCTTTAAGGGTTTAGGTCCGCCACGTGGCAATCTCTGATTCATCGATTTCTGCTGAGCTGGCGGTCCACGCCTGGATCATGGATCAGCTGATGGCTTAAATGGTTGAGTCGACTTTGATGGCTTAGCTTAGCTTGGTGGCTTGGCTTACGGAGCCGACTGAGCCATTTTCTTTTTTTATTTAATTTTTATTTATTTTATATTTTTAAAAATTCATATCTTTTTTATTTTAGCTCTGTTTTACTTAAAATTTATTTCATTATGATAAAAAAAATAAGCTCTTTCCATTGATAATAAAATTTTATTTTTTAATTTTTATTATTTTTTAATTAATTTTTTAATTAATAAAAATATGAATTTTTCAAAAATTATATATAAATTGATTAATAATTCTTAAAAATTAATATAAATTAATTAATAAATTAATACTTTTATTGGTGAATTTATGATGCTTATCACACCCCCCAACTTAAGTTTTGCTCATCTTCGAGTAAAGAAAGAATTTAGTTTTAAATATCTTTTAACTTTAGAGTTTCGAATTTTATCTAAGCAATTTTCAAAATGGCCATTGATATTCAGTAGAGCTTAAATGAGACATATCATTAGGGTATTAATACTTATCAATAGAAAAATTAAGTAAAGAACATTAAATTTTTTAGAACTTTTTCTAAATTATCCTACCTTTATCTCTGATTTGTCTAAACTTTTATATAGGCAAGTGTATTGCTACTTCTGTCCTTTATTTATTAATTTTTATTTTCATATTGTTCATTTTTTGACGTGAATATCATTGCTTATTTAGGCAACAGGATCCAGTTACTCGGTGGGAAACTAATATTTTTTTTTTTTTTTAACGTTGTACACTATTGAGTATCTTAACTCCTTAAGCTTTCTATT
This sequence comes from Cocos nucifera, assembly GCA_006176705.1. Lineage (NCBI taxonomy): Eukaryota > Viridiplantae > Streptophyta > Magnoliopsida > Arecales > Arecaceae > Cocos > Cocos nucifera. The sequence continues at coordinate 6,347 of QRFJ01000395.1, read as the reverse complement.
TGATCCATGTAGCGAGTCTTGGGCCAATGACTCCCAAACCAGTTGGCTTTAGGGCACTAGGTATAGAATACCCCTCGGACTTATTAGCTCGAATCAAATAGGCTATGAGTTAAGACTAGCTTTACAACGAGCTTCTTTGTCCTTCCCACCTTTTGATGTGAAATTCAATGCTTGCTTAGGAAAAGAGGCTCGGTTACTTAGTGAGAAGTACTTGAAAACTATTTTATTAAAATAAATTTGTTATATGAAGAAACGTATAGTTACCCTACACAAGCCTATAAAAAGTAGACTTTTCTTTGATGCTAATAGAAATAATTAGAAATGCTCCAAGGAAAAACTTTTTATGTTCTAGACTTAACTCTTTATTGAATTTTCTTAATACTTGATTCCTTAATATCTCATAGATTCTCTAATCTGTGCATCAATTTTCTTTTAAAAATGCTTAGTTTAATTCGATTCTTAAGCATAATCAGGTGTCTAAATACTAAATACTAACTTTTTTGAGGACTCAAAATTTTAAAATTTTTATTTTTTCTCCCCCCCAACTTAATCGACATTATCCTCAATGGAGAAAAAAAAATAAAGGATGTAATAAAGAACATGGAAGAATACACTTAACTCAGTATATTTTTGGTCCAGCATATGCCTTTGAAAATTTGAGCTCTCCCTCTAACTTATTCAAATTATCCTAAAAAAAAAATAAACTAAAAAGATAAATTAGATAAAAACTAAATATTGGGTTGCCTCCTAACAAATGCTAAGTTTACCATCTTCAGCCAGACACAATGCAGCTCACTATCCTTTGTTGAATATTGGATTGACAAATTCCAATGATTTTAGATTGTCAATCTCAGAAAGATGATTCATAATCCCATTATTGATATATTCACTATTAATTTTAGGGATATAATTTATGATTCCATTCTCAGACCCATGTTTATTAAGAATTTCTCCTATTTATTCTTCTAAAATGCTCATGAATGGAGTTTTTGTATTAGGAGTTAAGTTTGATTCAATGGGTGCTAGAATGGTGACTAAAGGCGGTTTTAATTCTGGAGGTAAATTAATGTGATCTTGCTTAAACAACTCCATTGACATTTCATTACATGCCTCTTGATTTTTGTAAGAAGAACCAGCTTTTGGATTGAAGAGAATAGGACATTAGGTTTATAAGTCTTGAGTAAATCATCTATTCTCTTTTCCCTTTTTTCTATCTTATTTAAACTAGAACTAGCATCAGTGCTAATTCTTGGCTTGGGTTCTTCTATGTGGTTAGTCTCAGTACTAACCAGTTCCTCTAAGTTTTTATTTTGGCTAGCATTAGTACTAGCCTCTCTCACCTGATCTTGGTATGGGTCCATAAGAATTCTATAGCTTTTAAGTTCAGGAATTACTTTGGCATTCTCAAATTGGGAATTCTTAGGTGAGACATTAAATTGATAACTTGATCCAGATGATTGGTGGACATTAGATGGGTTGTTTAAAATTGGTAGGTTTGATAGTTGATCTAGTTCTCTCCTCATGTTAGACTCAACTAATTGTCCTATTTGAGCTTCTAGCCTGGCGATAGATTGCTGTTGAGTCAGAATCAATTGTTGAAGTTGGTTAAATCTATCATCAGCTAGATTGGTCTGTTGAGGAGGTGGGTATGAGGGCTGATTATAATATGATGGCTACATAAACTGACTAGGCTGACCATTATTATAGGCATAATTTTGATATTAGGATCTATTTTGATAATTTTGCTCAAGTAAAATTTGGGTCTGAGCCTGAGTCTATTGGGATGTCCAAGAAAAATTAAAGTTACTCCAATCTGAATTATATGAATTTAAAAATGGGTCACTAATCAATTTGGAGTATCCTTGAGCAGCTTGAACTTGTTCTTGGATAAAATGTGGAAACTGTGCAGTCATAGGACATTCACTCACATGATGGGTTGGGCTAGCATAGATTGAATAAGTCTCTTGATAATTAGAAGATGATGTGAATTGTGCAGGAGATTGTTGACCTAGGATTAGGAGTTAATCTATTTTCTGAGCAAGAAGGTCAACTTTATCTAATTTTTGGACTATTAGATTTAGATTAGCCATTTGATTATTATGTTTAATGTGAATCAACCATTCAATTAAGTTCAACTAAATTAGAAAAAGCGATTTCCTACCATGCATGTATTAGTGTAACCCTAATGTATGGTTCAAAAATTTTTTAGAATACTTTTTTTTAATTATTTTTATTATTTTATTATATTAAGAATTAATTTTTTTAATTATTTTATTTATTAATTTTAATTTAATTTAATTTAATTTAATTATTATTTTTAATATTTTTTAGTTAGTTTAATTTAATTTTTATTTTATTTTATTTTTAGAGGAGTAAGGAGAAGAGTTCTAAAGAAAAGATCCTAAGGAGTCCTAGAACTAAGAAAAAAGAGAAGAATTAGGTTTAATTAGATTTAATATTGATTAGCAATCAAGTTGGTCAATCAATCCTGACTAAAGTTTGTCCTAGATCTAGACAGCTCCTAACTGCCAAGGTCACCTTCAAGCCCTCCAAGTGTAGGATTAGCCAATCAACTAGCCAGGTAAGTGTAAGATCGGTGGGAGTCCTCCCGTTGCTTGCCTTAGACACCAATTGTGCTTGGCCAGGTAAGCAAACGAAATCAATTGAAAACTACCTTTCTTTGGGCCCAGTCGTCCCTGAACCACTTTTTTAGACATCAATCAAATTGACTAACCCTAACCAGGTTCAACTCTTAGATTTTCTTGTCCTATTGAGCTCGAGTTTCTAGGGTTGATGTCTAATTGATTTTAAAATTAAAGGCTTAGGTCAATGCAGGATGCTGGTTGGTTGTTTGTGGGCTAAGAAAGGGTGATCAAATCCCCACCTTATCTTGTTTAATTGGGTTGTGCCCTTAATTTGATTTAATATGGATATGCATGAAAAAAAAAAAAATTCAATCAAAGGGTTTTATGCAATTTAAACTAGATGCATGCAACTAATTGAATTTTGAAAGACTTACCTTATCTCCAGCAATCACTAAAAAAATAAAAATAAAAATAATGATAAAAATAAAACTAATATGATGCATACTCTAAACAGTTAGAATTTCTAACTTTATCATGAGGCTTTTAATTAGATTTAAATAAATATTTTTTAAATTAATTTAAGAATAAATAAATAAATAAATAAATAAAAAGGAAAGAGTACTAGGGTTAGGATTGATCTCACCAAGCAAAACTCCTGATTTTTTTGTTCTTTAATCTCTTTTTCTGTAAAATAATAAAAAAAATTAGCAAGCAATATTTATAAGAAAATAAAAATTTTATTTATAATTTATTTATAGAAAAATTAAAGAGATCAAAAATTTAATGTCTGTGCCTTCTCCGACAATGGTGCCAAAAATTTGATAGAAATGCGACGTTGTCGTTAAGACACCGTGTTTATCAGTTTAATCCGACTTCTTAAAATAATTAAAAATGCATAGATAGCAGTGAGTTGGATCAAATCCATAGGGAAGGTAGTGTTTTTAGATTTGAAATCTTTGATTTTTGAAAAAAAAAAGAGTTTTGGGATCAAAAAATAAAGTTGGAAAATAAAAAGTGAAAATTAAAAGGTGCAGGAATTTAAACTTGGTACTAAGATCTACTAGTTAGATCTTAGCATCTACTTGCAAAGCAATAATTTAAAGTATAGAAATTAAATTACAATAAAAATAAAAAGCAAGAAATTAAAGTGTAAAAATAAAATTTTTATTAATTAAAATTTTAGAATTTAAATACATAAAATTTAAAAAGAATAAAATAGCTTGATCTTTGATCTTGGATCGACATAGGCATAAAGATGGTGTAGAAGCCTGGCTTTTCTTCTCAACATCCGTTGCTTCGAAGCAGCCTTTAACCCATAGCCTAGCTTCGCCCTATACCAGAGCTTCACCTTGATCGAAGATGTTGATTTCTGAAGGCCTGGGGTCCTTTTTATAGAGCTAGGAGGGCTGGATATTTTTTTCTAAAGGCAATATGGGACTAATAGCCTTTGTAATAATCAAAATATAAAGAAATTCAAATAAAATTTGAATCAAAATAGCTCTGATATGACTCTGATTAGCCTGGTAAAATTTGGCCATTCAATAGGAATCCAACGATCCAAAAATCATCAAAATCGAATGCATATCAGCCCAGATCGAGTCGGATTAAATTTTGGCCATCCGATCGCATGTTGATGGAGGAAATCTAGCCGCAAATCATGATTCGGGAGTCTTGATCACCATTGGGAGCATTCTGGACCGTTGGATCTTTATCTCTTGATTTTCTGGCCATTGGATCGCATCAGATCGCTGATAGAATTTGAATCAAGCCTGGAAATCACCACTGCTGTCCGATCTTGATCGCAATCAGCTGCAGCCGTCCAATCGTGCAATTACTGTTCCCATGGACTACGTGGACCGGCCGCACCGCACACCACAGCCAATCAGCGCTCTTGTCGCTAGGTAAAAAGACCAAAATATCCTATGAGCCGTGATAAATTTTTGTGGACCCTTTAAGGGTCTAGGTCCGCCACGTGGCAATCTCTGATTCGTCGGTTTCTGCTGAGCTGACGGTCCACGCTTGGATCATGGATCGACTGATGGCTTAAATGGCTGAGTCAACTTTGATGGCTTGGCTTGGCTTGGTGGCTCGGCTTACGGAGCCGACTGAGCCATTTTCTTTTTTTATTTAATTTTTATTTATTTTATATTTTTAAAAATTTATATCTTTTCCATTTTAGCTCTGTTTTATTTGAAATTTATTTTGTTGTGATAATAAAAATGAGCTCTTTCCATTGATAATAAAATTTTATTTTTTTAATTTTTATTATTTTTTAATTAATTTTTTAATTAATAAAAATATGAAGTTTTCAAAAATTATATATAAATTGATTAATAATTCTTAAAAATTAATATAAATTAATTAATAAATTAATAATTTTATTGATAAATTTATGATGCTTATCATCTTGCTGTAGGATTTATCTCCTATAGTGAAAAGATTATCCTAGTACGTTATTGATCTATATCGTTAATCATAAAATCTTATATTTGATTTAATATTTTTATGATTTAATTATATTAGATTTTAATCTAATTTATGATCATAAATGCATAATTAGATAAAATTTGATTCATGATATAGTATTATATAGTGTTCATAGTTTTAGATTAAACCCTACAACTAGTATTGTTTGTGAATTGAGTCGATTCAATTTTAAAGTGAGTCGACTCAATTGATGAATAATTCTAAGTTGTAAAGAACCTTTGAAAAATTTAAAAAATATTTTTTAAAATATCAAACCCTAACCCACAGTCCATAAACTTAATTAAATATTAAGTATAATAATTTAGTGTCTAGAATTATGAATTAAGACTCTAAGTCATTAATTATAAAATATGGATTATTGGGTTAGTTGAATTAGATCCATAAATTAGATTAGACCTAAGGTTAGTTAAAGAGTGGACTAAATTAGAGTAATTGATCAAATCTAATTAAATATTAATTTAGATTAAGTCAAGGACTCTATAGACTCAATTATAATAGTTGTAGTTAGTCAAGTCCATGCCTTTAATGAGGACCAAATAGATTTGATTAATGGCTATGCGGTCGAACCTAAAATTACTAGGTTGGTCAAATTAAAACTAATAAACTGGATGGTGTCTAAGATAAGTTTGGCAGTTTGACCAATGATTTTTAATTGGAAGCTAATCGCACTGATTCGATCTTTGATGAGTTAATGACATATCCCATCCACTGATCTCACTTATCTGGCCATCCTGATGAGTTAGATTTTAATGATACTTTTCATTAACACCAAGACTTCAGAGACTTTATCAATCATCGAAGACCGTTGAGGCGATGAGATGGCATCATGAGATGCGAATTTCTGAGGATAACATCATTAGTCATCCAGCAGACTCTATAGTTTGGAGAAAATTTGATAAACAATATCCTCAATTTGCTAGTGACCCATGCAATATTCGTCTTGGCCTAGCATCTGATGGTTTCAATCCATTTGGAAGCATGAGCAATGCTTACAGTATGTGGTCGGTTATGCTAATGCCATATAATGTTGCACCATGAAAATATATGAAAGGGCCATTTTTATTTTTATCATTGCTAATTCCTGGACCTAGAGCTTCTAATAATGAGATAGATATTTATCTGCGACCCTTAATCAATGAATTAAGAGAACTTTGGGAGATTGGTGTTGACACATATGATTCAGTTAGTCAAAGAAACTTTCGATTGCATGCGACGATAATGTGGATAATTAATGATTTTCTAGCATATGTCAACCTATCTGGATGGAGCACAAAA
>QRFJ01000394.1:1373559-1482229 GCA_006176705.1 Cocos nucifera | reverse complement strand
CAGAGGGAGATAATGTCTTGATGTCATTGTCAGAAGTGATCTTGGACTGCCTGTCATCAGCAATCTTAGCCTTAAAAAGTCATTTTGGTGACTTGATACTTTGGCTGCGTGACTCTGTTCACAAACATCTCCTGAGGTGAGCCACCATTGGCGAGCAGTCCGATATCTTATGGTTGGCGCTGAGCTCATCAACTCGACCCCAACTGTTAGTATATTGGCCTTATTGTCTTCGTCATCATTTTTCCCGAGATTGCTCTCTGTTGTGATGGCGGAGCTGTAAGGTGGAGGGTCCTGGTCATAAATATATTTTAACTTTCTGAAACTTCGGTACTAAGCTATTTCATCACTTTCGCGCTTGTGCTTCTTGTCTGTTGGTACCAAAATAATTTTGTCATTCCTGAGCCAACTTTTATATTGGGTTCAAGTAGTCTATGTGTGTCAACGATACTGCCAATGGTTTTGGAACGCAGACATTTTCCTTTAGCACGAGAGATCTATCAACAGCTTTAATTTGACTCTAGTACACTAACTCTTAATCTAGGATTTTTTAAAATTAATATAAGACAAATTAGCTCCTACATTTACTTTTTTGACGATCCTTACACTCCCTCTGTAGAGATGCAAAATCCCCGAATTGATATTTCTAGTGGGTGGTGGTCTCACCAACTGACTCATCGACCTACTAACATTATTGAGTGATGGGTATAGCCAATAGAGTGAACAACTTTTTCAACTGATTCTTAATCATGTTGCACCAAATTGGTTCCTAATTCCATGAATCTCACCCGTATCCGAATATCTGAATTCCAAGCGTCCTTCTAAAGTATAATGTCAGACCACATTTATCATAGACATTGGGTACCTAATTGTTCTTCTCATCGTATCCAGAATATTGAGCCCCAACCTCATCTCAGCCCATAGCAATCCATGCCTAATGAGACATGGTTCTGCGCTCTTCCTGGTGCAATGAGCCACTTGTTCCAGCCAGAGAAATCAACCCCTCGGAAGGCCTGCACGTCTCAAGTGGTGAAAATCCTCGACTTAATCTTTCTTAGAAGAATTGATTCAGTGTCTCATTAAACTAGACTTGGCTTAGTCATATAACTATTATGACTAATCCTGTTGCATGGTCAGCTCGCAATTACTTGCACCAACCTAGATCAGAACATGTAAGTCACAATATGCCAGTTAAAGTGAGACCGGTGGAAGGATAATATGCGTATAGCTGCCAGAACTGCATTCAGGTTGACGTAGCTTCCAATCTTAAAACCATGGTTCGTCATTGCAAATCTACCTTAGACTCAAAATTGTTGATCAGAACCATTGAATTAGCTATAATCAGAGCAGCTTCCTCAGTTACCTCTGAGCCTTAATTAGAGTTTGCTATGAATCCTGTGATCAGATCTTGACCGACTTAACCTATAGGCTGGTTCAAGTATTTATAGCAAATATTGTTGATCCCATCTAACCAACTCTTGATTCGGTTTTGATCAACCCCTTAGACCTAATTGAGCTACCCAAGCCCGAACCCAGTATTCATGAATATGTCTTAGATCTAAATTTTCTCATTTTAGACCTAATTATATTCCATAAACTTAATTCTTAATTAAGTAGGGTTCATAAACAAAATATGCACAATAAATCCTAGGGTTTCAGGATCTAGGGTTTTGCAGAAAGTAAGTTTTGGGTTTCTGATTAAGGACGAACACGCAGCACCCCTACACGTCATAAGAACACCCCATCGAATGGGAAGAGAGGGCCTTTAAACCCTTCTTCGTTCTTATGACCGGACGGCCAAGAGGAACGCCTTAATCAGGAACATGTAAATCTACAAAACAGTTATAGATCTATATCATATATCTCATATACAAATTTAGATCTAATCAAGGCATATTTTGCATACATCTCATGTATCAAATCATGCATATTTTCAGATCTAAATTATCACATAATAATCTAAAAAATTAGATTTAAATTGATCTAATCAAAATAAATTCTAATCTAGATAATTATGTAGAACTATTCTACAACTAGTCTAGTCATGCATCTATCATATCTCATATGATATTTAAAATTAAATAATTTTTATTTACTATTTATCAGATGTTATTATAACACTTATAATATCAGAAAATAGTAAATAAGAAGATCTAAAATATGATTTAATCATATTAAATCAAAGACATGCAAAACTATTCTATAGAACTATTCTATTCTAGAACTAGTCATGCATATCTTCATGTTCTTAGATCCAAATCATTTAATTTTAATTTTTCTAATTTCAGATCTGATCACATCTCATGTGACATCTGAAATCACTTTATTTTCTAATTAAAATAAAATTAAAATTAGATCTAAACAATTTAGAACCATGGCTCTGATACCAGTTGAAGGGAAATCCTGATTTCCCGGTCCAGGTTCGTCCAGATCTGATTAGATCAAGAGATATATTTCAAAAATTTTCTCTTGATCTCAATCAGATCTTGATAATGTTTCAGATCTGATTATTATTATTTTAATAAATAAAATAAAATAAGATAAATTAAATCAAATTTAATTTACCTGATTTGGGTAATCCTATTACCCTGTAGATGATCCTGATTGCAGCGGAAGGTTCTGGATCTTAGCCACGCAAGCGCCTGGCCTCTACCGGTATCCACTTGGGTTGGATCTGGAGATCCTCTTCTTCTCTATCACACCTCCAAAAATCAGATCTGGATCTGATCTGGAGGATCTTCAAAACTCTTTTGAAGATCTGCAGTCGTCCTTTTGCAGCAGCGCAGCCTTCTTGCTTTTGATCGCCTTTCCTTGATCTGAATCGCACCAACCAAAATCCAAAACACTTTTGGACGTGGAGAGCAAGGGGAGAAGAGACTATGGCATGGAGAAGGAGGGGAGAGGCAGCCTTGGGGCGTGGGAAATCTCTATTCATTAGAATTAGGGTTGGGCGCAGGGTCTTATTTATAGACCTCTTGTGATCCAACTCCTCTTCCTCTCAACCAATCACAACCCTTTGTGAAATCAGATCTAAATCTGATTGGTTGGAATAGAGACCCCTGGATTCCTCCTTAGAGGGTGCCTAAGACCAGTCAAACTGGATTCTTAGTAGAACTCTGATTGGAATCCAAAAGGGAGGTGGAGTCCTTGTCCAACAAGGACTCCTAGGCGCCTCCTACTTGGGCTCACGCCACGCTTGGCGTGCGCCCTTCTCCTTGCCAGGTTCTGGCAGGGGGACAAGCCCCCACCAGCTCTCCAATAGGTGCATGACATGTGGTCAAAAGTCAAAGGGTCAATGGTCAACGTTTGACCAGTCAAAGGTAGACTTTTGACCAAAGTCAAAGAACAAGAAATGGCAGGTGACCAAAAATGGCAGGTAATGTCTTACAAATAAGACAACCTTATTCTGACTTGGACAACCTCCAGTCAGACCATATGAAGGCCTCTGATTGAGCACAAACTCCTTTGGCTCAGTCAGGACAACTTATTTATGATAGTAAAAGAAGAACGTTAGGTTCAATCGAGTGCTAGCACGATTTCCTTGAACCTAATTGAATCTCATTCAGATCAATTGAACTAGATCAGTTCAATTGATGATCACCAGATTCAAACCCTTGTTTGTGTGACCCAGTTAGGTTCAGTTCTGTATGGTAATGGGATATGTCATGATCTCTATCATCGACATCATCGAAACTCCTTTCGATGGATCAGAACTCTTCTGATTCGAACAGCTAGAATGATCGATCATCTAAATCATTCTAATTGCTCCCAAAATCCACCAGTGACACCTAGCAGTATATGGTGGCAACCCATCAGAGCTGAATGCGAACCTCTTGGTGCAGCTACCTGTGTGATTAAGTTCTTCTATCTTGAGCCCCGATCAGATTAGGGTTAAGGTGAACTCGTCAAACCCTAGTCTCTGTCATATGATGTAATCATTCGATTCGAGTCCAATGTGAAAATCTAAATAGAAACTCTTTCTATTATTTCACTCTACCATGGCCATGGGATTTCTGGACTTGATTCTCATGATCATCATAGGGCTACTCCTCTACCACCGAGGTAGATAGATTCCATCTTGATGCAATCCAGTTCCTACAATGAACATGCTATAGCCAACATACACCTCAGGGTTCCATATGGCTAGGAGACCGAGTAATGGTGTAGTCAAACTATAACACCCTCAAGGTGAACTGCCGATGCATCTCAGGTCAAAGAACCAGACACACTACTGCAGCATCGAGTCAGTCATTGACGAGAAGGTAGACTTCCCTAATGACTACTCGAGGTGGTCACGCTCAGTGCCCTCGTTCTCTAACGAGTACCTGTACTCTCGCTCCGGTGTCTCCACACCGTAGACTCAAGACTCATCTACTAAAGAGAAGCGATCGTACACCAACCTTCCGGATCAATCACCATCCTCGTGATGATCCTATGGTCGGGAGCTGTTTATGAGTTAATAATGATTATTCATGTCTTAAATTTTCAACTCTTGAAAATATGAATTATCATTACCATTAACTCAAAGGATGTATCACAGACACTAAATATACAGGTGTGATAGAAAATAACCCATTTCATTAATTATAGTCAAAATTATAATTTTGCCCCTAGAAGTGTATTACAAGTGTCAGCCAATTCTGGCTTCTAGGGCACATATATCTAACACTATATTAAACGTGATCAACTCTGGGGCTTTTCTCCTATCAAGATTAGCTTCGATGAAATATGGGTATAAATATCCCTCCGACCTGAGATCACCATGGTGACTTTCAAGCAACTCACTGTATTTTGGATGCCAAACTATCTGAATTTTTAATTCAAGTGATGGAAGGTTTTTGGGCATAGTTAAGTACTTATGGAGTCGGTGCATGTATCAAGATGGGATTGACCACTCCTGATTTTAGGAGCTGTGTTCAATTGTATTTTAATTTAGCAAAATCATGGCCAGGGTAGTCTTAGTGAGGAGTCATGGGACTAATTACTTTGAGACACGACATGGATGTATTTTTTAGGATTGATAGTCTAACCCTAAGTCATCTATTACACAGAGGACATAGGGATGAATTATATGATAACCATATTCACATAGATTTTGAATGTTGTGACTATGATTATTCGACCTATCCGGACATCAGGTACTATTGCTAGATGGTCACTTTGATTAATATAGAAATTGGTTTCCATGCTATCGACTTAGATTCGGACCTATAGGGTCACACACATTAGGAGTTCCTACCTGATCTGATGGCTAATTAAGAGTTTTATTAGTCTGGGACTCTATGGTCAAGAGTCCCACTTGATTAGGACTCTGTGACTAAGAGTCCTACTGGACTAGGACTCTGAGTCCAACTTGTTTGGGACTCTCTGATCAAGAGTTCCATTGGTCTGAGACTCTATGGTCAAAGAGTTCTACTGGTCTAAAACTCTATGATCAAGAGTCTTACTAGACTAAGACTCTGAGTCCTACTTGTTTCGGACTCTCTGATCATGAGTCCTAATGATCTAGGATACTATGGTCAAGAGTCCCACTAGACTGAGACTCTGTGACCAAGAGTCCTACTGGACTGAAACTTTGAGTCCTACTCGTCTAGGACTCTCTGATCAAGAGTTCACTAGTTTGGGACTTTATGATCGTGAGTTCGATTCGTTTGGGATACTGGATTCAAGAGTCCTACAGATTTAGGACTCTTTAAGAGTTTCATGTTGATAAGACTTTGTTGCTCAGTAACTCATTCAATTTGGACTCAGATATTTTTTAAAGAGTTAATTAGCAATTTGATTGTTGATTAGCTCAATTTGATTGAGCGATGAGAATTCAATCAAGTTTGATTGAATTTGATTCGATTGAATTTGATCCGATTAGGTCATGAGATGACCTAATCACTATGGGAGTTTTGATCCTGATTTGATCAGAACGTAGATCTAATTAATTTTTTATTTGATTAGAATTTTATTGAATTAGACTAAGCCTAATTTGGTTGAGTTTAACCTAGTTTAATTGGGTCAAAATTAATTAGTTTGGTTGAAACCAATTAGGACCAAGTTAAATGAAGTTTGAATTCAAATTCTCCCATGCGTCCATCATTTTTGACTTTTCCACTCTGCTTCCCATGCCCTTCCTTTTATTTATCGAATATTTTTTGAGAAATAAAAATATGTATGTAGAAGGAGAGTCCTTCTACGTGTTAAACACAAGGGAGGGGGCGTTGGCTAAGGATAAGAGGCTCATTTGATTTTTGAAATCAAGTGAGTGGTTAAAACCTCTTAACCACTCGACCCTTATTACTTTCCATGCTGTTTTCTCATAGTATTTATCTCAATAAATTTTGAGAATTTTTGTGCATATGGGAGAAGGAGGTAGCACTATGTAGTAAAAATTTTAGAATATTTAGGCATCAATTCTGGGCAAGAAAAATCTTGGAGTGAAGGTGAATAGGATCCTACAGCACTTTTCTTTTCCTTTATGCTTCTCTTCTCTTACAATTTTCATGTCTAAGAATATCCTATTTTTAGATATGATCTAAATAGAGATTATAGATCTAAAAGTTATCTTTCCATAAAAATTTATTTCATAGAAAAACTCTATACATAGAGGACGTGATAGAATTTTTAGTGTGTTAGAATTTTTGGATTGAGTGAAATCCTAGATTTGGGAATCTAGGTTTGGATGGAGAGATCAAGTGCTGTGAGCATCGGATCGCCACCAAATTTAAAACATATTTTCATCATCCTCCAATATTTATATTATAATTTTTTAAAATATTTAAAAAATAAAAAAATATACAATTGATCGGATTGATCATGATCAGCCATCAAAGATCTCGATGAGGAGATAGCACTCTAGTGGGGTTGATCGAGATCAGGAGCTCCATATGGACCAACCATAGAGGCCAGACATATGTGTGGCCATGATGTGATACCAGAGCATTATTCAATGGACTCAGATTATGGTGATCGATTATCCACGAAAAGATATTATGTTCCAAACACGTAGATGTAGTAAATAGTTTATTACATAATTTTATTTTCAGATCTATTGATGTATGCATGCATATTATGTTTAGATCCTAATATGTAGGGTTAAATAATATGATATAATCAGTAGATAATTAATTAAATTATTTTTTACTATATTATTATTATTTTTAAAATATTTTTTGAAAGTAGTATGATAAATCCTATACTATTTTCTTTAAATGGTATCAGAGCAAGGTTCTTTAAATATGATATGCTTGCATATTTAGATTAATAATTTAGATTTGATCTAAATATCAATCTAATAATTAAAGTAATTAGATCTAAAAAATTAAAATTAAGATCGCATGGATTGCAGGTTGTCCTGCTGTAGGGTTTACCTCCTATAGTAAAAAGATTATTCTGGTATGTTGCTGATCTATATCGTTAATCATGATATTACTAAATTTGATCTAATATTTTTATGATTTAATTATATTAGGCTTTAATCTAATTTATGATCATGAATGCATAATTAGATAAAGTTTGATTTATGATTTTATGATTATGAAGTGTACATAGTTTCAGATTAAATCCTACAACTAGTGTTGTTTGTGAATTTAGATGATTTAATTTTGAAATGAGTCGACTTAATTAGTGAACAATGCTAAATTATAAAGAATCTTTTAAAATTAAAATATTTTTAAAATGTTGAACCCTAATCCTTAGCCCATAAACTTAATTAAAAATTAAGTATAATGATTTAGTATCTAGAATTATGAATTAAGACTCTAAGTCATTAATCATAAACTTGTGGGTTATTGGGTTAGCTGAATTAGGTTTATAAATTGGGTTAGACCTAAGGTTAGTTAAAAGATGGACTAATTTAGAGTAATTGATCAAATCTAATTAAATATTAATTTAGATTAGGTCAAGGACTCTATAGACTCAATTACAATAGTTGTAGTTGGTCAAGTCCATGTCTTTAACAAGGACCACATGGACTTGATTCAAGGCTACGCGGTCGAATCCAAAATTTTTAGATTGGTCAAATTAAAACTAATAAACTGGATGGTGTTTATGGTAAGTTTGACAGTTTGATCAATGATTTTTAATTGAGAGCTACTCGCATTGATTCGATCTTTGATGAGTTAATGGCATATCCTTTCCACTGATCTCGCTTACCTGATCATCCTGGTGAGTTAGATTTTGAGTAGATCACTTGGTGATTTGGACTCATCCATGTCTATTAGGTAAATCAGTCTGACTGATTTAGGTGCTCCTAATGCCAGCTTAGATTAGATTCTTTTCTAACTTGGTGAAGTCAGTAGGAGGATCGAAATTGACTTGCTGAATTTTCTTAAATTGATTAACTAAATTCTCTAAAATTATTTAATCCTAAAAAATGAAATAGTTATATAGATAACTAAATCATAGCCTTTCATTAAATTGAGTGATAATGGGTTCATTAGTATAATGATTATTGGAGGCCCAAAGGCCCGGTGATTATTGACTAATGAAATTATCATTAATAAAATGATAATTTGGTTAAGTCTTTCTGATGGTGGTTAGATTGGCCGACCAAAGTCGGGCCTGATCATTTATTGATTAGATAAGATCAAATATGGTCATGTTAATGGTTGGACTTAACCGAACCTTTTTTAGTAGAGGCCAAAGTCTATTGATTAGGTCTATATGGCAAAATCAATGTTGCTAGAGGTTGTTTAGAGAAATAATTAATTTTGAATCTACCCATAGGTGCACATGGATTGACCAATCAAAGTTGGGCTCATGTGTAGTTTATGTGGATTCTAGTACCCACTAAAAAATTAGAGTAATTTCTCGAATTAGAGGTAGAGGCTACCAATTCGTATAAAATAGTGGAAGAATCTTTAGACTGAAGTTCAAGTCTTTAGGATTAATAATTTATATAATAATTAGATTTGGTTTTTCTTTTGTGCAGATATGGCCACTAATCTATCGCTCCGATCATTGTTAGACCATGATAAATTAATGGGATCCAACTAAGATAGTTGGTATCATAAGTTGAAAATCATCTTGGAGCATGAATGGATTCTTTATGTGGTAACGGATCGAGCACTTGAGGAGCCAGCTTCGAATGTTAGGGAAGCGGTCTGAGACACTTATCTGAAGTGGCTCAATGACTGCACCATTATTCGATGTATAATGCTGGCGGCAATGAATGACGTGTTCAGCCGCAGGTTTGGAAATGCCTAGCCATAGGAAATATTTCAAATATTGAATGACTCTTTTGGCACGTCGGATGATATTGAATGGCCCAAAATAAGTTGTGCCATTTTCAATACTTGGATAAGGGATGGGACCTCAGTCACCAATCATGTATTGTACATCATCGAGATGATTGAGCATCTTAGCAAGTTGGGCTTTCCCCTGCACGAGCAGCTCGGAAAGGATGCGATTCTTAATTCTTTGTCCAAATTCTTCCTCCCCTTCCTAACTCATTTTGGAATGACAAAACTTGTAGTGAACTATCATGGCTTGTTGGGGTTGCTACAGAACTTTGAGAAGGATCACCAACTCCATAAGGAGACGGTGAATGTAGTGAGAGGATCTTCTTCTGATCGTCGACCCTTTAAGAAAGGAAAGAAGAACAAGAAGAAGAAAAACAAGAAGGTATGGCAGCATGCCGGGATGATTACACAGGATCAAACCAAGAAGTGCAAGCTCGATCATAGTCAGGTAAAGTGCTTCTTCTACAAGAAGCATGGGCACTGAAAGAGGAACCGTCCTCTGTACATTGCCTTTCTAGATCCTTACAGACCGAGGAAGAAGCAAGTGGTTGCTGGGCAAGATAATTATATGATAATACCTTATAATTTTTTCTTATTTGATTCTACTATCTGGGTATTAGATACTGAAAGTCTTTATCATATTTGTAATTCTATACAGGGCTTGTAGGTTAGTAGGAGATTTGATCAAGACGAGAAGTTCCTGAACGTTGGAGATGAAAAATAAGTTTCAATTCTAGCTTTAGGAATTATGAACCTTGTAATCAATTCAAATAAAGTTATTCTTAATGAATGTCATTATTGTCCAACTTTCTTATTGAATTTAATTTCTATAGGCCTTTTGACCATGAATGATTTTGAAATATCAATAAAAAAAAATTTATAATATCTTTTTGAATGGTGTTACAATTTTGATTGGATAATTAAATAATAAAATTTATTTACTTTCTATGCCTGTTAACGTCAATTCTCCAGTAAATATTCTAGAATTAGTGATGTGTCTGATATCTACCTTTGGCACTGTAGGCTAGGTCATATTAATAAGAATATAATTAACAAGTTAGCTCAAGAAGGAATTCTTAAGGTTAGTGATTGTGAGTCACTTTCGACTTGTGAGTCCTATCTTCTTGGTAAGATGACCAAGTTATCTTTTATTGAAAAAGATGAACGAGCCATTGAACTCTTGAGTTTAGTACATTCAGATGTATGTGGACCTATGGGCTCAAGTACCAAAGGTGGATATTTCTACTTCATAACCTTCATGGATGATCTATCGAGGTATGGGTATGTCTATTTAATGAAGCATAAGTTGGAGTCATTTGAAATGTTCAAATAATTTCGAAATGAGGTAGAAAAGCAAACTAGAAAGAGTATTAAAACTCTTTGGTATGACCGAGGGGGTAAGTACCTTTTCAATGACTTTCTGACATATCTTGGGAAGAACAGGATTCTCTCCCAATGGATCCTTTCTGAAATACCACAACATAATGGTGTGTTTGAAAGGAGAAATCAGATCCTATTGGATATGGTTCAATCCATGATGGGGTTTATTGATTTGCCGATCTTCCTATGGGGATATGCGCTCGAGTCAGCTTGTTACATTCTAAATAGGATTCTGAGTAAATCTATTAATAAAATATCATATGAAATATGGACAGGATGTAAGCCAATGCTTTCACACCTTAGGATTTGGGAGGTGTCTAGCCTACGTCAAATGTTTGATGACAGACAAGCTTGGACCTAGGTCTGATAAGTATAGTTTTATAGGTTATCCAAAAGAAACCAAAGGGTACTACTTCTACCTTGCTGATGAGCAAAAAGTGTTTGTCAGCATTAAGGCAGTCTTTTTAGAAAAGAAGTTCCTTGGTGAAGAAACTAATGCCTCCAAGGTCAAACTTGATGAAGTACGATAGGTGGAAGAATGGACACAAGTTGTTGAACCTGAGCTAGATCTAATTAGATCAGACCCAGAATCCAATGTAGCAGCATCCTTAAGAAGATCTGGTAGAGTACCACATCAATCGGATAGATACTAGGGTTTTCTGATCCGAGATGGGGATCCTATCGAACTCGATGAGAACGATCAGGACCCAATCACCTATATGGATACAATGCAGAGATCCGACTCTGAGAAATGACTTGAGGTCATGAAATTTGAGATGGAATCCATGAAGGTCAATGATGTATGAACATTGGTTGACCCATCCAAAGGGATAAAATCCATAGGATGTAAGTTGGTCTTCAAAAAGAAAAGAGGCGCAGACAGAAAGGTGAAGACCTATAAATTCCATTTGGTTGCCAAGGGGTATCGTCAATGTTATGGTATTGACTATGATGAGACGTTCTCTCCTATGGCAATGCTCAAATCCATTCGGATAATGCTTGCCATAGCTGTCCATCTGAACTATGAAATCTGGCAGATGGATGTGAAAATAGCTTTCCTGATCGAAAAGCTGGATGAAGAGATGTATATGATACAACCCGAAGGTTTCACATTCATAGATGAGTCTAAGGTGTGTAAACTTCAAAGATCCATTTATGGACTAAAGTAGGCATCTCGGAGTTGGAACATACGATTTGATAGAACAATCAAAATATATGGCTTCATTAAGAACGAAGAAGAGCCCTGCATATACAAATGGGCTAATGGTCTAGCAATAGTATTTCTAGTATTGTATGTGGATGACATTTTCTTAATCGAAAATGATGTCCCTACATTATAAGGAATAAAGATCTGACTGTCATCACAGTTCTCCATGAAAAATTTGAGATAAGCTTCCTACATCCTAGGGATGAAGATCTATAAAAATAGATCTAAAAAGTTGCTTGGATTATCTCAGTCCATGTATATTGACACTGTGCTGAAATGGTTCAGCATGAAAAATTCTAAGAAAAGCTATCTATTGATAGGCCATAAAATTTTTCTTTCAAAGAGGGATTGTCCAACAACACCTCTAGATAGAGAGCATATGAATAGAATATCATATGAGCAGTGGATTCTATAATGTACGCCATGACATGTATGCGATCAGATGTGGTATACTCACTAGGTGTAGTGAGTAGATACCAATCTAATTCAGGAGAGAATCACTGGAAGGTTGTTAAAACCATCGTGAAGTATTTAAGAAATACTAAGGACCAGTGGCTTGTATATGATGAATCAGACTTAAAACTTATGGGGTTCACAGACTTCAATTTTCAGTCCGATCATGATGATAGCAAGAGTGTGTCGGGATATATATTTATCCTTAATGGTGGGACCATCTGCTGGAAGAGTTTCAAGCAGCATACTGTGGTCGATTCAGTTTATGAGGTGGAGTATGTTGCTGCATCAGATGCTGCTAAAGAAGCAGTGTGGCTTAAAAAATTCATCACGAGCTATGAGTAGCACCCTTCCTTGATGGTCCAGTTCTGCTTTATTGTGATAGCTCTAGAGCCATTGCTCAGACGAAGGAATCAAAAGGACACCAGCAGATGAAGCATATTCTGCACCGCTACCATCTTGTCTGAGAGATTGTGGATCGAGGTGACGTCGACCTTTAGAAGTTCGATGGAAAGGAGAACCTGGCCGACCCATTCACTAAAGCTGTTGTAGTGAAGGAGTTCGATGACTTTAAGTCGAAGATAGGTATTAGATACTGCACCGATTGGCTTTAATCCAAGTGGGAGATTATTGGGAATGTGTTCCAAAGCTAATCATCAGTCTGTTAACGATTGGGCCATATATTTATAATTATATATGAATTATTAATTAATAAAAATTATTTTGATATTTTTCATCATAAATTCTATTGTCTTCTAATGAACTCCTGTGTTGTGATGAACTCCTTAGAACTATCTAGATTCGGCAAAGGAGGATTTATCATTTAGTCCTTAAATAGTTCATGATCAAATGATATGTTGTTACTTTGGACGATAACTTTTATCAAGTATAAGTCATTATGTGCCATATAGGTTGGTTGTCCTCATAACCAAGGAGTGTTGAGATACTGATATGGCATGCAAGTGAGATGTATGGATACATCTGCATTGAACATGACCAACTCTGGAGCTTTTCTTCTATCAAGATTAGCTTCGATGGAATATCGGTATAAATATTTCTTCGACCTGAGATCACCACGGTGACTTTCAAGCAACTCACTATATTTTGGTATCAGACTATCTAAATTTTTAATTCAATGATGAAAGATTTTTGGGCACAGTCAAGTACTTGTGGAGTCGGTGTATGTATCAAGATGGGATTGACCACTCCTGATTTTAGGAGCTGTGTTCAATTATATTTTAATTTAGTAAAACCTTGGTCAGGGTAGTCTTAGTGAGTAGTCATGGGATTAATTATTTTGAGATACGACATGGACGTATTTTCTAGGGTTGACAGTCTAACCCTGAGTTATCTATTACACAGAGGTCATAGGGATGAATTATATGATAACCATATTCATGTAGATTTTGAATATTGCAATTGCGATTATTCGACCTATCCGGACGTTAGGTACCATTGCTAGATGGTCACATTGATTAGTATAAAAATTAATTTTTATGCTACCGACTTAGGTTCAAACCTATGAGGTCACATACATTAGGAGTTTCTACCTGATCTGATGGTTGATCAAGAGTTTCATTGGTTTGGAACTCTATGGTCAAGAGTTCCACTTGACTGGGACTCTATGACCAAGAGTCCTACTAGACTGGGACTCCAAGTCTGACTTGTTTGGGACTCTCAGATCAAGAGTTCCATTAGTCTGAGACTCTATGATCAAAGAGTCCCACTGGACTAGAACTCTATGATCAAGAGTCCTACTGGATTGAAACTCTGAGTCCTACTTATCTGGGACTCTCTGATCATGAGTCCTGATAATCTAGGACACTATGGTCAAGAGTTCTACTGGACTGAAACTTTGAGTCTTACTCATCTAGGACTCTCTGATCAAGAGTTTCACTAGTCTGAGACTCTATGATCGTGAGTTCGATTTATTTGGTATACTGGGTTCAAGAGTCCTACTGATTTAGGATTCTTCAAGAGTTTCATATTGATAGAACTTTGTTGCCCAGTAACCCTTTCAATTTGGACTCAAATATTTTTTAGAGGATTAATTAATAATTTGATTGCTGATTAGCTCAATTTTATTGAGCGATGAGATTTTGATCAGTCCGATTGAATTTGATTCGATTGGATTTGACCGCATTAGGTCTTGATCCTGATTTGATCAAGACATAGATCTAATTAATTTCTAATTTGATTAGAATTTTATTGGATTAGGTTAAGTCTAATTTGGTTAGGTTTAACCTAGTTTAATTGGATCTAAATTAATTAATTTGGTTGAAACCAATTAGGACCAAGTCAAATGAAGTTTGAATTCAAATTCTCCCATGCGCCCACCATTTTTGACTTTTCCACTCTGCTTCCCACGCCCTTCCTTTTGTTTGTCAAATATTTTTTGAGAAATAAAAATATGCATGCAGAAGGAGAGTCCTTTTGCATCTTAAACATAAGGGAGGGGGCGTTGGATAAGGATAAAAGGCTCATTTGATTTTTGAAATCAAGTGAGTGGTTAAAACCTCTCAACCACTCAACCCTTATCATTATCTATGCTGTTTTTTCATGGTATTCATGTCAATAAATTTTGAGAATTTTTGTGCATGTAGGAGATGGAGTTAGCATTATGTGGTAAAAATTTTAGAGTATTTAAGCATTAGTTCTGGGCAAAAAAAAATCTTGGAGTGAAGGTGAACAGGATCCTGCAACACTTTTCTTTTCCTTTATGCTTATCTTCTCTTATGATTTTCACCTCTAAAAATATCATATTTTTAGATATGATCTAAATAAAAATTATAGATCTAAAAGTTTTCTTTCCATAAAAACTTATTTCATAAAAAACTCCATATAGAGAGGGCGTGATATGATTTTTAGTGTGTTAGGATTTTTGGGTCGAGTGAAATCCTAGATTTGGGAATCTGGGTTCGGATGGAGAGATCGAGTGCTGTGAGCATCGGATTACCATCAAATTTGAAACACATCTTTATCATCTTTCATTATTTATATTCTATTTTTTTAGAATATCTAAAAAATAAGAATGTATACAATCGATTGGATCGATCGTGATCAGTCATCAAAGATTTCGATGAGGAGCTAACACTCTAGTGGGGCTAATCGGGATCAAGAGCTCCATGTGGACCAACCGTAGAAGTCAGACATATGTGCGGCTATGATGTGATATCAGAGCATTATTCGATGGACTCAGATTATGGTGATCAATCATCCATGAAAAGATATTATATTCTGAACACGTAGATGTAGTAAATAGTTTATTACATAGTTTTATTTTCAGATCTATTGATGTATGCATTAATATTATGTTTAGATCCTAATATATAGGGTTAAATAATCTGATATGATTAGTAGATAATTAATTAGATTAATTATTTTTTACTGCATCATTGCTATTTTTAAAATATTTTTTGAAAGTAGCATGATAAATCCTGCACTATTTTCTTTAGCATAGTCATTCCCGGTACTGAAGAAGAGGAAGAGGAAGGAGACGACGGATCGCCTAAGGGTCCAACGAACGAAGATCTTCATGCTGCTGCCTTAGTTCCAACTGAGTCGACTGTTGCTGCACCTCCTGAAGGTATGTTGGCTCTTTAGTCGGTCATAGAAGCTCCATCGGAGGGCCAAGGGACTGCTTCGACTGATATCGTTCAGCCAACAAATGCCGTGCTGATGATCAAAATTCAAGCTGGTCTCGATCATCCTTCAGAGCAGGTGGTCATCGAGTAAACTTGTACTTTCATTTATCTTTTGGAACATGTAGTTCAACATTTTGTAAGGACTAAAGGTCCATTTGTAACTTTTCACAGTAATGAAAGCATTATTTGTATTTGCCTTCTGTTGTGCAAATTCATCTTCCATCATAATTGCAAATATTTTGACTGAGAGATTGTTAACTGCTCTTCTATCGATTTTATTTAACTAACCATTGGTTAGCTTTTAAACCGACTTAGAGTCAGATTTTTAACTAGTCAATACTTAGTCATTTGCTGAGATACTCATAAGTCGGGGACAAGCCAATCCTAAGTCAATTTTTTAACCGACTTTTAGTCAATTTTTTTACCAACTTATATTGGATCAAAGTGCTTAATGATCGGGTATAAGCTGACTAAGGATAGATTTCTAACCGACCCGATCGATTTTTTTTTTTATCATCCGGCATTTGATCAATTTGCAGAAGTACATAACGATCGGGTGCGAGCCAAACATCCTTCAATTTGGCCATGGCCAAATCGATTAGGGTTGTATTCTTTACTAGCCAAGCCAAACCAACTAGTTCACAACCAAAAGTTTGATGCTTCTCTTTCTTCATCATTTATGAGGAAGTTATGCATCGATACCATTTGTTACCCAACCAATTGGTCGATTGTTTTGCTGTAGGAAGTCGATCATGCAGTCTATTTGAGATATCCGATCGAAGGTTGCTGAGACATCGATTGTTGATCGTCCTTTATCGATTGGTTGTTAAATTTTGCTGAGCAAAAGAATGCCGATAGTCTGTCAGTTGTATTGTTTGACTGGCAAATAATTGATCAGATTTTTGTTCCTTGCTTTTGAGTTTCTGCCAGTTCTCGTCTGGTCAATTCGTCCGATTTTCAACCAACTAATACATCAATCAACCAATCATTGATCATGAGGAAAACATCTTTATAGAAGACTTCATAAAAAATTTCACTTTTTATATTTGTTCAAAGTATATGGAGTTGTTCTCATTGATAGTACACTTTAAGATTATCAGCATTCCATGTTCGAAGAATTTCAACTTCATCGAGTGTTTCGAGTCGATATGCTCCAAGTCGAAGGGTTTCTGTCACTTGGTAGGGCCCTTCCTAGTTTGGGGATAGCTTCTCTTGGTCTAGCGACTTGGATACTTCCACCTTCCACAAGATTAAGTCTTTCGAGCGAATCTCTTTTGGTTTAATCCTTCTATTATAGTATCTTACGACTCGCTGTTGGTAAGCAGTCATTCTGAGTTGTTCCTGTTACCAAACTTCAGATAATAGATCTAGGTCAGCCCTTCGATGATTCCGAATTACTTGATTCATCATACATTTCCACTCTCATTGATAGTAGTCCGACTTTCATAGGTATCACTACTTCAGTTTTGTACGATAGGTTAAAGAAAGATTCGCCCGTTGGGACTCATGGAGTGGTTCGATATGCCCATAATATCGAAGGTAATTCTTCCACCCAAAGACCTTTGGCCTTGTTGAGCCAGATTTTCAAATCATGGAGGATTGTTCGATTCGTAACTTTTGCTTCCCCATTTGACTATGGATGACCGATAGACGTTAGCTTGTGCACGATGTGGTACGTCGTGCAGAAGTCTTTGAAATTTTGGTTATCAAATTATTAGCCATTATTGGTTATGATTGTATGTGGGAGTTTGAATCTATAGATGATAGATTTTTGAATGAAAACCTCCATTTTACTTTCGGTAATTTATGCTAAAGGTTCAGCTTCTATCTATTTCATAAAATAATCAATGATGATAACTAAAAATTTTCTCTGACCAGATGCCGGGGGGAGAAGGACCAAGTATATCGATCTTCCATTGTGCAAACGACCATGGTACCATGATCGATGTCAGTCATGCCGTTGGTTGGCATTGGATATTTGCATATCTTTGGCATGGCTTATATTTTTGGATGAATTCAGTTGCATCTTTCTAAATTGTTGGCCAATAATATCCTTGCCGAAGGATCTTATAGGCGAGGGACATGCCCCCCAAGTGATTTCCACAGATTTCTTCATGGACTTCACGAAGTGCGTAGTCAGCATCGTAAGGTTCTAAGCACTTCAACAATAAAAGGAAGAAAGATCGCTTGTAGAGTCATCCATCCATCATAACATATTACGAGGCCATCCATCTTAAACATTTTGCTTCAAATAGATCGTTGGGTAGGATCCCTTCGATTAGGTACTTGATAATTAGATCCATCCAACTCGACTCATCATTGATCTATAATATTTCTTCCATCCTTTTGATACTTAGCACGTCAAGGTATTCGACGTAGGTTCGATCAAGTTTGTTAGGAGTGGTGACGGCAAGTCGGGAGAGTGCGTTAGCTCAAGCATTCTCTACTTTAGGGATGTGTGTGATGTCAAAGTATTTGAAGATAGGAGTTTGATCTTTGACTTTCTCCAAATACTTTTGCATTGTCGGATTGCAAGCTTCGAAGTCGCCTTTAACTTGTCCTATGATGAGTTGAGAGTCGGTGAATATTTTTAGTTCTTCAACATCGGGCTTCTTGATGATTTTCAAGCCAGCCATAAGAGCTTCGTACTCGGCTTGATTGTTTGAAGCTTTAAAATTAAATCAGAGGGTGTATTTGATGACTATTCCATCAGCATTTACTAAGATGAGTCTCGCACCACTTTCGAAAGCATTCTGTTGAGAATATACGCTCTTTTCATATGGATCGGCATGGCCGTCGGTGATTAGCCAAGCAATAAGAAAGTACTTCTCCGAGATCTCTGCGGAAGCACAATCAAATAAATCAAGAAATAGAGAAGAAGAGATTTTCGGAAGAAAAGAGCTTTTATTCAGTATATTTTAGCATCTTTACAATCTTGATCTATTTTCAGTATATATACTTTACAAAGGATCAAGCCCAAGTTCATAGAAAAACTCTCCAAACCCAAACAATCTACGTACACAAAATAATAACCCACGAAAACTGAGCCAACCCAGTTTCAAACTGAGCCAACTAACTTATGACTGGGTCAGCTCAGTCTCAATTTTAGACTGAGCCGACTAACCTACGACTGGATCGGCTCAGTCCCAGACTGAGCCAACCTAGTTGTGAACCATGCCAACAGCTTGAAAATGCTGCTCTTTATCTGAATTTTTTTCTGAGACCTAGCCGACCCAGTCCTGAACTGAGCCAACATAGTTTCTCACTGAGCTAGCTCAATCTCAGAGTGAGTCGGCCCAGTTTCTAAACTTTACTATTGAGAATGATTCTTCTTTCGGCTCGCTCCCGTCTTCTTATGACCTACCTTCTCATGTTTCTAAGACTTGAGAGTGCCACTTCTGAGCTCACATTCTACACCTTGATGCTTCCAACTCCTTGTGAACTTATCTCTTCTCAATAGACCCATCCGTGCCACACATCTTTGAAAGTTATCTCTGGAGAATACCTTCATGAGTGCATCAGACTGATTCTCCTTGGTATGAACCTTCATCAATTCTACTTCACCTTCCTCCACCAGCTCTCTATTCCTGTGGTACCTTGCATCTATATGCTTTGTGCGCGTATGATAGACTGGGTTCTGTGCCAACAACAAAGCACTATGACTATTACTGAATAGTATAACCTTGCTCTGCTCTACCCCCAACTCATCAATCAGCCTCCTAAGCGAAAGGGCTTCCTTTGCAGCTTCCATTATCCCAATGTACTCGACCTCTATGGTAGACAAGATCATGATTGACTGAAGGATTGATCTCCAAGACACTGATCCACCATATACGTAGAAGAGGTATCCAGTAGTAGACCTCCTTGTATTAAGATCACCAGCATAATTTGCATCAACAAATCCTTCTAGAGGACCTGAACCTTTACACATCTTCATAGATTGTTCTCCAAATCCTCCCAACTGTCCATCAAATACCAAATCATAATCTCTTGTTCCATGCAGATATCTCAATATCCATTTCAATGCTTTCTAGTGTTCCTTCCCAGGGTTAGCCATGTATCTACTAATCGTGTATTATCATCTACAACGTTTCAGGCATCATCTAGCTCTGATATCAAATTGTAGACCCATGATATCGCTCGAACGTCAATCATTCTTGACATCATAAGCAACCCGATATCATGTTGCGAAAGCTCCTGATCTTTAGCACGGACCTGAAGGAATCTGTGATGTTCTCTATGGGCAGCACACCACCAATTTTCCATCTGAATCTGTGATGGAGCACCTCCCTCCTTGGGCTTGAGGGAGACGCCCCCTTCTCTAGGGCTTTTTCAAGAATCCTAGGATGGCAACTCTATAGAGAAGAGAAGAAGAAAGTTGAGGGAGAAAAGATCTGTATTGATTTTAACCTTTTAAAATCCTAATACAACCTATGTATTTATACATAGCCATTAGGCCTGACTAAAAAACTCTCCGACTAACCCAATACATGAAAGCACTCACCGAGCCCATGTACACTCATATCTCCCATGCTCTCATTCTCTGGATCTAGACCTGATCCATATATGAATTAGCCCCCTTAAGATCTCTCAAACCAGGCCTTAAGACCCTTAGGATCATCCTAGACCTTAGTCCAAAATAGACCCTCGCGTAACTCTGCCCGTGCACTGAGTCAGCTCAGTCTCAGCACTAAGTCGGCTAAGTTTCACTAGGTCGGCTTAGTTTTTGTGACGTACTAGTAGTTCCGAACGTGCAACACTCTATTTTGCCTGTGCTTTGAGACTTAGCCGATCCAATTTTAGACTGAGCCAGCTAACCTATAGAAAATCTTCTTTCTGCAGTCTTGATTCTTCGACTTTGGTTTCTTGCTTCACCTTATATCCTAGGTCTCCGAAGCACCAACCAAGCGCCTGGAATCTCTGGAGCCAATCCGCTAACTCCTTCCATGGCCTTCCAAGGCTTGGGAGCACCATAAATCCTCACAATCTCCATCTTGGTGCTCCAAGCCTTGGCAAACCCCTTGGCAATAACCTCCTGCATGTTCTCATTATCTCTGCACACTCGATAGCACCTATGCAAGCATCACCTCCGTCAATCCTCTTCAGCTATTGTGCATCCTTAAGGTCTTTGGGATGACTGCCTCCATCGCTGAAGACCTGTGCTTGCTTTTTGGCACCATCATGGAATTGTAGGATCCCTTCTGCTTACTAGCTGCATCATCTTCTCTGGACTTTTCTGAAGAACCTACAGCATTCTTGCACCAACACATGCTGTACCACCTGATATGATCTCTTCAGAACTATGCCTGTCCATCTGCATGCGTCGCTCTACCTAAAACTGTGCATCACCGATGCTCTGAACTCATGCCAAATTTTTTCTTCACTTGTGAAGCCACCACTAAGGAGCTGCACCAATATTCGAAGTCTACTTGATGCCGTAGAAGCCAACTCTATCATCAAGTCCCTCGAGACCAACCACTCAATGCTGCACTGTTGAGCCTGCCACTGCACCTCGAACATGGTTGCTGCCCTTTCAAATCCTCCGCTCTCTGTGGATCCCTTCGAAGCTATCTCGGATACTTCCGCAACCCATGGTTACCTCTGAAACTCAAGAGCTCATCAAACTCTTCTGAAACCAACGATCGAACCCTACGAAATTTCACCCTAGTCCTTCTCTTTTATCCCTACACCAACCATCACTTCAGTTACGCCCTGAGAACCATCCTCCTTCTGAACCGCGACTCTTTCTGGTACTCCTGCAGAAGAAATCTGATCCATGATACCCCCGATTGTTAGAGACCTTCTGATGCTCCCTGAGATCCCCTAGCTCTTCCTAAGACCTGCACCCGATCTTTCCTAAGATACCACCGACACTCTCTACTGAGATACACTCCTCGACTACTACACCATCGAGCCTTTCTCAGTCCCATGCCTCCAAGGAAGTGCTCCTGCAGCACTCCAACGCTCCCTGACTCATCTCTGTACCACTCTACAGCCATCCAGTCCTAACCTGCAGGACCTTCATGGATCATCCATCTCCATCACTCCTAAGGCTTCGCAAATCCATGCTCTGGTCGAACTACTGAATACATCTCTGACTACTTCCATGTCTTTCAGATACTGAAGGACGTATAGTCACTTCTTCAGTCTTTCTTTGATCATTATCCCTTGAAAAATCTCTTTTCAACAGTCCTATACTGCCCATCTTTCTAGAAAATTCTGATGCTCTCTATTGAGATACCTCGCTCAGCCCTGCATCGTCGAACCTCTCTCAGTCCTACATCTCTAAGGAAGCACTACTGTAGCACTTCAATGCTCCCTATCTGTCATATAACCGTCATACACCCTAGTCTTTCCATCAAAATCGATCAGCAAATCATGTACCAAATCCTTCCATCTCGAAAAAATTTCTTTTCGTTAATTCTCTCAACCTCCACCTTCAGCCCGCTGTTCCTGATTGGCCAAATCACAATAATAATAAGATAGATTTGAGACATACCATGAAATCCTTATGTAGATTTTTGATTTCACCTTGTACGATTTCTCCTTCCCTTTCATGCACCATTAGGCTCTGAAACTTGGCTCTGATACCATATTATCGTACACATCATTCTAGGCATCACCTAGCTCTGATACCAAATTATAGACCCATGATATCGCTCAAATGCTAATCATCATTGACATCACAAGCACCTCGATACTATGTTGCAGAAGCTCCTGATCTTTAGCATGGACCTGAAGGAACCTGTGACGTTCTCTATGGGCAGCACACCACCGATCCTCCACCTAGATCTATAATAGGACGCTTCCCTCCTTGGGCTTGAGGAAGACGCCCCCTTCTCTAGGGCTTATTCAAGAACCCTAGGGCGGCAACTCTAGAGAGAAGAGAAGAAGAGAGTTGACAAAAAAAAGGTCTATATTGATTTCAACGTTTTAAAACCCTAATACAACCTATGTATTTATATATAGCCATTAGGCTCGACCAAAAAACTTTCTGGCTAACCCAATACATGAAAGCACTCACCGAATCCATGTACACCCATGTCTTCCATGCTCTCATCTTCTGGATCTAGACCTGACCCATACATGAATTAGCCCCCTTAAGACCTCTCAAACCAGGCCTTAAGACCCCTAGGATCATCCCAGACCGTAGTCCAAAATAGACCCTCGTGTAACTTTGCTCGTGCACTGAGCCGACTCAGTCTTAGCATTGAGCCAGCTAAGTTCCATTGGGTCGGCTCAATCTGAAATTGAATTGGCCTAGTCTTGTACCATGCCAGCAGTCCTGAACACGCAGCTCTCTATTTTGCCTGTGCTTTTAGACTTAGCCGATCTAATTTTGGACTGAGCTAGCTAACCTGCAGAAATTTTTTTTTCTAAAGTCTTGATTCTCCTGACTTTGATTTCTTACTTTATCTTGTATCCTAGATCTTCGAAGCACCAACCAAGCCCCTAGAATCTTTGGAGTCAACCCTCTGACTCCTTCTATGGCCTCCCAAGGTTGAGAGCACCACAAATTCTCACACTGTGCTCGCAGCATATGCTATATTTGATCTACAGCATACCATAGTGTACATCACACTGCCTATAATATTTGCATAAGAAACTCATTTCATGTACTCTCTCTCCTCTTTTGACTGGGGGTGCTGTAACTTGGAGAGAGACATATAGCTCGATAATGGCATCTCTATAGGTTTGGCCTTCTCCATCCCAAACCTCTCTAGAATCTTCTGGACATACTTTCCTTGTGACAAATGGAGCACTCCTTTACACCTATCTCTACAAATCTCCATTCCAAGGATTTTCTCAGCTGGACCAAAATCTTTCATCTTAAATTCAGATGATAATGTCCTTTTCAACCTTTTCATAGCATCCATGCTTCTATTGGCTATGGGCATATCATCTACATACAATAACAGGTACAGTGCATCCTTCTTATCTACATTCTTGACGTAGACACAATAATCATGTTCACATCTGCTGAAATTCAGGCTCAAGACAAAGCCATCAAACCTTCGATACCATTGACGAGGGGATTGTTTCAAGCCATACAAAGATTTTTTGAGTAAACACACATTTTCTTTCTGTCCCATCTTCATGAAACTATCTGGCTGCTTCATGTAGATTCTTTTCTCCAAAGTTCCATGAAAGAAGGCTGTCTTCACGTTCATCTGTTCCAATTCTATGTTATGTTGTGCCATAAGTGATAGCAAAACTCGAATAGATGTATAACACACCACAGATGAGAAAATTTTTGTGTAGTCAATTTCTTTCCTTTATGAGTATCCCTTTGCTACCAACCTTGCTTTGAATCTGATTCCATCTTATTCTGAAGGTGCTTCTTTCTTTGTGAACACCCACTTTAAGCCAATAGATCGAGCATCCTCTAGAAGATCCACCAGCTGTCATGTCTGATTCTTCTTAAGTGTTTCCATCTCCTCCATCATGGCCTGCATCCATGAATCATGATCCTCACCCTCGATGGCCTCTACATAATTCTTTGGATCTCCATTAGCAGTGATGAGTGCATAGGAGATAACCTCATCAATGTCATATCTAACCGATCTTCTAATAGTACGTTGGAGCTTGTGCAAAATTACTTCCATTGGTACATCTCTGCCTGATGTCTGTGATTGCTTCTGCACATCTGTCTGAACTACCGATCCTCCATGTTGATTTTCAATCTGAGATAATACTTTTCTGCCCAGCTCCACCTCAACATGAACACTCCTGTAAGTGGATGTAATCTATATGCCATCATTCTCTGACTAACCACCGCTGTTCATTTTTGTTTCTCCAGTTTCATCTATCCCAGACCTCCTCAAGATGCTCTTCTCATCAAAGATAACGTTCCTGCTGATCACTGACTTCTATGTCTGAGAGTCTCATAGTAGGTATCCTTTGACTCCTTATGGATACCCTATGAATATCATCTTTTGAGATTTCAGATCCAATTTGCTTCTCTCGATTGCCTCCACATGTGCATAGGCTGTGCAACCGAAGACTTTCAGATGGCCAAGCTCCACCTTCTTTTCATTTCAGATCTCTTCTGGAATACCTCCAATCAGCTTATAATGAGGGAATTCTATTTACAAAAAAATAAGAAAAAATTAGAGCATCATCCTAAAAGGACTTTGGAAGTGATGTCTGCAACCTCAAACTCCATGCCTTCTCTGTCAGTGTCTGGTTCATCCTCTCCATAACACCATTTTGCTGGGGAGTCATCCTTATCGTGTAATGGTGTTTGATGCTATTTTTCTCATAGTACTTTCTGAACTTCAAATTAGTATACTTTTCTCTATTGTCCGACCTCAGACACTTTACCTGTCTTCTTGATTTTTTCTCTACTTCAACTCTCTAGGCTCTGAACCGGGCAAACACCACTAATTTTTTTTTGATCAGATAAATCCATACCTTTCTTGAAAAATCATCAATGAAAGTAACAAAGTATTTTTTCCCCACCTCTAGCTGATACAGGAGCTGGTCCCCACATATTCGAGTGCACTAAATCCAGTACTCCCTCGCTGCACTTGGTACTTCTGGCAAACTTCATCCTATGCTATTTGTCAAAGATACACGACTCATAAAGATCTATGTCCTCCTTCTTCAGGACTGGGATCATACCTCTTTTGCTTAGTTCTATGAGTCCACGGTCACTTATATGATCCATCCAATAGTGCCACAGTTGATATAAAATCTGCTCCTCCTGTGCCGCTACTAGCATCTCTACACTATCATTTATCACTGAGCCTTCCATTCTGTAAAGATTATTGCTCAGTCTTCTACCTCTCATTACCACCAAAGCTTTCTTAAAAATTTTCAGACATTCACTTTCAGCCTGGCTACTAAAAGCATAACCCTGCTCCTTCAAGTAGCCCAAAGAAATCAAATTCTTTTTCAACTCTGGTACATACCTGACATTTGATAATGGATGAATGATCCCATCATACATCCTCATCCTGATAGAGCCAATTCTAGCTACTTTGCATGGGTGATCATCTCCAAGATTGATACTTCCACCATCGACCTTCTGGTAGATAGCAAACCACTTTCGATGAAAAGTATAGTGGTGCAAGTATGCTGAATCTAATATTCATATAGTATCGTACTCTATGAATTTATCTGATACAACTAGCAGATCTTCTCCACTACTCATAGAAGCTGTATCATCTCTCTTGCTAGTCTTTCCTTTTTCTGATCTCAAAAGGAGACAATCTCTCCTCAGGTATCCAGACTGATGACATTTATAATATTTCAATGTCATCTTTCTCTGATTGCGAGACTTTGATCTACTCTTGGATTTTCCTTTTGTCTTCTTATTTGATCTTTT
The DNA here is from genome assembly GCA_006176705.1 of Cocos nucifera. Classification (NCBI taxonomy): domain Eukaryota; kingdom Viridiplantae; phylum Streptophyta; class Magnoliopsida; order Arecales; family Arecaceae; genus Cocos; species Cocos nucifera. Next base: position 1,455,988 of record QRFJ01000394.1, on the reverse strand, counting down.
CTATCTTTTGTTCACAGCCAAGATCTCAGACTTAGGATCTCTCTTGTAGATCTTCTTTCTTTGCTCATTTGATCTGAGCACACCAATAACCTCTTCATAGTTTAGGATCTTCTTTCCATAAACTAGAGTTGTTATGAGACCATCATACGAACCTGGGAGAGAACATAATAGCATCAATGCCCGATCCTCCTTGTCGATCTTTACATCCAAACTCATTACCTCAGAACATACCTGATTGAACCTTTGGATATGTGCAACAAGATCTCTACCTTCAGACATCCTTAGACTATATAGTTATTTCTTCAACCATAACTTGTTCGTCATGTTCTTCTCCATATATGTATTCTCTAGTCTCTTCCAGAGCTTCTTTGTTATAGTCTCTATGCAAACCTCGAGCAAAACCTGATTGGTCAAGCACATTCGGATTGTGCTAAAAGCAATTTCTTCCAACTCTTCATAATCCTCAGCACTGATCTTTTCTGGCCTTTCTTTTATCAAGACCATGTAGATTCTCTGCCGAACCAACAAGTTTGTTACTCTTTGATAAAGTTTCTCTTACCGTCGAACTTCTTAAAATCCATCTTGAATCCACTTGATCCCATGACTTCAAACAAATTAAGAACAAATCCCTAACACCCTTTAGGATCACACACCAGTAAAACTACCTGTTAGTGCAGAATTTTATTGATGCCGAATTAAGCTGGAGTGGAGGAGGATAAGGTCGCCACTGGTAACCTGGAAAAATAAAGTCCCATTTGGAATCGATGAGGATGGCTCTGGCAGGACCCTCCAATGGTCAAGTTAGCTCTGACCAATAGAAATGGAGTGCTCAGTGTGGAGTTCGACAGAGTTTAGAGGAGGAGAGGAGAGCTTAAAGCTTAGAGTAAGCATATCTGGAGGGTCCTTTTAATAGGTGGAGCTTGTTGTAACTACTTTGATTAATGACTGTCGTAACCATCCTTGTAAATGCTGATCGTGATTGACTTGATAAATGCCAATCGTGTTATCTTGATAAATGACAATCATTATTGTCATGATAATTATAACCGTTCAGTAGTGGGATCACCTGTAGGAATCCATCTGAAGGAATAGTCTGTAAGAAGTTTGGCTTCCATAAAAGCTCAACCGGAGAAGGAGTCCAATCGCTGAGGAGTTCGGCTCCCATAGAAGCTTGACTGCTGGAGGAGTTTGAAAGAAGTTCGGCTCCCGTAGAAGCTCGACTGTTGGAAAAGTCTGAAAGAAGTTCGGCTTTCATAGAAGTTCAATCGAAGGAGCTATCTAGGAGGAGTCCGGCTCTTAGAGAAGTTCAGTCATTAAGAAATTCGGTCGAAGCTCGGCTGCTAATGAGTTCGATCGATTGAAGGAGTTCGGAAGGGGCTTGGCCGCTAAGGAGCTCAGCTAAGGCTCGTCCACTGAAGCTTTCCAGTGACTACCGATTATATTGTCCGCTGAGCATCCGACTGGACTTCGATGGGAGCAGAGTTTATCTCCAACAATAGTCCCCCCACTCCTGAGTTTGAAATTCGAAGGGAGTACCAAAACAAGTGACTGTCGAAGTCCTTTTTCAGGCTCCACACCCATTGAAGTCGAAGCTCGGGGGATCATATCTCCTGTAGCCAAGGTCGGCCTAGAGAGATCTCATCTCCTGCAGCCGAGGTTGATACGGATGCTTGGGGGAGATCTTATCTCCAGCAGCCGAGGTCAGCTCGAGGGAGATCTCATCTCCTGCGGTCGAGATTGATACGGGCGCCTGGGGGAGATCTTATCTCCTATAATCGAGGTTGGCCTGGTGGCTCGGAGGAGATCTTATCTCCTGTGGTCGAGGTTACCTTGGAGAAGATCTTATCTCTTGCAGCTGAGGTTGAGACAAGCCCTCAGGAGAGATCTTATCTCCTACAGTCGAGGTTGCCTCAGAGGGAGATCTTATCTCCTGCAGTCGAGGTTGATATGGGTGCTTGGAGGAGATCTCATCTCCTACAACTAAGATTGGCCCGATCACTTAGGGAGATCTTATCTCCAGCAGTCGAGATTGATACGGGCGCTCGAGGGAGATCTTATCTCCAGCAGTCAAGGTTGGCCCGGTCGCTTGGGAGAGATCTTATCTCCTACAGTCGAGGTTGTCTCGGGGAAGGATTTTATCTCCTGCAGTCGAGGTTGATACGGGTGCTCGGAGGAGATCTCATCTCCTACAATTGAGGTTGGCTCAGTCACTCGGAGGAGATCTTATCTCTAGCAGCCGAGATTGATACAGGCGCTCGAAGGAGATCTTATCTCCTACAACCGAGGTTGGCCTAGTAACTCGGAGGAGATCTTATCTCTAGCAGTCGAGGTTGATATGGGCGCTCGGAGGAGATCTTATCTCCAGCAGCCGAGGTTGGTCCGATCGCTCGAAGGAGATCTTATCTCCAGCAGCCAAGGTTGATACGGACGCTTGGAGGAGATCTTATCTCCTACAACTAAGGTTAGTTCAGTCACTCGAGGGAGATCTTATCTCTAGTAGTCGAGGTTGATACGGGCGCTCGGGGGAGATCTTATCTCTAGCAGCCGAGATTGGTTTGGTCGCTTGGGGGAGATCTTATCTCCTACGGTCGAGGTTATCTCGGGGGAGATCTTATCTCCTACAGTCGAGGTTGAGACGAGCCCTCGAGAGAGAGATCTTATCTCCTATGGCCGAGATTGAAGGACTTTGACTCGCTTCATGTTAAGACGAGGTTCTCCTCCTATTTTTGATACGGTCTTTGGGTTGTTTCTTTCCTGTCGTCATGAAATGCTTGCACCAGGGAACAATAATGCTGAAATGAAGAAGTTTTATTGAAGAAAGATTACTGGTAATACATCCTCAAGTTTTTTGAGTTCTAAGGTCATGGAAGCATCATCCCTCCGAGCTCCTTCAGGCGATAAGTACCGGGCTGGATGACCTCCATCACTTCATACGGGCCTTCCTAATTAGGAGCGAGCTTCCCCTAGCTCTGAGACTGAAAGACGGTGACTCACCGAAGCACTAAGTCCCTCAATCTGAATGTCTTATTTCTAACTCTGGAGTTATAGTACTGAGCCACCTTCAGTTTGTAGGCTGTCATCCGGATGCGGGCTTCCTTTCTTTTTTCTTCTAGCAGGTCGATATTAATCTCTTAGGTCCTGTGGGTTGTGCTGCTCGTTGAAGGCCATAACTCGTGCAGATGGAAGCTTAAGTTTGATCGAAATGACTGCCTCCATCCCGAAGGCCAAGGCGAATGGTATTTCCTCGATCAGCATCCTTTGTGTAGTTCGGTACACCCAGAGGATGTGGTAGAGTTCGTCCACCCAGGCTCTCTTTGCTCTATCGAGCCTCATCTTGATGCCTTGCAATAGGGTTCGGTCCCCAGCTTCCCCATTGGCCTGCGGGTGAGCCATCGATGTGAAGCGGTGGAAGATGTTTAGTTCTTCATAGAACTCGACGAACCTCGTCCCAACGAACTATCGTCCGTTATCAATTATAAGGGTTTGGGGCAGACCGAACTGGCAGACTAGCAATTTTCAGATGAAGTACTGCACCTTGGCCTCGGTAATCTTCGTTGGTGATTCGGCTTCGATCCACTTGGTGAAATAGTCGATCGCGATCAGGAGGAACTTTCGCTGTCCGGATGCCATCAAAAATGGGCCAAATATATCCATTTTCTATTGCACAAATGGCCAAGGTGCACCTAGTGGAGCAAGCTCGAAGGCCGGCTGTCTTTGTACGTTTGTGTTCTTTTGACAGCGGTCGCACTTCTTCACATACTTCATAGAATTATGAAATAAGGTCAATCAATAGTATCCTTATCGAAGTAGTTTTTACGACAGAAACCTGGCTCCTATGTGACTTCCATAAGAGTCCTTCATGCATCTTCCATAATGCGAGGTCAGCCTCTAAAGGTTGGGGACATCTCAGCAGCGGAAGCAAGTATGACCTTTTGTACAGCCTGCCTTTCTATGAAACATAGCGGGAGGCCTAATTCCTGAGTTTTTGAGCTTCTTTCGGATCATGATGAAGGACCCCCTCCTTGAGGTAGGCGACCAATGGGTCAATCCAGCTTGGCTTGAATTCTGTCTATAGAATGACTTGAGATTCCTCTGGGGTTGGGCACTTCAGAGTCTCCAAGAATATTTCTTTATGCAGCTCGATTGGGGCTGAAGTGGCCAACTTGGAGAGAAGATCAGCTCTTACATTTTCTGCCCTCGAAATCTATCAAATGCTAAAACTATCGAAGGCTAGAGTCAAATCGCTCACCTTTCCAAGGTATCTCACCATACTTTCCTCCTGCGCCTTGTAGCTGCCATTAACTTGGCCGACCACCAGCTGAAAATTGCTATAGACTTGAAGTTGATCTACTTTTAATTTTTTTGCTATTTTTAATCTGATGATCAGTGCTTCATATTCAGTCCTGTTGTTGATCGTAGGAAACTCAAAATGCAGTGCATACTTGGCGACGACTCCCTCGGGGCTGATCAAAACTAGCCCCGCACCAGCTTCGGTGGAGTTGAATGAGCCATCCACGTGCAGAGTCCAAAAGTCTTCGGAGAGGTCGGCACTTTCCTCGGAGAGATTTGGCTTTGATGACAGGGCACCGGTCTCATTCTGTTCAAGCTCGGCCTTGACTGGAATGGTGTATTCTAACACAAAATCTGTCAGTATCTGGGTCTTGATCGATGGCTGGGGTCGGTAGTTGACGTCAAACTTTATGAGCTCGATTGCCCACTTTGCGATTCTCCCAAAAGCATCTGCTCGATGCAGGACTATTTTTATTGGTTGGTCCATGAGGACCATTATGGTGTGCTCCTAAAAATAAGATCGGAGTCTCGTAGTAGATCGGTCGCTACATCTTTGCTTCTTCTTTGATCAGGACTGCCGTCAGAGCCATCGGGGAGACAGCTAGGTACAAAAATAATTTCTCTCTGGGTTCGGGCTTTGCCAACAGTGAGGATGAGCTGAGATAGTTTTTAAGCTCCTCGAATGCCTATTGGCACTCCACCATCCAGTAGAAGTTCTTTGGTTGTCTAGGAACTTGGAAGAAGGGCACACATCGTTCGACCGACCTTGAGATAAAGCAATTTAGGGATGCCATCTTTTCGATCAGGTGCTAAACTTTTTTGATCATTTTTGAAGCGATCATCTCCTAAATGGCTTGAATTTTCTCAAAATTTACTTCAATCTTGTATCTCGACACCATGAACCCCAGAAACTTTCCTAAGATCATGCTAAAGGCACACTTGGTCGAATTTAGTTTCATCTTATGCTTCTTGAGTGCACCGAATGTCTCTTTAAGGTCGGCGAGGTGGTCTATTGAACCTCAAATTTTGATGAGCATATCATCCACGTACACCTCCATATTGTGGTCGATTTGCTCCTTGAAGATCTTATTGACCAAATGCTGGTACATTGTCCCTAAGTTTTTTAGCCCAAAGGGCATGACCCTGTAATAATAAAGTCCATGATCAGTAACGAAAGCAATCTTCTCCTCATCCTCAGGCACCATTCGTATCTGGTTATAACCAGAAAAGGCATCCATGAAGGTGAGGAGCTCGTGGTCCGAGGTCGTATCCACTAGTTGATCAATCCTGGGTAGAGGGTATCTGTCTTTCGAGCAGACCTTATTCAACTTTTTGAAGTCAATGCACGTCCTCCACTTGTTGTTTGCCTTTTTGATGAGGACCACATTTGAGACCTAGGTCGGATAATTAACCTCCTAGATGAATCCAACTTTGAGGAGCTTGTCTACTTCTTCGACGATTGCTTTCTACCTCTCTAGGGTGTGGTAGTGCATCTTTTCTTTTATCGATCGATGCCTCGAGTCGACGGCCAGCTGATGTTCCATGACCTCGACGTTAATCCTCAGCATGTCTGCTGGGGTCCAGATGAAGACGTTGGCATTTCTTCTAAGAAAGGTAACGAGTTACTTCCGAACCTCGCTTGCCAAGTTGGAGCCGATCTGCACCGCATGCTCGACGTTCCCATCGTTTAAGGGCACAGAGATAAGGTCCTCCATAGGCTCGCCCCGCTCCTCAGTGAGATCATCACGGACATCCAATCCATCAACAAGATAAGAGTTGGACTGCCCTCCCATATGTAGGGCGATTGAGTAGCAGTGCCTCGTCAGAGCTTGATCTCTCCTGACTTCTTCGATCTCGTGATTTATCAAAAATTTTATTTTCAAATAATAGATCGACACCACCGTCCGAAGTGCATTTAGACTAGGTCGGCCAAGAATGGCATTGTAGGCGGATGAAGTTCTCACGACTAGAAAATCAACCTGCGCTTTGGCCAGTTTCGGATGTTGCCCTGCTGTCATAGCCAAAGTTATTATGCCCTCTACTGGTACGGTATTGCCAGTGAATCCTATCAGTGGAAAGTTCATAGGCCCCAAGCGGTCATCGGATAAGGACATTTTTCGAGAAGGACATCGTAAAATAATACATCGATCGAGCTTCCATTATCCACAAAAATGCGACGTACATCATAGTCAGCAATATTCAAAGAGATTACAACCGTATCATTGTGCAAAAATTGGACCTCCTAGGTGTCCACCTCGGTAAAGGTCATGGGTTCCTCGATCCTCCATCTCTTCACCGATCCCTCGGATCCACTGGCCTCTCCTTGTTGAAGTTTCCTTGAGATAGTATTGATGACACCAAGAGGCGGCCGATCTTCTTGATCCTCCCCCCTCAATGGTAACGTCCTCAGCCGATCCTCCTACCCTTTAGGTCGTCTTCATAGGAATCGACCAAGTCTACCTTGCCTGACGAGCTCTTTGATCTTGTCCTGGTGTTGGATGCATTCCTCAGTGTCATGGCCATGATCACGATGATAAAGGTAGAACTTGTTGGGATTGCATTTGCTAGGGCGGAAATGCATCCTCTCCGATCTTAGAAGTTGTTTCCTCATTTTCATCAGCACTTGGATCTTCGAAGCGTTAAGGAGAGCGTAGTTGTGAAATCTTCATTGGGAAGAATCTCAATGCTGGAGAGAACCTCGATGCTGGGGAGAACCTCGATGTGCCCTTTTGTTGAGGCTTCCCCACCTCCAGACCCGAGGGGGAGTTTGGGCTTGCCTGCACCCAGAAGGAGTTCGAAAATGCGGTCGAGCTTTACTCGGCTTTCCTTCTTCGATGGGCCTGCCCGGCTCACCGACTTGCTGCTCGCCATTGGCTTCATCATCCCTGGCCTTGAAGGCCTCCTCAGCTCGGGCATAACCTTCAGCTCGAGCTAGCATGTAGGCAAAGTCCCTAGGATACTTCTTTTTCAGGAAGAACAGCAAGTCATTCTTCTGAAGGCCTTCCTTGAGGGCGACTATGGCGACTGATTGGTCTAGATTTTGGACCTGCAATGCGGCAGCATTAAACTGGGTGACATAACTTTGGATGGATTTTTTCTTCTTCTGCTTAATGGTCATCAGGAAATCTGAACCTCGATGCGAATGCCGACTACTGACGAAGTGGACTACGAACTGCTGGCTCATCTGATCAAATGATAAGATGGTACTCGGCTTAAGTGCCGAGTACCAGTTCTTGGCGGCTTCCTTAAGGATAGAGAAAAAAGTCTGGCACAAAATAGCGTCTGGCGCACCATGAAGCAACATCATTGTCCGAAAGACTTTCAGATGGTCGATCGGATCGATGGTTCCATCGTAACTCTCGAACTGTGGAAGCTTGAAGTTCAGTAGGACCAATTTCTACATAATTTTTGATGAAAAGAAAGGATCAGTACAAATATCATTACCATGTGAGGAGGGAGTGTGACGGAGTTCTTCGATCCGTCAGCTCATTTCTAAGAGTCTTTGATCTAAGAGATCCTCACGGTCTTTGATCTCCAAGGTTTTCTAGTAGAATGGATGTGAAGCTTCCCCCTAGGTTGAATCGTGGTCCGAGCAGGGGCCCTCCCTCCTCTGCTTCCCCCTTCAGGAGATCGAAGGCCAGGTAGCCCAAGTTGATCATTCCTGGACTGGACCATAGGTCTCTAGAGAATCCCACGTAGGTTGAGCCTGGTGTCGGAGCCTGCTGGTGCATAGTCTGCACCACCTGCATCACCTCCATGAGGCCACGAATTTGCTGGACGAGCAGGCTGAACTGCTCCGCATCCATCGTAGCTACAGATGGAACCTGGGTTGTCGGGGTTGGAGCGGAAGTAGATGGATCTGAATGGGATGGGATCGTGGAGGTCGTCGATCATCGGATCGAAGCTCTCCTTGGGGGACATTTTCTTTCGATAAAGAATTCTAAAGAGGAAGAAGGGAGATCTTTAGAGAAGGGAGAGAGAGGTCATCGCTGAGCACTCCTTTAAGAATAAGAAAACCTCAGAGGCAGAGGGCAACCCTTTCTTTAGCGCCAAATCTATTGGTGCAGAATTTGGTTGACGTCGGATCAAGCTAGAGTGGAGGAGGATGAGGTCACCATCAGTGACCTATAAAATAAAGTTTCATCCGGAGCCGATGGGGGTGGCTCTAGTAGGACTCTCTGATGGTCAAATTAGCTCTGGCCAATAGAAATGGAGTACTCAGTATGGAGTTCGATAAAGTTTAGAGGAGGAGAGGAGAGCTTAGAGCTTAGAGTAAGCGTATCTGGAGGATTTTTTTTATAGGCGACGCTTGTTGTAACTATCTTGATTAATGACTGTCGTAACCATCCTGATAAATGTCGATCGTGATTGACTTGATAAATACCGATCGTGTTGTCTTGATAAATGATAATCATTATTATCGTGATAATTGTAACTATTTAGTAGTGGGATCGTCTGTAGGAATCTATCTGAAGGAATAGTCTGTAAGGAGTTTGGCTTCCATAAAAATTTGACTGGAGGAGGAGTCCGGCCACTGAGAAGTTTGACTTCCATAGAAGCTTAGCTGCTGGAGGAGTCCAGAAGAAATTCGGACTTCCGTAGAAGCTCGACTGCTGAAGGAGTTCAAAAGGAGTTCGGCTTTCGTAGAAGTCTAGCTGAAGGAGCTGTCTGGGAGGAGTCCGGCTCTTAGAGAAGTTCGACCGCTGAGGAGTTCGGTCGGAGCTTGGCCGCTAATGAGTTCGGACCGGCTAAAGAAGTTCAAAAGGGGCTCGATTGCTAAGGAGCTCGGCTAAGGCTCGACCGCTGAAGCTTTTTCGTGACTACCGATTGTATTGTCCACTAAGCATCCGACTGGACTTCGGTGGGAGTGAGGTTTATCCCTAACAATACTATCCTTCATAGAAAATCTAACTGGCCCGAGATCCGCTTTCTAAACTTCTGTATCACCATTCTTCTGTGTAAACAATCTCCACCTCAATCTAGAGACAACCACGAAGCAAACTAGAAGTTTTTAGGATAAAATCCGGTGCAACAGATCCTGGATGTAGGAAATCCTAGGTGTTTTCCTTCCTTCTACGCAACATCGCTCTGATACCAAATGTTGGGAATATGCACTCTTCCCACTTGGATCGGCATGGCTGTCGATGATTAGCTAAACAACAAGAAAGTACTTCTCAGAGATCTCTATGGAAGTATGATTAAATAAATCAAGAAATAAAGAAAAAAAGAAGAGATTTTTGAGAGAAAAGAACTTTTATTTAGTATATTTCAGCATTCTTACAATCTTGATCTATTTTCAGTATATATACTTTACAAAAGATCAAGCCTAAGCTCATAAAAAAACTATCCAAATCCAAACAACCTACGTACATAAAATAATAACCCATGAAAACTGAGCTGGTTCAGTTTCAGACTGAGTCGGCTAACCTACGACTGGGTCGACTTAGTCCCAAACTGAGGCGACCCAGTTGTGTACCATGCCAATAGCTCAAAAATACTACTCTCTATCTGAATTTTTCTCTAAGACCTAGCTGATCCAGTCCTGGACTGAGCCAACCAAGTTTTCAACTGAGTTGGCTCAGTCTCAAAGTGAGCCGACCGAGTTTCTGAACTTTACTTTTAAGACTGATTCTTCTTTCGGCTCGCTCCCATCTTTCCATGACCTATCTTTTCATATTTTTAAGACTTGGGAGTGCCACTTCTGAACTCACACATTCGATGCTCCATCAACATGTAACACCTAAGCCGACTTATGATCGATTTCAGGAGTGTTTCGTACCGACTTGTGAGTTATTTTCTCTTGATCGGGCTTGTCTTTCGAGTTGGTACATTCGGTGACGAAATCAGCCAGAACTTGGGTTTTCATCGATGGACGAGGGTGATATTTGATGTTAAATTCACTGAGCTTTATCGCCCATTTTGCCATTCTGCCCGAGGTATCTAGTCGATGTAGAATCGACTTTAGAGATTAGTCAGTTAAAACATGCACTGTGTGGGCTTGGAAGTAGGGATGAAGCCATTGCGTTGAAATAATCAGGGCATAGATCATCTTTTCCATCCTTGAGTATCGGGTTTTCAGCATTATGGAGCATCTTGTTTCCATAGTATATTGGGTGCTACATCCGACTTTTATCTTCTCTGATCAAAATCAAACTAACAGCTTCGCTGGATGTAGCTAGGTATAAGTATAGAGATTCTCCTTTCATCGATTTTACGAGCAATGGAGAAGTCATCAAGTATTTCTTCAACTCTTCGAAGGATCATCGGCATTCATCAGTCCATGAAAAATCTTTAGTCTGTCATAGAGTTTTGAAGAAAGAAAGCCATCTTTCGACAGACTTAGAGATAAATCGACTGAGCGCTGCGATTTTTTTGTTGAGCTATTGCACCTCCTTCTTTGAAATTGGATGTTTCATGTCAATGATCGACTTTATTTTCTCGAGATTTATCTTGATTCCTTAGTAAGAAATAAGAAAACCAAGGAACTTTCTGACTGTCACTCCGAAGATACATTTGGTCAAATTTAGTTTCATTCGGTATCGTTGTGGTGTGTCGAAAGCCTCTTCTAAGTCTCGGATATGGTCCTGACTTTGAGTTCTTTTTACTCGCGTATCATCGATATATACTTCTATATTTTGCCCAATTTGCGGCATGAAAATTTTATTTACCAACCGCTGGTAGGTTGCTCCTATATTTTTGAGTCCGAATGGCATAACCTTATATCAATAAATCCCTTTGTCTGTGATGAAGGTAGTATGTTCTTTCGGATGCCATTCGGATCTGGTTGTAGCCTACAAAAGCATCCATGAAGCTCAAAAGCCAATGTTCCGATGTTGTGTCGATCAGCTGATCGATCTTCTAGAGCGAAAAACTATCCTTCGGGCATGCCTCATTTAGGTTGGTATAGTTGATGCAAATGCGCCATTTTTCATTGGCTTTTCTCACCATGACAACATTGGCAAGCCAATCGGGGTAATGGGCCTCTCTAATAAAGTCCACCATGAGGAGTTTGTCTACCTCTTCGTCGATGACCTTTTATCGCTTAGGAGCGAATGGTCACTTCTTTTGTCTCACCGACTTGACGTTTGGATTAACATTTAGTCGGTGAGTAATTATTTTTGAAGGTATGCCTGGCATGTCGGTTGTCGCCCAAGCGAATATATTGGCGTTGGCCCTTAGCAACCGAACCAACTGTTCATGCTCCATCGCTTGAAGGTGTGACCCAATCTGTACAACCTTAGCTAGGTCGCTTTCTTGCAGTGGGATGGAGACTAACTGTTCAGCCGGTTCACCTCGCTTTTCATCTTCCTACTGATCAAGTCCTTCCAATGGAGAAGAGCCTACCGGCTTATTCTCTTTTGCAGTAATTATGAGGCAACGTCGAACGATTTATTGGTCGCCTTGCATCTCTCTGACTCCAGCATTGATCGAGAATTAGATCAGTAAATGATATGTCGATACTATCACCTTAGGGGCATTGAGTCCTGGTCGTCCAAGTATGGTGTTGTATGCCGACGGGACTCTAACGACCATGAAAGTTAAGATTATAGTACTTTGTTGAGGTTCTATCCCTAAGGTCAACAGAAGATCTATTTCTTCCTCAACGTCGATGGCATCTCCTATAAATCCAATTAAAGAGATAGGAACCCTTCGGAGGCGTTCCTTCGATAATTTCATTTGGAAGAAAGTAGAGTAAAATAAAATATTGGTTGAACTTTCATTATCGATGAGGATTCTTTTTACATCATAGTTTGCTATCGTTGCTGAGACGACGACAGCATCATCATGGAGAGTTTGAACTCTCCTTACATCATCATCCGAAAAAGAGATAAGTTCATCGGACCATCGTTTCTTGGCCGATCCTTCGGATGTTGCCGCACCAGCTCTTGATCGACTAGAGATCATGTTGATCACCCCAGCAGTTGATCGATTTTGCCGAGTCTCCTTTGATGCTAATGGTTGATCATCATGGGGCTGAGTTGGATGATCTAGCCGATATTTGGCAAGAAATCCTCGCCGGATGAGAGCCTCGATCTCATCTTTTAATTGGAAGTACTATTCGATGTCATGGCCATAGTCGCGATGGAATCGACAGTATTTTCTTTTATCCTTCCCTCGATTTTTCATTGACGAGGGTCGGCGAAGGTAATTCTCTCCTTCAATCTCCATCAAGATTTGCGCATGCAGTGTGGAAAGAAAAGTATAAGTATCGTACCAACTTTTCATGTTAGTCAGTACCGTATTCAGTCGGAAGAAGACTATTTCTTTGTTTAGAGCCGTCTGATTCGGTCCAGCAGGAACACTGTTCTTCCATTATTTTTTCTTCTTCTAACCCTTTTTGTTTAATTAGCACTGACCAGAAGCGCCTTCTTCTGCGCATATATATTTATCCGCACGCTCCAAAAGCTTAGCATAGGTCCGGGGGTGGTTCTTGTCTAGCGAATAAGTGAATCAGGAGTCCCGCAGATCCTACTTCATGGCTGAGATGGCCACATCCTTATTGAGGTTTCGGACCTCGAGTGTGGCGGCATTAAAATGCGCCACGAAGGCTCGAAGAGTCTCTCCCTCTTCTTGTTTGATCGAGAAGAAGGTATATGAAGTTTGTGGCATCCTCCTGCTAGTGCTGAAGTGAGGCACAAATGAGTCTTCAAACTGTCCGAAAGAGTTTATGCTTCCCGACTAAAGCCCGGAGTACCAAGCTCAAGCAGCTTTCCGAAGGATGGCTGGGAAGCTGATGCACATGAGAGCATCATTCGTCCCTTGGATCATCATAAGAGCCTTATAACTTTGGAGATGATCGATTGAGTCAGTGGAGCAGTCATACGGCTTCACTTGCGGCATCTTGAATCATGACAAAATTGGTTGTTTCAAGATGCGCGAGGAGAAAGGAGGGGTGCTCTGGACATGGAGACCGTCGGAGGACCCTCCTATTGCATCCTCCTAGATCCGAGCCAGTCGATGGTTGATTTCTTTGAGCTTTTGCTCATAATCGTCGAACCATCACCAGTGAGACGTCTCAGGCGTCGATCCTCCTAAAGAACTAGTGGAGGAGGAGGTGGTCAAGTTTCGAGGATGTTTCCCCTTGTGCTAAGTTCGATTAGCAAATGGGGAAATGGAACGTTGTGACCGGTGGATGTCTCTTCGTGAACGGCGAGGAGATGGGGTTTTCGTTCGGTGGGAACGTCAGGATGGTCGTTCTGATGAGGGGGTGGCAGAGCATCTCAAGATGCAGTGGTTGTGCCTAGATGGTACAGCTTGCATTGTTGGAACTTCTGCCGCTGCATGCGGTTGCTGTTAGAGGCTGTGAATAGCTTCTGTCAGCATTCAGACCTGCTGCATCAATACAGTCAGTTATTGGGCTTGCGTATCCATCGTAACTGTTGGACACGAAGAACTTATTTTTGGCACTAACGACGGTGGAGGGGGGAGTATTTCTCGTCGGAATGACTAGCCAGTGGAGTTAGATGAGTTTTGAGCATGAGTCTTTGCCATTTGTAAAGTTTGATTCTTAATCTTCCTCCCACCTGGCGCGTCAATCTATTGTAGCCAATCCACCTGCACCTACGATTCAATGTCGAGAAACCTGCAAGAAAAGTGATCGATGGGCATCGACACAATGACGAATATATCGATGCATTACCATCCGATGGGCGTGTAGTTCGACAAAACTAACTAACCATCGACCATAAATTATTTGGACAGCTATCAATCGCTCTTTCTTGAAGTCATCCAATCGATTATTGTTCGATCTTAAGTCTTCCGATCGATAGACAATCGGTCAGCATAAAGTCAGCTAGCCAACCAATCGATAATCAATCGGTCCTAATCATCCGACCAACGATTAGCTGGCACAAAATCAGCTGACCAACAATCGGCCGACACAAAACCAGCTGACTGACGATCCATCAGTCCCAATCAATCGACGAACGATCGGCTATACAAAACCATCCCCGAGAAGAGCGGATGACGGCAATTAGTGGGTGGTTTTGACTATCAACCCATGATCGCACTACACCAAAAAAAGAGGGACCCACTTGTCAGATAATTATCACTCCGACACCTATAAAAGAAAGATAATCTGATCAGTCTAGGGGGGCAGATGATTCCAAGAGCAAACTATTTTTCTTACTTTCTATTTTCCTGTTCGACCAGTTCATTCCTCTAATTTAAGCATTGAAGAGTCCCCGCTGGAGCTAACTCCGATCAATGCGGATTTTTCTTGCAGGTTTCTTGGCATTCAATCGCAGATGCAAGTGGATTGGCCTCAACATAAATAATAAAAATTGAAATGCTTTAAAATCTGTATATAATCTTATTCAACTATTATGAACATGAAAAAAGATCAATCATTTTTTGATACAAAGATGTAATTCAAACTTTACTAATGATCTCGTATGATAATGAGATGTACAATGATATTCTTGATTTGATGATGCTATACCAAATGAGCTAGCTTGTTTTATTTGCTTTTTTATTTTTTAGTTATAGCTAAAAATAAATTAGATATTAATATATTTATATCTATATTTATTTAATTTAATAAATATTAATATGGATATAGTTATTAATTGGATAAAAAAATTTATATCCATATTTATTTTAAATAGATATGGTTACTAATTAAATACTAGATGTATGGATATAAGTTGCATGATTAAACTTTATGATCGAAGAATCAAAAATATTATTTAGTGAATGATAAATAGAGTTAATAGTTGATGTAGATGCCATTGCGGTCAAATACCTGGATTTGATGGACCAAGCCTGAAGGGACATGAAATCAACCTAATTGCACTAGATTCTGCAGATTTTGATACTGTCATCCTAGAATGGATGTAACTTTCTCATCCGGTATTAGAATTATTATTATGACCTCAATTCAGAAAGCTCTCTTTTGAGCTCTATGAGTTTGACCGTTTTGCCATCACAGTCAACTTTAGAACAAAATTCTATTATTTGACAGGTCAATGGGTGTCCAAAATAATCCTAGATGAATAGGGATTTACAATCTTTATCCTAGTTTGTGATGGAGTCCTAATTTAAGTCTGCTAGATTTTTTTTTTTATAAATATGGCCCATTAATCAATGTTGTAATCAGTTTATTTTCTATTATTAAATCAAAAAGCTCAAGAAGAAAGTTTCTTTCCTTCTTTTGTTGTTCTCTTATTTCATGCGACTTCATTCTCTTCTTTATCTAAACATGACTTAGGTTGCATCAATAGTATGTTAATATGATCATTTTTTCTTTTAAAATTCATAAGTATTGTATAAAATTAAATAGAATTATAAATAGAATTATATATTTAGATATGAATTAGATAGTTGCCTATCTATATTTATATCTATTTTTTTTTAATGGATATTAGTCGAATACTCAAATTTTTATTAATATTTAGAGTGATTCATATATAAAAATGAATCTGGATGAATATTATTCAATCCATTTTCATGCCAATTTCTAGTATGCCATTCTTTGTTTACTTTAGTCGAGCTTGCTTTGGGAGGCAAGTGAGGATTCCTAAAGTAGGCTCAACAAGAAAGAGCCTGTATTCAACCAAAGCTATTCTTCACCATTGAAAAATTGGTGTTTAGTTTATGTTATGAAATTTAATAATATCCATAAAGTTAGGGACATTATAATTTATTAATTAGTTTGATTTGCATGTTCAATTTTATAATTTTTCAAACTTCTCCTAACTTTATCATTGTTGTCCTCGTTGTTTGCCACATCAAAGATGTCCGGTGCAATCATAGCAATCAATCAAAATTTCAAAAGAAAAGAAAATCATATAGCAATCAATCTTTTGTGATAGTGCCCATAAATGCTTCCTTTCTAAATTCTTTTGTGATAGTGCATGAAAAATTATTTGCATTATAGAAAACCGTTAGCTAATGTTTGTGGTAAATCTCACCATTCATTCATGTTCTTCCAACTAAGAAATGTAATAAAGATGGATGTAAAACTTTATAAAAGATGGTGATTGATGCTAGGAATTATGAAACATGGGTATGCACAAATACATGATATTTTCAATGTTATTACATTTTAGGCTTTCCACCCTTCTCTTCATTAGATTATGAATTTGCTGATTCATAGTATTGTATTAAAGCAACTTAAAGGATTGCCCAAGAAAAAATAATGGTTCCGCATATTTCATTTGAAACTCTTTTATTTGTTTCCCTAATAAAAGCAGAGGTAAGAGTGCTTGGGCCAAAAGACATAGGAGACAATAAATGCCACGTATTTTGATTGAAAAAAAATATCGGATGTATTTTGTGTATATATATATATATATATATATATATATATATATATATATGTTGGATGTGGATTGGATTTTGCAAATCCATATTCATATGATCTATTTTTATTTAATGGATATGAATACAAATATTGATACTAAAAAAATATAAAAATAAATTAATATGAGCATACGTCAGATATTACTTTGAATGTAAATTAGGATTTTGAGCAAAATGTGATTAGGATAATATTGTATTATAAAATTTAAATATATAAATATTTTTAAGTAAGTAAGAAAATAGGAAGTCGTTAGATGGAAGAATTATATAATTCATAGTACTCTATTTGGTCGTCGTTAAGGTATTCTCCTCAATGTCATTGTCAAATAGACGCTGATGTATTTTTAATAAAGAGAACTTATTGTTTTTAACTTATCTTTCAATTGTTCAAATATCTATTTATTTTAAAGAAAAGAATACTTTTGGATATTTAAATCCAACAAAAAGTCTTAATATTCAAAAATTTTTCTATCTCTATCGAAATTGTATATCCAATTGCATTCAAGCTTTTTACATAAGTACGGTCTAATCTAGTTTGAATTTTAACATATATAGCCCACTTTTAGTCCATCATATTCTCAGTGTTATGAATAATTACATATACTTATTAATTATAAAAATTATTCATATCAAGCATTTGAAGAAGCACCGAAAACGCCGTGACCAAAACCTTCTCCCAACAGACGGGTGTGCAACCTTCGAGCTCCAGCCCCGCTTGCCCAATATTTTTATTAGTTAGACATTTAAATAATACTAGCCTAAATATATACTACGATTTCATCAATACACACACCCACACACACTACGATGACCATCGTATTAATCTGGAATCACCATACAAGCAATTCTACTTCTACAAAGGAAAAAAAAAAAAAGTTAATTACTCTAGACCATATACTGGATCCTATCCAATGGTCATACCCGTCTGCTTAGCAACCAAAGATACCATTTTATCCATATGAAATATTATTCATCATAAGTACCATCTGTCCTCGATAGGCATTGTCACTGATCAAAGCTGTGAGCAGCTTGGGTTGAAAACAAGAAACAAGAAAGTTAAGACCTTGATCAGTGAAAGAACTTCGTATACTCCTCTGTGTATAGAAATTTCTACATTGACCCCAAATTTCTGCCTTCCATTTGCACTAGGAATTCCTATAATGTGTCACCAAGTGGCTTCACATGAGAGTTCCTTGACTTTATTCTGGCAATGCAAAGTTCCCCAATTTGATCGTTAGTGGATTGGATCAGAATGCTCCATACATATATTGAATAAGCTGCGGGCATATTAGACAATGTGGTCCGTTGGGCTATGACCCATTGGGGTTTATATGAGGATTTAACGTCACATGAAGTAATTCTTTAGCGTTAACTTTTTCATACATAATCAATATTATTTGCATTGTTGCCGATTAATGTACTATATTTCATTTATATTTTATGTTTTATATTACTCTTTACGGACCAGATAAAGAAACAACCCAGGCTTGGGCTGATCACGGTCTGCTTCAACTATTAGTGATCGACCCTTCACTAATACTGCATGGTTGTTACATGCTTTTCTCGAATACCATGAGATTAAATGGCTAGTGATGGAGCTTTTGCATTAAGGTTTCTAAACACGATGACAGTGCCACATTCTGTGAACTATTTTGACTGAATCCGAATGGGTAGATGTATTTATCGACCAAACCTTCGGAATTGGATTCGAAGATTAGGCCCAGTAAAATGTTGGAGTGGGTTTTGTCTGAAACACAACCCAAAATCTTATTTGGTTGGACGCACCATACCCGAACCCAAAAATTTGAACCGATGATGTCAACATATCCCTACGTTCATGAACTCCCACCTGCATTGGAGTTGTCTCACAGAATGTAATTAGACATCAAAAGAGGCCTTTAGATGGATGTATTTATACTTGATTGACTTAATTCGATTTTTTTAATAAAAAAAGAGTGTTTTAGATTAGGTATCGTGGTTGGGATCAAACACTTGATACGGATGCTAAAGGCGCATCTAGTTGATGATCGGAATGGGAATTAAATCAGAACGGCCATTTTCTTGGATTTGTTTGATTCATGATCAAAAGCGGAAGCGGAATCGAAATCCGAATAGAATTGGAACACTATGGGATGGTAGGAAATGGGTTTTGGGTATCAAAGCATTCCCATTCTTCCATAGAATTTAGATGAGAACAAAACTCCTCTCAATCAAATTATTAAAGTAAAAGCCATTTATTTTCATCCATATTTCACGGTCCAACTCCAATGGTATGCTAAGAAGAAATATCGTATGGGATAGACACTATAATGGATTATATAGAATGAAATTTTTTTTATATCATATTTTTTTTTATCTATTTTAAATAGAAATAAAACTTCTACGTATAGAATACATTAATTTCATAAGAAAAAATTAAAAAAAAAAAATTGTATCAAAGTATCAATTGAATCTAATTATTAAAAAATGGATTGATGCTTTCGTATTAGGATGAAAAAAAGAACACGGCGGCGAAGCAGAATTGAGGACAAAAAATATATGAACAATCTTTCTTGATAGACATTTTTTTTTTTTTAGTGTGTGATTTTTTTTTTAGTTTACGACGCTGATGGATTTCGTTAAAGAAGTAGTTCTACCCAATGTAACTTTTTTTTTTTTTTTTTTTTTTTGAGATAGAAGAAAATAATAATATAAAAAAATTTCATTCCACAGCAGCCATCCGTGCTGTCCGTCTCATTTGATTTTTGTCCGTATACCAAGGAAGGCCACGATTCTTTAATTGGTGGAGGTAAGCCTTTTCCTTGGTACGGTGTTGTAGCTAGGGTTGGAACTCGCTTTTACTTTTCTGCGTGCCACCGACCTTGTTGAAAGAAGGGAATTTGATCACGTGATTCTCAGCTCTTTTCTCGTACTCTTTTTTTTTTTTAATCTCAAACCGAAAGAGGAGGGAGACCTGAGGGGACAATTAATCAACCTTTCAAACGATCCGCACGGCTTTGTCCAATGCCACCGCTATTTAAGACTGTTATAAAAGGTTGTCACCTCATCTGTCCCTTGTCTTCTTCAATCTCACGACTCATGAATATTATTCGGGGCACCATGTAGCGGGTGGTACAGTGACAGAATCCAAGAAACCATATGGTTGTTCCTTGTATGATTATAGCTTCTCAAAATTATAAATTATTAAATAATTTATAAGCTATAATTTAATTCTAATTTTTTATCATGCTGAATATATTATATTTTGATATTTCAAATCCGATCCATAGCAGCAAAAAAAAAAAAAAAAAGAAAGTTAGAGAACATGGCCTGCCATGAATCTAATCATACTTTGCAAATCACCCTTACAAAAAAAATTAAAAACCATGATAAACTTTTGAGATGGAAGAATTTTATTGGAGGCAAAAATCTCATTTAAAATAGCTTAAAGATGGAGATGCGAATATAAATTTTTTTTATAAAATGAAGAAGAAATAGAATTGAGGTCACCAATAAGACTGATGGTTAGTTCCCTATGGATGAAGCTGATATAACATTAATAATTATGAATTATTTCTCAACTCAATGAAATTCTTAGCCATCTTTAATTCCTCCTGTCCTTCCTGATGGTGTTACAGATCAGCAGAATGGTATTCTTACTCAATCAATTTCTGAAAATAAAATTAAACAAATCTTGGCTCAGCTTCCATCGAATAGTGCTCCAGGTCTAGATGGCTTTCAACTCCTTTTCTTTAAATCATTTTGGTCTACTGTGAAAAGGGATGTTATAGCCGCTATTAAAGAAATTTTGGCTACCGCATGCATGGCTGAAATTTGGAGAACAACATTCACAATACTTATCCCGAAGAAAGGACCAAAGAAGGTGAAAGACCATCATCCCATCAGTTTGTGTGGAACATTATATAAGATCGTTACCAAAATTTCAGTCAATCGTATGAAGTACTTGATGCTCACTTTAATTTCAACAGAACAGAGAGCCTTTGTTCCTAATAGAAATATTTCGGATAACATAATGCTAGCTCAAGAAATCTTCCACTCAATGTACAGAGCTCCAAAGAGAAAGGCATTAATGGTGATAAAAGCGGACATGAAGAAAGCTTATGATCATATGTCATGGCAATACTTGGCGGCTGTGCTTAACCATTATGAATTTTACTCTAAATTCATTAAATTGATTATGCATTGCATTTGTGATCCTTCATTGTCTGTGTTGATCAAAATGGATCTCCTTCGCATTGGTTCTCCTCTTCATTGGGGTTTCGCCAGGGTCGCCTCATGTCTTCCTTTCTTTTCATCTTATGTTCTGATACGTTATCAAGGGGTTTGCAGATTTTAGCTCTGAATGGTCCCCTTAAAGGCGATCAACTAAGGCCACGTGGACCTTCCATCACTCATTTAATGTTCGCTGATGCTCTGTTGTTGGTTGCCAAAGCGAATATTCGAAATGCATCGGTTCTCGAGCAAGCTATATTGACTTACTGCCATCGGTCGGGATCGAAGATTAACGTGCATAAATCTCAGATCCAGTTTGGCAGCAGCGGTGATTCACGGGTGAAGAATCAAATCACTCAGATATTTGATGTTCCAATTAAAGAGGGTACTTGGAGTCATCTGGTGAGAAACTCTAACATCATGATTTTCAAGCTCTCCTTGACAGAATCTATAAATGCTCAAGCGAGCGGAAATGGAAGCATCCATCACAAGCTGGTCGGATAACTATGCTCCAATCTATTTTGAACTCCAGCCATATGTCCCAGTTCCTATTTCTGTTTTGAATGATATAGAGAAAATTTTTAAGGCGTTTCTATGGGCCGGGTCATGTTCTTGGGTACCCCCTCTCTATGGCCTGGTTAAACTAAACTTTGATGCTTCTTGGAACGAAGGTATTGCTGGGGTAGGCTATATTATAAGAAATTATGAAGGTAATGTATTATGTGCTGGAGCACGGCGATCTCAAACAAGTATTGTTCCGATGGTAGAGCTGCAAATGGCATAGAGTGCTATGGTCATGGCGGTTCATCATTTTTAGTTTAAAACTATTTGGCTAGAAGAAGATTCAGCGGTGGTTAGTAAATGAATTTCTAATATTTATAATTGCATCTCAGGATTGACTGCAGCAGGGCTTCGTCATCCACTTCTCTTGGATATTAAACACTTCTTAAGCTCTTTGGATTTCTTTCTTGTTGCTCATTGTTATAGGAAAGAAAATTAGCCAGCAAATAGATTAGCTAGATTAATGGTTAATATAGATTTTTCTTCTACTTCTTTAATGTCTTTTGAAATTAGAACCCTGGTTTCTGCTGATATAGCCAGAGTTTCATACTTTCATTATTAGTTTCTTTTATTAGGGTACATACCCCCCACTTTTATAGTAAAATCAATGCAAAGAAGTCCGCAGGAACGCATGGCCCAGATCCATGGGGGTGTCTTGTAGGCACGTAGGTGTGACCCAGCACGGTCCACCGCATGGTGCAGAAGAGAGGCACGCACGGCCAGATGCAGTCCGTACGGTCCCAACCTTATTTCATACAGTCCACACGCGAGGCATGGACTCTTAGCAATTTAGGAAAGTTTCACACAATCTACAGGGGTGTTTCACGTAGTTTCTCATGATCAAGTGGTCCAAGATGCTTGTGGGTCTGATCGAACAGTCAGAGGTCTTCTTTGACTCCCAACAGGAGACCTATTATCGATCAGGACTTAGATTTAAATCTTTAAAAGTGCTTGACAACTTGTGGATCAAAATGGCATAGCGGCAATAGGATAAAGTGTTAGGTAGCGACAGAGGATCATTCTTTAGAAATTTTTTGAAAGCTTTTATGTAAGAAATTTTATTTCTTGTTAAGAGATAGAGATTGATGTATGAGAGTTGAAATGATATAAATTTTTTTTATTTTTTTATTTACTTTTATAGTAAAGTTTGCATATCTCGTGTAGGTAAGTCTTGAACTGATCCACGTATTTGATTGTATCTTTTATGCATCCTTTCTTACGATTTTGGATGGAAATTCAAATTCTACACTCATGAGGAATCCTTCCAACAAGTGGTATTAGAGTATCAATTTTTTTGGATTATGACAATATTGATTAAGATTAAAAAATATGGAGAAGACATGCTCACTCAAGGTAGAGATCAATCGGTATGATAGAAAAAGTAATTTCTTCCTATGGCAAGTGAGGATGAAGGATGTGCTTATCCAATAAGGATTGATTGATGCTCTCTAGTGCAAGGAGAAGCCGACTAACATGGAGATGAAGGAATGAAGGTGGCTCCAAATGCAGGTGGTGAGCACGATCTGCTTATACTTAGTAGATAATGTGGTGATCCATGTGCTTAGAGAACACTATAAGAAAAGTAGGTTTTTACGATGAAATTATTTACGATAAAAATAATTCTATCATAAATAACAGTATTGACGATCAAAAAATTTTTTCATCATAAATAATTAATTATTTATGATAAAAAATAATTTTTATCATAAATAATTAATTATTTATAATAAAAAATAAATTTACATCATAAATATTTAATTATTTATGATGCAAATATACTTTACATCATAAATATCTAATTATTTACAATGAAAACATTTCCATCGCAAATAATCAATAAAAAATTAATAATTTAAAAAAATAAAATGGTAGATTATTTGCGATGAAAATATTTTCATCATAAATAATTAGGTATTTATGACGTAAAGTATATTTGCATTGTAAATAACCAATTATTTATGATGAAAATATTTTCATCGCAAATAATCAGTGAAAAATCAGTAATTTAAAAAAAAAGATAAAATATTTGTGATGAAAATATTTTGTTACTAGTAATTAGGTATTTTTGATGAAAATATAATTTTCATCATAAATATCCAATTACTTACCATGAAAAAAATTCATTGCAAATAAATCGATAAAAAATCAAGAATTTAAAAAAATAAAAGGGTAGATTATTTGCGACGAAAAGTTTTCCATCAGAAAAAAGAGGATATTTGAGATGCAAAAAAAATTATGTCATAAATATTTAATTATTTATGATGAAAAATTAATAATTTTTAAAAAATAAAAGGATAGATTATTTATGAAGAAAAAATTTTCATCATAAATAATTAGATATTTTTGATGAAAATATAATTTACATCATAAATACCCAATTATTTGTGATAAAATAATTTTCATCTTAAATTATCGATGAAAAATTGATAATTTAAAATCAATAATTTCCATCCCATGCTTGCGGCTCATTAGGACAGCAGACAAGATGCATCGTGTACGTTCAATGCGACGAGGTGGAGGGGCACGAGCACGTTCGTTACCAGCTTGCTTGTGGGCGAGCTGGGACAGCACGTCCGATGCCACCGCATGTGCTTGTAATGCCGTGGAGATGGTCGCCGATGCCCACTCACGGCTCCACCCTTACGTGGTGTACTGCGCAGATGGGTGCTGCATGCATGCGATTTGACGTCTGAAGCAACCGCTGCACTCTCGCACCTCCACTATCGGCTCACCATTAGGATGAAAAGATAGAAATTTAAATAAATAAATATCAGATTATTTATGACAAAAATATTACATCATAAATAATTTAATATTTTTTAAAAAAATAATATTTTTTTAAATATTATATAATTTTAAAATTTAAAGTTCATCTTCATCGTTCATTATCTAAATAATAATCATTAGAGTATCATTATGACAGACCATCTTGATCTGATAGTTCTAGTTATGTCGATCCATAAAATTTAATTTCGATGGTCATAAATGACTGCATGATGATCTAATAGAGAGAGATTACCGATAGATCTAAAAATTTACAATGATAATCTTGATGACATTTATAGTATATTATCAAAATTTTATTTTAATAGGGTATCATTATCATGGTCAATTTAGCATAGGATAATTTGGACCGTTAAATAAAAAATGAGCGATTAAAAGGCCAAATGACATTTGATTATAAGATAAATTTTTAGATAAATAATTTTTGCTACTATTTTAATTATCTTTATGATGATGATCGTAAAATTCAAATCCCATGTATATGAACCATCCACGTTAAGTAGATCTTATAAAAGCATAAGTACAATTGCTTAAGGACTTTAAAAATATGTATCAAGAGATATATAGTTTTGGATGGTTCATATATACACGGTTTGCTTTTTACGATCACTACTATATAAACAATCAAACTAGTAGCAAAGATCATTTATCTAAAAAAATTATTTTATAATCGAATGCTATTTGGTTTTTTGATCACTCATTTTTTATTTAATGGTTCAAATTATTTTATGCTAAATTGACCATGATAATGATATGTGATTAAAGTAAAATTTTTATAATACACTATAAATATTATCGAGATTATCGTTATAAGTTTTTAGATCCATCGGTTGTCTCTATTTATCATATCATTATATGGTCATTCGAGACTATCGAAATTAAATTTTATTGATCGATATGGCTAAGGCTATTGGATCGAAGTGATTTTTTTATGATAATATTCTAATGATAATTATTTAGATAATGAATAGTAAAGATAGACTTTAAATTTTAAAATTATATAATATATAGAAAAAAAAATAAGAAAAAATTATATTTGGTTATAAAATATACGTGCGATTGATTTTTTGGTTATAAAATATAAAATAATTATGACCAAAAAAAATCACAAAATAATTAAATTATTTTTTAAATTTATAAAATATTTTTATCATAAATAATATGCTATTTATTTTTTATTTTTTTATTTTTCATGATTATTTATGATAAAAATATTCATTGCAAATAATTAAGTATTTATGATGGAAATCTTTTTTTTGTTGCAAATACTTAATTATTTGCGATGAAACTTTTTCCAACATAAATAATCTAGCAATTATTTTTTAAAAATTTTTATTTTTTTGATTATTTATGATAAAATTTTTTTATCATAAATAATTAATTATTAGCAATCCAAATGTTAATTTCATCACTAATAATAATCGTTAGCAATGAAAACTCAATATTTTGTTGCAAATTATTTTTTTTTAATTTTAGAGGAAAAACTTTTTACTAGAAAAAAATTGATAAAAATTATTAGTAATGAAATTTAATTTTTTATCATTAATAATTATTTTAGTGATAAAAATTTTTCATCGCTAAAAGCTCTTTAAATGCCAATCACCTCTATGTCCTTTCCTTCCTATAAAACACTCGAAACTCTCACCTCTCTCCCCCACCTCCTAGGCTTCCACCGACTGACGAGCGCATATCCCACTACCACTACCAACCCTGGGCAAGGACGAAGGAGAGGGAGGGAGGGTGTTTGGCCGGGGTGGGTGGTGATGATGGATGTAGACCCATGGGGTGGGCGGAGGGGCACTGCCGGGGGGGGATGGTGATGATGGGTTGGGCTATGGGGTGGAGGGCGGTGGTGATAGGCCGAGTGAGGAGCCATAGGAGGTGGGGGGTGGAAGGGTGCCACGGGAGGTGGGAAAGGATGGTGAAGGATCGGATGGGGGCCGTAGATGTGAGGGTGGAGGGGTGCCATAGGGGTGGGAGGCGGTGGTGACGGTCGGAGGATGGGGGGTTCGAGGGGGTTAGGGCATGTGGAGAAAGAAAGAAAAAAATAAAAAATTATTTTTAAAAAACTAATAATTTATTTATAAAAATAATAATCAAAATAGTAATAACTATTAAAAATAGTAATGATAAATAAAATCAAATAAAATATTTAAAAATAAATTAATTTTTATAATGAAAATAGTTAGATTTTTAAAATAATGATAAGATATTATTTTAAAAAAAATAATTTAATACTTTTGCTTTTTATAATTTAATATTTTTACTTGTTTAGTCCCTGTATTGTATTATAATTATGATTTCATGTTATAATTAGGATTTATCAAATTCTTTAATTTTTAATGTATATGGACTGTCTGGTATGGGATACGGGTTATGATCCTAATCGGATCAAGGTTGGGATCCGATTTGGGATTCGAGTTGAAATTTGGTCCGAAATCTGGGTCGAAATATAGTCTGGGATTCGATTCGAGATCTAGGTCGAAATTCTGTCTGAGATTCGAGTCACCATCCGGATCGGATTGAGGTTGAGATCCAGGTCAAAATTTGATTCGATATCTAGATTATGATCCAAGTTGGATTGAGATCAAGATCGTGGTTGGGATTCGATCTTAGATTCGATCCGAGATGCGGGTCACGATCCAGATCGAATCGAGGTTGGGATCCAGTCTGGGATCTGGGTCATGATCCTGATCGGATCGAGGTCGGGATTTGGATCGGGATCCAAGTTGGGATCTGGTCTGGGATAGAAGATGATACATTAGTTAATTATTGTAATATAAAGGAGGAGCTACAAATCAAGGAGGATACGGATATTGATGAGTAGATCTATATTCTTTGTTAAATCTTCTCTTATAATAATGGTATGCAATACAATTCTAATCATTAGTGTTTATTTATTTTTACTATTATTATTTATTATTATATTTATTTATATGTCAAGTTAGTTATATGCATGGTTTAAGCATTGTAAGTATGGCGCCAGAAGAGAGATGACGATGTTTGAGTTTTAGTCTATCCCTGAGGATGAGCCTTCCTTTATTTTCACTGCCGCACCATCAAAGTCGCTAGAGGGCACTATAGAAATGGATCCGAGTGGTATTTTAATATTTTTTATATAATAAAATTTAATTTTAATTATACTTGTTAGATTTATAGATAGCTATCATACAAATGATATATTCATTGTTTTTCCAAGCTATTCACCATTGGTGGTGAGACGAGGACAAGGTCCATCAAAGAACTTCATCCTGGAGCATTGGAGACACGAGCACGAGGGACAGTGTCTCTATATCAAGATTCCACCCAGCTTCATCATGCCCATTAGGGGATGGTGCAAGCCATGGTAGACTGAGCTAGGTATCATATGCCGCAGCTTTGCCTCGACGAGGCTCTTCGATTGATGTCCGATTACTCGAGTTCAAAGGAAGATATTCTATAGCCACTTGTAGGTAAAATAATATTTAATAAAATATTTAATTAGCACTGTATTTTTATAATATTTATTATTAATAGGCTATAATTGATATTATTGATTTCAAGCACGATCGCATTTTGTAAGCTACGGATGGTCCTCTATGCTCATATTTCAAGAAGTATCGGCATCGCATTCATCACTACTGGTATGCTATAGTGTATGATCACGACAGTAGCCATATGAAAGCATCGGTATCGAGGACTGAGCTATCATATGCCGCACGTATGAGGACCTGGCATATTAGGTTAAGCATACAAACTTTTATTTTTTAGAGTTTAATAATTGATTCAATTATTTTTAAATTTAGTTAGTTACTAATTTGATTGTTAACTATTTAGGATTGATGCACTACTATAAAAAAGGGCTACGGCAGTGGTTCATAACAGCTGTCGTAGGCCAAAAAATCGCTGCCATAAGCTATGGCAGCAGTTTTCTAACTGCTACTACTACGGCCATCGCCGTAGCTCTATGGCAGTGGTTGTTAGAACCACTATCATATATAACCTATTGCAATGGTTTATAAACTGCTGTAATAGATCGACCTATAGATAATCTATAGTAGCAGTTTTTTAACCGCTGTCATAGGTCTAATGCAGCGGTTGGCACCATTTGCACCAGGAACCTATGGCAGCGGTTGGCACGGATATGACAGTGGTTATAGAATCATTACCGTAGATCTTGAATAATTAAAAAAAAAAAATTTATTTTTTTATATATTTTACCTGATAAATATAGATATATAATACAAGAAAATATAATAAATATAAAAATTATTTTAAAATATTAAAATTTTATTACCAAATAAAATTTATTATAATATTTTTTTAAAAATAAAATATATTAAAAGTCTCCTAAATCTACATCATCGTCGTCGTCGTCGTCACTAGGAGCCGGAGCTGGAGCTAGAATGTGGGCCAACATATCCTCGAAACTTGTGACTTCAAAATACGTGCTGAGCGTCAACATCATGTCTTTCATAATGTCCTTCAGATAAGATGCGCGCACCTCAGCCCGATCTGCCCGCATCGCAGCATGATCTGCCCGTGCCAACGTCTCCTCAAGCTCCTCCCGGCTGACGACATCGAAAGTCTATGAGGAGACACTCACCTCGGACTAGTAGCTCATCGGCGTGTGTTCGGGCCTGCATCGAATACTCCCAAAGTGTTCAGGCCCCAAGACCTAAGACAGATGGTCATAGGGCCCAGAGGTATTTGGGCCCTCGCTCGCGAGCACATCTAAGTGATCCTATAATTATAAATTAAAATAAAATTTTATAAAAAATGCTATAATACTAATCATATATACTAATATATTTAATACTTACAAAAATATGCCTGATCGCCGCATTCATCGGCCTGCCCTTCTTGTCCGTGTGGCTGGATCGAAAGATCTCGCTACAGCTAGGCATCACTCCATCTCTTATCAACTATAATAAAGAATAAATTTATCAAAAAGATGATAAAAATATGAATTTATTTTATCTAGTAAGATTTAGAATTAATTACCTCTCTATGCACATGATCTAGAGTGTGCGTATACTCCTGGGCTGCATGATTCTTTCGATTTTGATGAAAGATAGCCTAACAAGTATTCAAATAAATAATAAATATTTAAAAAATATTTAAATAAAATTTTAAATATATTAAAAAATTTAAAAGTTAGAAATTTTATCTCGAACTTCTGGCTCCTCTAGTGTCTAACCATTCTCTCCCACTGACTCAGAGGACAGTCTTGTATCCAAAGAACAAGCACCTCCGGAGTGTCTTGTCAGTGCTCGAGCCATCCTCTATGGAGCTTGACCTTGTAACCTTGGTACAACTTTTCGATCTTCTTCAGTCAAGCATCTCGAGCCCTCTCATGATCGAGAAAGTCGTACCTCCTCTGCACAAATTTATCAAAAATCAGTTACAAAATTATTCTAATCAAACATATATAGTGTAAATATATAAAATGTATAAATATAACTAAGATGCACATACTTACCCATATCTCCTCCGACACCCAATCCCTGAGGACAGCATCCATCAAACTCCAGTCTCTGAGTTCTATAGGAATGATGTTGACCACCTAACAAGCACTCCAAAAAAGGAATGCATCTCTTGCACGATCTCTCCTACCGACCTTCCCTCCGCATCGTAATAAACCATCACCTGATGCTAGCGATTTTACACATGTGCCATACGTGTAGGACCATGAAATATCCGATTGGATGATGCACCTACAATGCAAATACGTTATGCAAATATATAAGTATACAAATACTATATAAAAAATAAAGTTATGCTAATATAATAAAAACGTACACTCAGATGCCTATGTAATAGCATGTGCCTCAGATATGGATAGTAGAGGCTCAGCTGCCAGTGGAGTAGATACCGTCGATGGAGTAGATGCCAATGATGGAGGACTCTGAGCAGTCGATGTCGAGGTGGACGGAGTATGCTTTGACTGCTCCTTGGATGCTGAACTATGCATAATCCGCCGAGGGATAGGGGTGAAAGCTAGATGGCATTTCGGTGCCATCGTGATCTGCAACGTTAATGAACATTAATCAATATAACATCATGACATATCAAATTCTATTCGCTTGAAAGTTGAGCCGTCTCCATGCTTGAGACAGTTGGCTCCATGACTGACTCATTCGGCTAGGGTTCTCCCCTAGTCGGCTCGATCATGGTCCAAGTCGGCTCGGCTATGTGCCATCCTCTCGATCACTCCCTCTCTCCCTCTCTCGATCTCTCTTGCCGATGATGGCGGTGAGGCTGAACCCCTCCCTCCCAGCTTTTTCATCTCTCGATCTTCCTCTCTTCCTCTTTCGATCTCTCTCGCCAACAAGGTCGGACCCCATCCCTCCCTCTCTCACTCTCTCGATCTCTCTCGCCGGCAAGGCCGGACCCCATCCCTCCCAGTGATGCCGGCGAGGCCGGACCCCCTCCCTCCCTCCTCTCTCGATCTCCCTCGCCGATGAGGCCGGACCCCCTCCCTCCAATGATGGCGGTGAGGTCGGATCCCTTTCTTCCTCTCTCAAGTATAGATCCATCGGGTATTCAAATTTGGATCCGGTATCAGTAATTAAAATTGAGTCCGAATCTGAATATCTAGATTTTGATCCAAATCCAATCCATTGATAGATCTAGTCCACAGCCACCGACATGGCACGGCCCAAGGCTACCACCACGGCACGACCCAAAAATTACTACGGCATGCAGATAATTATAATATTTATAATAAATATTTATAATATTTATTATAAATATTTTATAAATTATTATAAATATACATGATTAATAAATAATACTATAAAATTTAAAAAAAAATTATACCTACGGCTATAGAGAGTGGGTCGCACATCGAAAGCTCCGAGGGTCACCGACGACGATGCTAGAGGAGGACGATGGATACTAGAGGATAACCTATGAAATAAAAGCAAGATAGTGAGATAGAGAAGAGAGAAAAAGAGGAAAGAGAGAGAGCAGGGATGGTCGGGGATGGGGGCCAGGGGGAGGGGGCACAGTGATGAGAAGGTCGAAGGAGGCTTCGCACTCGCAGGAGAGGATCATAATGGTGGTGGTGGGTGATGAGGTCGGATGGGGTGCTTCGAGGGTGGATGGGGGTTCGAAGGAAGGTTTCATAGAGGGCCGAGAGAGGGTCGGTCGGAGGGGTTCGCTGGGGACCGAGGGAGGGTCGGATGGGGGGTTACGTGGGGGGCGAGCGAGGTGGAGGGGGATTCGTCGGAAGGAAGGATTTCATGGGAGGCCGAGGGAGGGTCGGATGGGGGTTCGCCCAGAGGAGTGATTTCATTAGGGGCCGAGGGAGGGTCGGATGGAGGGGTGGCGGGTGGGGTGGCAGGGAGGGGCGATCAGGGATGGGGGGCTAGAGAGGGAGGGGGAAGGAGGGACGACATCGATCGAAGGGGAAGGAGGGCCGACGTTGGTCGGAGGGAAGGAGGGGCGACGTCGGTCGGGGGGGAAGGAGCCCCACCGACGACGAAGAGGAGGGGGAGAGAGAGAGAGCGAGAGAGATCGAGCGTGCCTGAGAGGAAAGAAAAAATTTGAGAATTTTTAATCTAACCAACAGC
This sequence comes from Cocos nucifera, assembly GCA_006176705.1. Classification (NCBI taxonomy): domain Eukaryota; kingdom Viridiplantae; phylum Streptophyta; class Magnoliopsida; order Arecales; family Arecaceae; genus Cocos; species Cocos nucifera. The sequence goes on along the minus strand of QRFJ01000394.1, from coordinate 1,424,282 downwards.
AATGATTATCGAACCGCTGCCATAGATCTATGATAGCGGTTATCCAAAATCACTACCATAGATCTACGATAGTGGTTCTATAATCGCTACTATAGATCTATAGCAGCGATTTTTGATAACCGTTGCCATAGATAGAAAATAATTTTTTTTATTTTTTTTAAATATTATATAATTTTAAAATTTAATGTTCATCTTCACCGTTCATTATCTAAATAATTATCATTAGAGTATCTTCGTAAAAGATCGCCTCGATCCGATGGCCCTTGCTTCATCGATCAGAAAAATTTAATTTCGACGATCATGAATGACGATACAATGATCTGATAGATGAAGATCTCCAATGGATCTAAAAATATTAAATGATAATTTTGATGATATTTGTAGCATACTATAAATATTTTACTTTAATCAAATATCGTTATCATGATCAATTTTGTATGGAATAATTTAGACCGTTAAATTACAAACAAGCGATAAAAGGGTTAAACGATATCCGATTATGAGATAATTTTTTAGTTAAATGATCTTTATTATAATTTTAAATATTTTATATGATGATGATAGTAAAATTTAAATTATTTTTGTATGAACTATTCATGTTGAGCAGATATTGTAAAAGCGCGAGCGTAACAACCAGTAAAATTTTAGAATGGTTATCAGAAGACATATAATTTTAGATCGTTCTTCATCTCACGAGTTGAATTTTATAATCACCAATATAAAAAATGATTAAAGTAGTAGTCAAGATCATTTATAAAAAAAATATCTCATAATCGGACACCGTTTGGTCGTTTGATCACTCGTTTATCATTTAACGGTCGAAACTAATCTATACTAAATTGATCAAGATAACGATATTCAATTAAAGTAAAACCTTGATAGTACGCTACAAACATCACTAAGATCATCATTGTAGATTTTTGGATCCATCGGAGGTCTTTATCTATCAGATCATCGCATCATCATTCATGATCATCGAAATCAAATTTTTTTGATCGACGAAGCTAGGGCCATCAAATCGAGGCAATCTTTTGCGAAGACACTCTAATGATAATTATTTAGATAATGAATAATGAAGATGGATATTAAATTTTAAAATTATATAATATTTAAAAATATATATATATATCGCAGTGGTTATAATTAATCGATGCAATAAATCAGATTATAGCAGCGGTTCCTACTAACCGCTGCTATAGGTCTGACTTATGATGGCGGTTATAATGAATCGCTGTTATAAATCGACCTATGGTAGCGATTTTTTGTAATCGCTACTATATGTTGGACCTATAGCAATGGTTATAAAAACTGCTGCCATAGGTCCGACCCATAGCAGCGGTTAACGAAAATCGCTATCGTAGGAGCTATGGCAGTGGTTAACGAAAATCACTGTCGTAGGAGCTATGGCAATGATTTCGAAAATCGCTGTCATAGGCCTTTTTTGTAGTAGTGGTGTGCCCAAAATGCTGCAAATTAGACGAAACAGACCATCTTGCACTATGGGTGTTCGAGGCCGTTCGCTCACCATATAAAGTAGATGGTAAGTAATTTTTATTTAGCATATTTTAATTTTTTAATTATTTAAAAAAAATTATTAATTATTCTTAAATTATAGAGAGATGCAGAGGGTGGCGAGCTTTCTGGTAGGATCGAGATCTACCAGTGGATCCACCAGCAATAATTAGGAGACTAGATGGTGAGGAGCTAGGAGCTTTATATAAATTTTTTCAACTATTTTTTCATTAGCATTTTGAGTTTCAGAACAAATTTAAAATAGCTATAACTTTAATTTTCATAATCGTATGATATATAGACATTACATCCTAGCTAACATCTGAAGGCTTGACTTTACCCACAGATAATAAGATCTGTGATTAGATGCTTGGTATAAGACCTTGTTATGTTAGGATGCTAGGGCATGGGATCAAAGCTCTCACATCATCACGCTCGTCTAGGGCTGACATCTATGCTGCCTACTATTAGAAGAGTGCCCTTGAAGCCAGATTGACTGACACTTATAATACACTTCTAAGAATAATTTTATAATATTGACTTAAAATCAATAAAGTATTATTTTTATTCTATCATATTATGTACATAGTATCTGTGATACATTCTTTGAGTTAATAGTAATGATAATTCATATTTTTAAGAGTTAAAAATTTAATAGATAAATTTTCGTAATTAACTCATAAACTGCTTTCGATCGTAGGATCGTCACGAGGATGGTGATTGATCTAGTAGGTTGATGTACGATCGCTTTCTTAGGATAGATGAATCTTAAGTCTATGGTATGGAGACATCGAAATGAGAGTACAAAAACTTATTAGAGAATAAGGGCACTGAGCGTGAATACCTCGAGCAGTCATAAGGGAGTCTACCTTCTCATCGATGATTAATTCGATGCTGCAGTTGTATGTCTGATTCTTAGACCTAAGGTGCATCGATAGTTTATCTTAAGGATGTTATAATTTGACTACACCATAACTCGGTCTCCTAGTTATTTGGAACCTTGAGGGGTATATTGGCTATAGCATGTTCATTATAGAAATTGAATCGCACTAATAGAAGATCTATCTACCACAGTAGATGAGGAGTAGTCCTATGATAATCATGAGATTGAGTTCTTAAGCCCTTGGCTATGGCAGTGTGATATAATAGAAAAATAGTTTTCTATTAGGATTTTACATCGGACTTGAATCAAATAATTAATTCATACGACGGATGTTGAGTTTGACGAGTTTACCTTAACCTTAATCCTATCAAAGCTCAAGATAGAAGAATCCAATCACATAGATAGCTGCATCGAGAAGTTCATTTTTAGTTCTGATGGATTGTCGTCATATACTGCTAGATATCACTGGTGAATTTTGAAAGCAATTAGAATGGTCTTAATGATTGATCATTCTAATTAGATGAACTAAAAAAAATTTGGTCCATTGAAAGGTGTTTCGATGATGTCGATGATAGAGATCGCAATATATCCTATTACCATATGAAACTAAAACTAACTGGATCATACAAATAAGAATTTAGGCCTAGATGTGATCAATTAGACTAACTCAGTTTGATTGATTTGAATTACATCCAATCAAGTTCAAGAAAATCAGGCTAGTACATGATAGAGCCCGACATTCTCCTTCTATAGTTTTTCTTATCTATCTCGACTGAGTCAAATTTAATTTGACTCATCCTTGGATTGTGAATGAGTTTATTTTCATCTGGCTAAAACTTTTTTAGGTTAGATTAATTATAGAAATAAATCCATTCTGAAGTGCAATTGGACTAGGGCCAATAGTTAACCCAATTGAGAGAATTAAGGATCATAGGATCTAAGCCTCTTGGACAATTCTCTAGAAACTTTTTTCTTCGATTTTTAGACATGAGATTAGGCTCGAGTCATACTTTGGATGTGCCCAATTTGGTGATTTTTGGAGGTGCATAGATTGGGTTAAATCAGAGTTTGATTTGGATCAAACTCTCGAGGGAAGAGTCCTTGGCGCCCTGGACTCTTCCTTATCCATTCATGATGCCACAAAGGAAGGATTTTTAGGTGACCAAACCTGACAGAGATCATGTTGTGAACATGGGCTTTCAGCTTAGAATCCTAGGTAATCAAGCAAACAAGTTGCTTGATCACCTAGGAGACTTGATGGTGCAAGGGGTCTCTAAAAGAACCCCTACGCCCTAGTTCTCTATATACCATCTCTCTTCCATGCCCATATGCTGCCGCAAAGTCCTCCACACCCCTCTAGAGCTCCTCCCTATCTTCTCCATGTCCACACTAGGTTTGGTGTATATTCAGCCATCAAAAGTTGAAGAAAGCTGAAGAAAAGATTGAGACCGGGTGATCCAGATCAAGAGACAGTGTGCTGCCTTTGAAGTTGGTTTGAAGACTTCACAAATTAGATTTAGATCTAATCTTTTGAGATTAGATCCAAAAGGAGAGCACGTCTAGATCCAGCTCAAGTGGACTCTGGTAAAGATCAGACACATGCGTGGCTTGATCCAGGACCTCAGGAGCATCAGGATCATCTTCAGGGTACTAGTTTACCTTAGACAGGTAACAACTATTGTTACTATTTGATTTTTAATTTTTTTTATTTTAAAATTAGATCATTATAATTAAATCTGAGAACTCTTAGATCTGATTAGTTCAAACAAGATTTTTGAGAAAAATTCACTTCAAATTAGATCTGATTTGATCAATCCTACAGCAGAAATCAGATTTTTCTTCAACTGGTATCAGAGCTGCATTAGTAGTTCTTCAGATCTACCTTAGATCTAATCTTTTAATATTTATTTTATATTTTAATATTAAAGATTTTAGATGTCACATCATATATGATTAGATCTAAAATCAAAATATATATATATATATATATATATATATATATCAATGATGTATGAGATGCATGACTAGACTAGATATGTAGAATTGTTCTATGTGTAGTCTAGTATAACTTTCTATTGATATGATAAAAAAAAAATTAATTTTTTTTTATTTTTATTTTCTAATGTTATAAGAGTTATCATCAGATCTAAAAATAAAAAAATTAAAATTTTAAATTTTCATATAAGATATGATTGATGCATGTCTAGACTAGTTATAAAATTATTCTATATATTATCTAGAATAGAATTTTATTTGATGAGATCATTAAAATTTTATTTTTTAGATATTATATGAGATATATTAGATCTAAAATCATGCGTATTTAATTTAATTATTGATACATGAGATGCATATAAAGCATGCATAGATAGATCTATAATTTTATATGTGATACATGTCGGAGGTGTTGTTGTTTTGTAGTGTAATTGTAAATTTTTGATCAAGACATTTTTCTTGATCATCCGATCATAAAAGTAAGAAAAATTTAAAGACCCTCTTTTTTCATTCGATGGAATGCTCTTATGGCATGTAGGGGTGCTGCATGTTTGTTTATATTTAAAAATTAAAAATTTATTTTTCTATAAAACTATAGATTCTGAAATCTTAAAATTTTTATGTATATTTTATTTTTGAACCTAAATTTAATTAAAAATTAATATTATGAAGCCAATTAGGTCTAAAAATTATAAAATTTTAGATCTAAGATACCTTCATAAAATTGAATTCGGGTATGGATAGCTTAATTAGGTCTAGCGGTTGATCAAATCAAATCAAGAGTTAGCTAGATGGGATCAAGAGTGTTTAGAATTGACCAGCCTAATAGGATTAAGTCTAGTCAATATTGACTCATAATTACTTATGGTTGACCAAGTCAAGACCAAATTTGGCTCCGTAGTTAAAGCCTGGATTGTAGGATAATTCGATTAATTTTGGTTTGATAAATCGATGTCTAAGATAAGTTTGACAGATATGATCAGTGATCTTTAATTGAAAGCTACTCGATCTGAATGCATTCATAGTGAGGTAATGATATATTCCTTCCACTGATCTCACTTACCTAGCTAATTGAGTCGATTTAATTCTAATTTGAGGTGGCTAATGATTTGAGCTAACCCATGCCACTAGGTTAGTTATAATTATTATGACTAAGTCAAGTCAAGTTTAAGAGATCTAAATCAAATTTTTCTAAGAAAATATTAAGTCATAGGTCTTCCACCATTATAGATGTACGGACTCTTTTTGGGGTTGATTGTTCTAAGCTAATTACAGTGATTCAGTTGCACTGAAAAGATGCAACCATATCTATTGGGCACTGGATGCTAGGGGTTGGAGGATGAATTGGGCTCAATATTTTGGATACGGTGAGAAACCCAATCAAGAATCTAATTCATGCAAATGGTGGGTTTGACTTAACTAAGAATTTTATAAATATTTCGGACACAGTGAGATTCATGAATTAGAGATTAAGTTTTGGATGCACCATGATTAGAGAATTATTGAACAAGAGTTGTCCACTCATTGGCTAATCCATCATCAATAACTATGAGGTGAGGTGATGAGCCAATCGGTGAGACTGCACCACTCATTAGAAATCTATGATTATGAAGATTTTGGCATCTATGCTATGGAAGTATAGAGATCTGTGTAAATAGTGAAAGCTTAATTTATTTAAAAATAAAATTTTTAAATAAATTGATCAAGTCTAATTATAAAATCTAACTAGAAACTTTAACTCTCTGCAAGAAAATATCACCGTCCAACCTCCTAGAAAAGATCTTAGATACCCACAGACTGATTGGACCTAATTTTAAGGACTGACTTAGGAACAACAAAATCATTTTTAATTTTGAGAAGCTGTCTCATGTATTAGATTAGGATCCACCTACTTTATCGACTCGTCCAACTGTTGAACAGAGAGCATCTCTGAAAAGATGGACGGATGATGATAATAAGGCTAGGTACTATATATTGAGCTCAATGTTAGATAAATTATAATGCCAACATTAAGACATCAAGACTACCTGCCAAATGTTGGCTTATCTGCAAAAGTTATTTGGTGAGTAGAGTCGCATAGCTCGATATCAAATCTTTCATAGATTTTTTAAGACTCAGATGCATGATGGACTGTCGATTCAAGATTATTATTTGACAATGATCAAGGATCATGAGGAGCTTAAGAAGCTCGATGTCATCATGGATAGAGACTTGCAGATTGATGTGATCCTGCAGTTCCTGATCGATGCATATGGTTAGTTTATCATGAACTTTCATATGCATAAACTATAATGTATTTTAGCTGAATTAATGAACATGTTCGTTACTACTGAACTTTCTTTGAAAGGTTCAAAGAGCTCAGTGCTTGCTATGGAGCAGACTTCTTCCAAGAGAAAGCCTTTTGAAAAAAAAAGTCTGTAAAAAAGTAGAAGGTGAAAGGTGGAAAGAAGAAAATGGAAGAGCTGAAGAAGAAGACCACAGACAAAGAAAAGAGTTTCCACTACAACACTGACGATCATTAGAAGCGAAACTGTCCTTTATACCTGATCATCCTAAAGAATAAAAAAGAGGCAGGTCCTTCTAGAGATATGCTCGTAATTGAATCTAACCTAACGATTTCTTTTGCTTCCAGTTGGGTGCTTGACTCTGGTTCTAGTGCTCACTTGTGCACTTCTATGCAGGATCTTGAGAAGGATAGGAGACTGAGGGATGGTGAGATGATCCTGTGTGTAGAAAATAGAGCAAGAATTATTGCTGTGGTCATAAAAACCTATCCTCTTCGACTATCGTCAGGATTAGATTTAGTACTTAGGAACTGTTATTTTGTGCCTGCAGCAAACAGAAATTTAATTTCTATTTTTTGTTTAGCATAGGAAGGTTATGTAATTAGCTTTCTTAATGACCACTATACTAGTGGTTTCTTAATTAATGATCTTTATCAGTTGCATATTGATGTATCTATGTTAAATTTTGAGCAAAACATAAATGCCGTAGGATTTTAGTGACCTAAGAATAGTCTAAATGATAGGTGTCTATGGCACCTTAGGCTAGGTCATATAGTTAAAGATAGGATTAACAAATTGAAGAAATTCAGACTTATGAGTTCGTTGACTTTCGAGTCATATCAAATTTATAAATCATGCCTTTAAGATAAAATGACCAAGCTTTCTTTTATAGGACATAGGAAAAGGGCTACGGACCTACTTGTCCTAGTACATACAGATATGTATGGCTTATTTGATGTACCGACTAGAAAAAATTATGTCTACTTCATTATCTTTATCGATAATCTATCATGGTATGAGTATGTGTATTTAATGCGACACCAGTCTGAAGTCTTTGAAAAGTTTAAGAAATTTAGACTAGAAGTAGAAAAGCAAACTAGAAAGCCCATTAAGATTCTTCAATCAAATCGAGGGGGTGAATACTTTAGTCAAAAATTTCTAAATTATCTTAAGAAAAATGACATAGTCTCACAATAGACTCCACCTGGAATACCTCAACTCAATGAGATTTCAGAACGAAGAAATCGAATCCTATTGGATATGGTCCGATTCATGATTGGCTTCACGGATCTTTTTGAATTTTTTTAGGGACATAGTTTAATGATAGTGATTTACTTACTAAATAGGATTTTCTCTAAAATTGTTTCTACCATACCGTATGAGATATGGCATGGTAAGAAATCTGAGTCACCTCAGAATTTGGAATTATCTGGTCCATGTTAAGAAACAACAGGTGGACAAATTAGAGTCTAGGTCCTTTAGAGCTCGATTCGTTGGATATCCTAAGGAGTTATTAGGATATTATTTCTACATTCCCAAAGACCACAATGTGCTTGTGTTATTCAAGATGGTGGTGTCGAAAGGCTGATTAGGCTCGAGGAGAAAGTCTTTGATGAGCAACGAGCTGAGGAACTTAAGAAACCAATTCAGTTAAAGCTAGTCCATACACTACCTCCTCCATCTCGAAAATCAACTAGAATTTTTCGTCCTCCTAAAAGATATTTAGGTACTATTTTAGAGAATGTAGAAAAAATATTCCTCACTAAAAATGAGGTTCATGATGATGATCCCAAGATCTATGATGAGGCGATATTAGATATCGACACTGAAAAATGGTTAGACGTAATGAAGTCAAAAATTGACTCAATATACTCGAACCAAGTCTGAACCTTGGTAGATCCATCTGAAGGTATTGTACCTATTGGATGTAAATGGATCACAAGAGAAAGAAAAGTGCAGATGAGAATGTAGAGACATTCAAGGTTAGGCTAGTAGTAAAAGGGTATAGTTAGCACGAAGGCATTGACTATCAGGATACTTTTTCGTCAGTAGCCATGCTAAAATTAATTCACACACTAATTATTGTAGCTTATTTTGATTATGAAATATAATAGATGGACGTAAAAATAAGATTTCTAAATGGATATCTTGAGGAAGATATCTATATGGAACAACTCTTTCATTTCACATCCAGTGATAGTGATCACAAGGTCTGCAAGCTACAAAGATCCATTTATGGACTTAGCAAGCATCTCGAAGTTGAAATGCTCATTTTAATGATGTGATCAAATCATTTGGTTTCATAAAAAATAAGGAGTCATGTGTTTTCAAAATGATCAGTGGGAGTGCTATTATCTTTCTTGTACTATACGTGGATGACATCCTTCTTATTGAAAATGATATTTTCATATTGACCATGATCAAAATATGGTTATCAAAGAAGTTTTTTATGAAAGATCTAGGAGAAGAATTCTTTATATTAAGAATTAAGATCTATAAAGATAGACCAAATAGGATGCTAGGTCTCTCATAAAAGATGTACATAAAGGAGGTGCTAAAAAGATTTAGCATGAAAAACTCTAAGAGGGGACTAGTACCATTCAGACATGGCATTCATCTTTCCAAGAAGATGCGCCCTAGCATACCTGGAAAAATTGAACGCATGAGCAAGATCCCTTATGCTTCGGCAATAGGGAGCCTCATGTATGCCATGCTATATACACAACCTGATATTGCCCATGTTGTGAGTGTCACAAGCAGGTATCAGTTGAATCTAGGTGGAGCATTGAACTTCTATGAAATATATCCTTAAGTACTTAAGAAGGACTAAGGATATATTTCTAATTTTTGAAAATAAAAAACTTCAGGATCAGGGGTATACAGACTCGGACTTCATGTCCGACATAGATGATCGAAAGTCAATATTTGGTAGTCTATTCATATGCAATTTTGGTGCAGTTAGCTAGAAGAGTTCCAAGCAGACAGTGAACGCAGACTCCACCATGAAAGTTGAGTACATCGTTGCATCAAAAGCTACTAAAGAGACCTTCTAGTACAAGAAGTTCACCGTAGAGCTTGGAGTGATGCCATTAGATGTCGTTCCTCTGTACCATGACAACAATGACGCCATAGCCCTAGCTAAGGAGTCGAGGTCTCATCAAAAATCTAAATACATCGAGCATCAATTCTACTTCATCCATGATTACCTCGAGAAGGGATACGTCAAGATCAAGTGAGTCGACTCTGCAGATAATGTGGCAGATCCACTGACAAAATCTTTGGAACGACAGAAGATCAAAATTCATTTTGAGAAGATGAGACTTAGATTTGTAGCCAATTAACTTTAGGTCAAGTGAAAGTTTGTTAGATGAGTGCCCTTGCAGCTAAATTGGCTGACACTTGTAATACACTTTTAAGAATAATTTTATAATTTTGACTTAAAATTAATAAAAGATTATTTTTATTCTATCATATTGTGTACATAGTGTCTGTGACACATTCTTTGAGTTAATGATAATGATAATTCATATTTTTAAGAGTTAAAAATTTAAGAGATGATTTTTTATAATTAATTCATAAACTGCTTCTGACTGTAGATCGCCATCAGGATGGTGATCGATCTGGTAGATTAGTGTACGATTACTTTCTTAGGATAGATGAATCTTAAGTCTATAGTATGGAGACATCAGAGCGAGAGTACAGATATTCATTAGAGAATGAGGGTACTGAACATGACCACCTCGAGCAGTCATAAGAAAGTCTACCTTCTCGTCGATGACTAGTTCGATGCTGCAGTTGTGTATTTGATTTTTAGATCTAAGATACATCGATAGTTCATCTTGAAAGTGTTATAGTTCGAGTATACCATAACTCAATCTCCTACCATTCAGAATTCAGAGGTATATGTTGGCTATAGCATATTTATTATGGGAGTTAGATCGCACCAATACCTCGATAGATGAGTAGTCCTATGATAATCATGAGATCGAGTTCTTAAGTCCATAGCCATGGCATTGTGATATAATAGAAAATAAGTTTTCTATTAGAGTGTCACATCGAACTCGAATTGAATGATTAATTCATATGATGGATGTTGGGTTTGACTAGTTTACCTTAATCCTAATCCTATCAGAGCTCAAGATAGAAGAACCCAATCACATAGATAGCTATACCAAGAGATTTATTTTTAGTTCTGATGGATTGCCGTCATATACTGCTATGTATCACTAGTAGATTTTGAAAGTAATTAGAATGGTCTTGATGATCGATCATTCTAATTGGATGAACTGAAAATATTCTGATCCATCAAAAGATATTTGGATGATATCGATGATAAAGATCACGATATATTCCATTACTATATAGAACTGAACCAAACTAGATCACACAAATAAGAATTTGAGTTTAGATGGGATCAATTGGGCTAACTCAGTTCGATTGATTTGAATTACATCCAATCAGGTTCAAAAAAATCGTGCTAGCATACGATTGAGCCTGGCATTCTCCTTTTGTAGTTTTTCTGATCTATCTCGATTGAGCCAAATTTGATTTGACTCATTTCTGGATTGTAAATGGATTTATTTTTATCTAGCTGGAACTTGTCTAGATCAGATTAATTCTAGAAATAAATTCATTCTGAAGTGCAATTGGACTAGGGCCAATAGTTGACCCAATTAAGAGAATTGAGGGTCACGGGATCTAAGTCTCTTGGACAATTCTCTAGGAACTCTTTTCCTCTAATTTTTGGACATTAGATTAGGCTTGAGTCATACTTTGGGTGTGCCCAATTTAGTTATTTTTTGAGGCACCTAGATTAGGTTAAATCAGAGTTTGATTTGGATCAAACTCTTGAGGGAAGAGTCCTTGGCACCCTGGACTCTTCTTTATCCATTCATGATGCCACAATGGAAGGATTTTTTGGCGACCAAACCTGATAGAGATCAGGTTGTGAATGTGGGCTTTCAGCTTGGAATCCTAGGTAATCAAGCAAACAAGTTGCTTGATCACCTAGGAGACTTGATGGCGCAAGTGCTCTCTATAAGGACCCCTGTGCCCTAGTTCTCTATAAACCATCTCTCTTCCACGCCCATATGCTATTGCAAAGTCCTTCTCCATGCCCCCTCTAGAGCTCGTCCCTCTCTTCTCCACGTCCACACCAGGTTTGGTGTATATTCAGCCATCAAAAGTTGAAGCAAGCTGAAGAAAATATCAAGATAGGGTGATATAGATCAAGAGATAATGTGTTGCCTTTGAAGTTGGTTTGAAGGCTTCACAAATTAGATTTAAATCTAATCTTTTAAGATTAAATCTAGAAGAAGAGCACATTCAAATCCAGCCTAAGTGGACCCCGGTAGAAGTCAGGTGCATGTGTGGCTTGATCCAGGACCTTAGGAGCATTAGGATTATCTTCAAGGTACTAGTTTACCCTAGATAGGTAACACCTGTTGTTACTACTTAATTTTTAATTTTATTTTTATTTTAATATTAGATCATTAGTATCAGATCTGAGCTCTCTCAGATCTAATCAAACCAAATAAGATTTTTGAGAAAAATCTACTTCAAATCCGATCTAATTTGAATGATCCTGCGATAGAAATTAGATTTTTCTTCATCTACAATATCCAGCTGACATATATACAAAGACAAGCTGCTGAGGATCGACAATGGGCTACTACGATAGCTGCATAAGTTGATGAGTACTAATTATTCTAGATGCAAATGGAGCAGATGGTGCAGATAGAGCAGATGTAGCTGATAAGGCAGCATCAGGTTGGTCCGAGCTTCTCTGAGCGCTCCCCTCCTCCAGCACATTCTTCTTCTCTAGATGCCGATGTTTGATGGCCAGTGGCCTACTTTTATATTTTTTTAATTTTTATTTTGGATCTCTTATAATTATTAAATTTATTTTTCTATAATTATATTTTAATATAATAAAATGATGAAATTTATTTATGGATTTATTATGTAAATTTTTTATTTTATTTTATAGATTATAAATATAAAATATTAAAAATATAAATTAAAAAATATATATTTATAAATTATTTTTTAAAAAATTTATAATTTAATTTATTTATTTAATTATTTATGATGAAAAAATTTGCATCATAAATAATTAAGTATTTGGGATGGAGATTTTTTGTAGTAAATAATTGAGTATTTATGATGCAAATTTTTCATCATAAATAATTCTTATTTACAATAAAAATTTTTTCATCATAAATAATTAAGTATTTATGATATAAAAATAATTTTTATTATAAATAATAAATTATTTTTAATAATTTTTTTATCATAAATAATCTATTTTTTAAATTTAAAACTATTATTAAATTATTTATGATGAAAATTTTTGTAGCAAATAAATTTATTTATAATGAAAATATTTTTCATTATAAAATATTTTATTTATGATGAATTATATCCATCATAAATAATTAAATAAATAAATAAATTTGATAAAAAAAATTTATCATAAAAAATTATTATTAGCGATGAAAATTAATTTTTCATCATAAATTATTATCTGCAATCTTATTTTTTTGGATGTAATATTAGCGACGAAATTTCAATCACAAAAAAGTATTAGCAATAAAAATTTTGTATTTGTGATACTTTTTTTATGTTGTAAAAAAATCTTTTTTTTGTTATTATGGAGACTTCATTGATGGCGATGTGGATGAAGTTCGAAAAGATGTATATGGCAAAGTCACTCATCAATACTATCTTTTCCTAAAAGCAATTCTACTAACTGCGGATGTGCGAGGGACCGAGCATGTAGGAGCATCTTAACAACTTTCAGAATATCCTCACTAATCTTCTCAATGTTGTTGAAAAAGTTGAGGAGAAGATACTAGAGTGTTGGTCTTACTCATCGCTTCCTTCTTCTTTCGAGTCTTTGGGGATTGCTCTTCTAATGAAAAATGGCACCATCAAGATGGATAAGGTCATTTGTGCACTTCTCCAGAATAAGATTGTTAAGCAGAAGAATCGGATCTCAAGTTTAGATGGCAAATCAATTTTGATGGTGACTGGAGATGGTGGCGGTAGAGAACGAAGCAACATAAGATCGCAAGTTAGATGGTTCAGATACAAGTCGAGAGATTTTAGCAAGATCAGACACTACCAGTGTAATAAGTTGGGGCATCAAGTCAGAGATTGCTCACAACTTAGAGATTGGACGAAGGCTACTATGGCGGTGGTCCAAGATAGCAATATTGATAAGATCAATGATGTGCCTATGGTCTCTAATGAGGTATCTACTTTTTTTCAATTGTAGATTTTAGATTCGACATGTTCTTATCATGTTTATTGCAGAGAGAAGCTACTTGATTCGCTAGAAAGTAGTGAGAGTACTGTTCATTTACTGGATGGATCAAGTTGTGTAATCAAGAAAATTGGGATAGTCAGTTTATAAACACATGATGAAGTAATAAAAAAATTGGATGAGATTTGATACATACCCAATTTCAAGAGAAATTTGATTTTACTAATTAGTAGACAAGATTCAAGCAACTACAGATGGAGAGCTAATGATTGAATCCTAAAGGTTATGCATGGCAGTAGCATTGTTATGAAGAAAAAGTATGGAGGATACTATCTCTTGGCAGGGAGCTCAGTGCGAAGTGGAGCTTTAGGTGCTAGTGGGAGCTCAGCATGAGGTGAAGCTCCAGATGTAGATGGATTGGGCATAAGATGGAAGACTTGATAGAATGATAGGCAACATTGTGGCATAAAATTTCTATTGCTGCAGGAGGCTCTCCTGAGCAGGTCTCAGGTCAGGTAGGTCATAACATATGTTGGAGATAGGATCGAGCGACCTGGCTCAACTTCTATGTTTGTCCATCCATGACTAATTAAGTATATGCCTCAGGACATAGAGACAAGATTATTCAAAAAGCTCTCACAGTGAGGTGGAGACCGAATATCGAATTAAGGTAGAGATGTTGGGTTTTGGCACCATAAATTCGATCTACAGTAGCAAAGAAGCCCATAAAGGAGAAGTCCATGACAAAGTCCATGCGAAAAAGCCCGCAGGAAAGTGCGGCCTGTAGGAGCGCATGGTCCAGGCACATAGGCATGGCCCAAACATGCATGCGGCCCATAGGTGCATGTTGTCCAGGTGCACGAGTGAGGCCTAGTGCAAGTGCTTAGTGCAGTCCACTGCATGGTGTAGAGGAGAGGGACGCGCAGTCCATGCACGACTAGGCATGGTCCACATGCTCCCAGCCTTATTTCATGCAGTCCACACATGAGGCATGGACCCTTGGCAGCTCAAGGAGGTTTCATACGGTTTATACTGGTGTTTCGTGTAGTTTTTCATGATCGAATGGTTCAAGATGCTTGCGGTCTTGATCGAATGGTTAGAGATCTTCTTTAAGTTTTAATACGAGACCTGTTACTTAAGCCTTTAAAAGAGCTTGATGGCTTGTGGATTAGAGTGGCGTAGCGGCAACAGGACAGAGCATTGGTTAGTAGCAGAAAGTCCTCCTTTGAAAATTTTTTGAGAGCTTTTATGTAAGAGATTTTTCTTTTTATTGAGAGAGGGATTGATATATGAGAGCTGAGATGATATGATCTCCTCTTGTATTTTAATTCTCTCTCATAGTGAAGCTTGCATATCCCATGAAGGTAAGTCTTGGATTGATCCACGTATTTGATTATGTCTTTTATGCATCTCTTCTTCCTTTCTGTTGGGATATTGATATCATCATCGAAGTTGCAATCTTAGGCGGAGATTTGAATTCTGCACTCATGAAGGATCCTCTCAATAGAATAATTAATTAAAAAAAGATAACAAGCAAATAAAAATAGATTCATTTGAAATAAAACTGATGGAGATTCATCTCTCATTTATTTATTTTGTTTTATTTTTTAGTAAGATCTCTCATTTCATTTGGTACTAGCAAATAACCCGTGCTACACAACGAGATTCAATAAATTCATTAAAAAAATAGTTGAAATATAGTGATTAACAAAAATAAAAATTATACTAAATGTTAGATGTTATGTCAAGATCTAGATGGTATATAAATAAAAATAAGCACTATGCTTATTCTCTATTTATTGAATACTCGATATACATGATCAATAAATAATTACTGAATTGTATTACTCTTTCTCTATTTTAAGGACTATACAAAGTATATCAATCTGAATTATAGTAGTCTTTAAATATTGAGTTGGAAGGTATAAAATTTTTTTAAGATAAAAATTTTAGATGAAGTAGAATTTTTTTTTTTTGTTATTAGCAACAATAAAATTAAAGTGTAAAGTGAATTTTTATTGGAAGAAGCAAGTCCTACAAAAAAATTTCTAATTCAAACAACCAAATCCTACATATGCTATTCATTCTCAAAAATAAATTCCAGCAAGTGATCCCTTTAATCTTTCCATTCCTTCTCGATGAAGCTTAGGATATTTTCTAAATCTCTCTAAAATAAACCACAGCATATATAAGAAATCCAAGCTAAAGCACCTATAATAAATAAAATTTGATTTTTATAATAATAAAAATGATGTTTTTTATTAAGCAACTGCACATAACCCATGCTACGCAACGAGATTCAATTAATTCAACCCCAAAATAAAAAAAATTGGAATGTAGTGATAAATAGATGCAAGAGTTATACCAAGTATTAGATATTATATCAAGATCTAGATGGTATATGAATAAAAATTAGCACTCTACTTATTCTTCATTTATTAAATACTCGATACGTATGATCAGGAAACAGTTATAGCATTATATCACTCTTTCTTTGTTTCAAGGAATGCACAAATTTTGTCAATTTGAATCATAGTAGTCATTAAATATTGAGTTGAAAGGTATAAAATTTCTTTAAGATAGAAAAATTTTGGATGAAGCAAAACTTTTTCTTTGCCATTAGCAGCAATAAATTAGAGACTAAAGCAAAATTCTATCAGAAGAAGCAAGTTCTACCAAAAATTTTCTAATCCAAACAATCAAATCCTATATGTGCGATTCCTTCTCAAAAGTAAATTCTAGCAAAAGGTTCCTTAATTTTTCTCATTCCTTCTCAACAAAGGACATGATATTTTCTAAATTTCTCTAAAATAAACTACTACACATAGAAGAAATCCAAGTTAAAGCACCCATAATGAACAAACTTTGATTTTTATAAATCAAATCTATAATATAGATTACGAAATCCTAGCATCACCAATATTAAACAATCGTTCAAAATAAAGCAAACAAACATACAAATAGAACATACCAATCATCTGTAGCAATCCAATCAAAGAACATACCTAACATATAAAGAAAAACTATACCTGCATAATAAAAAATATTCTTTACAAGTTAACAAATAATATTCAATATTTGAAAAAAGAAAGAAGTGTGAATAAAATTCTCTCAATAGAAAAAATAAAAAAAATAATATCAAGAAATCATGTTTATTGTCATTAAAAGATAAAAGAGGACTCACCATTTCTTGAGATTTTTTTTACAAAACCAAACATACGCAAATAGATAGCTTACATCAACAAAATCTTCTTCCAAGAACTATAAATAAAAAAAGGAGTAAATGAATTCAGAGGTAGCCTTTACCATATTCTAAAGCATAGGATATTCTCTAAAAATAATATTTTTAAATATAATAATAATAATAGAAAATTAATATTTTTTGGAATATATTATTTTTAAAAAAATTATATTGATCCTATTTATACTTTCTACAAACACACAATCATTCAATATAAAATAATTGGTACTTAACAAATGGTACAATAAACAGCTACATACATCTTATATAAGACATCAAGTATCAACTTTATCTAGAACTTTAGTTTTTTTATTTTAAAATTTTATTTAAAATTATCATCAAAATAGTAATAAATTTTTTAAATCATCAAATGATAATTAAAAAATAATATATTTTAATAAATTTTATTAAGAAGGAAGAGAGAATTACCTCGATCGCTCGAAACTTTTCATCCGATTAAGATGAATCTAAACTTTCCTATTCAACTTCTCCAAGCCTCCCATCAAATTGAGACTCCTACGAATGGAAAAGGCAAATGAAAAAACTAAAGAAAAATAGGCTAAAACATGTGAAATATCAATGAAAACAAAGGAAAAATGGAAAAAAATGAAAAGATAAGATCTTTTTTCGCATTGACTTAAAATTTACTTTAGTACAAACCAAGTGCTATAAAAATAGTAATGTAGGTATTCTTGAAATATAATAAAAAATTAATAACCCTAAAAATATAATGAGATTCATTATATTATATTGAATCTCGATTTTGTACATTGATTGAAGCAATTCTAACTTTTTTATAATTTCTTCTTGATGAAATTTTAATAATTTTTATTTATAAAATTATAATTAAGAGACAACTAATAAAAAATAAATCTTAAATATATTTTAAAATATTTATAGGTCTATGAACTAAAATCATTAAAAATATCTTAACAAATTCTAAAATTTGATTTATTTTTTTCCTAAACCTACCTAACATCATATACATTATGTCTCTTTAGAATAATATTTTATTTTGATCTAAAAAATTTACTTAAATGAAGCTGAAAAGCTAAATATAATAGGAGCATAAGAACTACCTAAATGATCAAATACTCCACTGTTAAGTGATATAAGCAAACATAACTAATTTAACAAAATAGTCAACTAAGTTTAATACTAATTTAACAAAATAGTCAACTAAGAACATTAAAAAAATAGTTAACTAATTTAATCAAATAAATAATATAATATAATAAATTTTAATAAAATAAAGGATAAAATTTTTATATTTTCTATTTATCAATAAATTAATATATAGCAAAATATAATGAATATCTTTTTAAAAATATCTACTCAATAGATGGATTCAAAACTATAAAATCTTCTTTAAAAAAAAAATGGATATAATCCACTACTTTTTTTTTAATGAATAAATATACCAATACCATAAATATTATTTTTATTGTTGAAAACTCAATTGAGATAGCAGAAAAATCTATAATTTTTAAATTAAATTTATACTAATTAATTTTTTGAATCATCATTTAATTATCTTCAAGCTATCCAGTCTTAAAATCAAATTAACATCAACATAATAATAATTTTTAAAATTATCAAATAATAGTAATAAAATAATCTATAAAAAATTTAATAAATTTTATTTAAAGATAAAGGGAGTTACCTCATCTACTCCAAGCCTCCCACTTGACTAAAATGGATATAAACTTCTCTATTCGGCTACTCCAAACTTGTCGACCAATTGAGACTCATGTGAATAGAAAAAGTAAAGAAAAAAAAATTAGAAATAAATCAATAAAGATAAAAAAAGCTGAAAAAAATTAAAAGGCAAGACTTTTTCTCATATAGATTTAACACTTTTTCTACAAACCAAAAGCTATAAAAATAATAACATATTCTTAAAATGTAATAAAAAATTAATAAAAAATAATAATGAGATTCGCAGCCTTATCTATTGAGTGCGGTCAATAATTTCATTATGTTATATTGAACCTTAAATTTGTCTATTGATTTAAGCAATCTTAATTTTTTAATAATTTCTTCCAAACTTCTTCAAAAATTATAATTAAAAGAAAGATTAAATATTTATAAAAAATATTAAATAATTAAAAATAAATTTAAATATTTTTTAAAATATTTATAGGATGGATGGCCATAGTTATAACTATGAAGCTAGAATCATTAAAAATATCTTACTAAAAATTTTAAAATTTAATATATTTTTTTTAAAACCTGCCTAACATCATATACATCATACCTATTTAGAATAATATTTTTATCTTAGCCTAAAGTTCATTTAAATTGGCTTAAAAAGTTAAATATAATAGAAGAAAAAGAACCATCTAAATGATCAAATATTCTATAGTTAAGTGATATGAGCAAACATAACTACATCAATAAAATTACATAAAAATATAAAAAAATCACTCAATTAACTTACTCCGATAATAAAAATATAATAAAATAAAAAATAAAAATTTTATAATTTTTCTTTTATTAATAAATTAATATGGAGTAAGATATATTAAATACTTATTAAAGATATCTATTCAATAGATGGATCTAAAACTATAAAATCATCCATAAAAAATAGATAATTATAATTTTTTTAAGAAAAAATATCTATATCATAAATATTATTTATTATTATTAGAATGTCCATTAAGATAGTAGAAAAAATCATAATTTATAAATTAAATTTAAACAAATAATTTTTTTCATTATTTAATTACCTTCAAGCTATTTAATCTTAAAATCAAATAAACATTAAGATAATAATAAAATTTTAAACTATCAAATAATAAAAAAATAATTTATAAAAAATAATAGATTTTAATAAATTCCATTGAGAGAAAAAAAGCATTACCTCATCAGCTCCAAGCCTCTCAGCCCATTGAGATGGATCTAAAATTCTCTATTTGACTACTTCAAGTCTTCGATCCTGTTGCCCAGATAGACAACCCAAGGGGGTGAATTAAATTTTCAAAAATTAAAATAGATATGTGTAGTGCTAAATGATTAAAACCTAAGTGAATCAAATGTAAGAGCAAATAGAAGACACAATTAAGAGCACACATACAAACAAGAGAATTTTATAGTAGTTCGGTGCTCTCCCAGCACCTACGTCCACTTTTCGAGCACATTCTTGAGAATTTTACTATAATCTCATGAGATTACAGTCGGATAGTTTTCTCGGACTCACTATCCAAAAATCCAATTGGTTTTTTTTAGTTTCCCAAGCACACTCTTGAATGTGTGGAGTTAATGCACTTGAGGATTCTTCAAAGCTTGAGAGAATAGATTCATTAAAGATTGGGTATTCGTTCAAGAATAAAGCGTGCTTTTTTTTCTCTTATTTTTTTCTTCTTTTGAAAAATAATCTTTCTTCTTTTTATATCTCTAGCAACTTTTTTTCTGATGATGATTGGAGTTCAGAAAAAGTAAAATTTGATCATTGAAGAGCAGCAATTAGCCGTTGGAACGAAAAAAATCCGATCTAGAATGCCTCGTCAAAAAGTTATCACCATGTTTCGAGACCTCTCGATTTGTCTTGAGACATCTCGTCAAGTTACAAGGCCTCTCGGGTTGATCATGAGAGCTCTCATTTTCAGTCACACGAAAAATCATCTTTCTAAAAAAAATGGCTCGTCTGAGACTGAGACGTCTCGATTCTAAATGAGACGTCTCACTGAAACCATGAGACCTCTCGAGAATCCTACGAGACCTCTCACTCTCAGAGTATAAAAACTGGATTTCTATCGCCTAAGATCAAGACATCTCGAGATTCACTCGAGACTTCTCAAAATTGAGCCAGAACTGTGTTTGCTGCATGCCAATCCACTCGAAAGCTCTCGAAAAAAATCTGAGACATCTCGAAGACTGCTCCAAGGCAATTTTAGAAAATTTAAATTTCATTTGATTTTTACTTTATATCTTTCTTATTTTAGTCAAAGAGCTCTCTTTCTTTTGATATTGAAACACTTAAAATAAAATATATTAGTAATCACTTACTTTAATATTTGGTCATCATCAAAATCACTTAGGAAGTCAACAATCTCCTTCTTTTTGATGATGATAAAATATTAAGCAAGCCATAAAAAGAATGTAAGCAATATATATCAAGAACTAATGAATGCAAAATTTTTGTGCTAAAGCTCTCTCTTAGTGTATGCTCTCATGAAATGAATAGGATTTGAATAATATTCTTTTCATTTTGTATTTGTTCATTTCAATTATTTCATTTTTTAAAAGTTTCTTTTTATAAATTTATAATTTTGATTTGAATGATTATACGTTTATATTTTGTATGTTAGATTTAATTATGCATTTGCATATTTCTCCTTAATATTTCTTCTCCTTTTTGTCAGCATCAAAATCACAACAATGAGAGAATCATAAAAAGGCAAGAGCATGAAAAAGATTGAATCAGGAGTGTTTAGGATGATAGAAAGAGACCAAAAAATAATTCAAAAAATTTAAGATTAAATATTTTTATAGAGGATCACATACACCAAGTTCATCTCGAATTTTAGAGAATCTATCTTCCCTAAGAGGTTTTGTAAAAATATCAGTTAATTAATTTTTAGTTGAAACAAATTCAAGCATAATGTTATTATTTTGAACATGATCTCTAATAAAATGATGTCTAATTTCAATGTATTTGATTCTTGAATGTTGAACAGGATTTTTTGTCAGATTTATGGCACTAGTGTTATCACATTTAATAGGTATCTTGTTTTGCTTAATTCCAAAGTCTTCGAGTTGTTATTTGAACCAAAGTATTTAAGCACAGCAACTCTCCACAGCAACATATTCGACCTCGGCCATTAACAGTGCTACAGAGTTTTGCCTTTTGCTATACCAAGAGATCAAGTTCAATCCTAAAAATTGACAAGTGCCATTGGTACTCTTTCTATTAATTTTACATCCTCCACAGTCTGCATTAGTGTATCCAATCAATTCAATGAAAGATTATTTTGAGTACCAAAGACCTAAGTTGTGTGTGTAGATCAAATATCTAAAAATTCTTTTAACAGCTAATAAGTGTGATTCTTTAAGGTTAGATTGAAATCTAACACACATGCACACACTAAATAATATATCAGACCTACTTATAGTTAAGTAAAGTAAGAATCCTATCATACCTTTGTAGAGCTTTTCATTTACATTCTTATCATTTTCATCTTTATCAAGTTTGCCAGAAGGGCTCATGGGTGTGCCGATTTTTTTTTCATTTTTCATACCAAACTTCTTGAGCATCTCCTTGATATACTTTGTTTGGCTAATGAAAATATCTTCCTTTGATTATTTGACTTATAGTCCAAGGAAGAAATTCAGCTCCCCCATCATGCTCATTTCAAATTCACTCTGCATCAACTTAGCAAACTCTTGACAAAGAATTTCATTATTAGCTCCGAATATGATGCCATCCATATATATTTGAACTACAAGAAGGTCATTATTTTTTTAAAAAAAATAGTATGGTATCTACACTTCCTCTGATAAAATTATTTTGTAATAAGAATTTGCTCAATCTCTCATACCAAACTCTAGGTGCTTGTTTAAGTCCATAGAGTGCTTTATTTAACTTATATACATGATTGGAAAGTGAGTGATTTTCAAATCCAGGTGATTGTTCTATAAATACTTCTTCGGCAATATAACCATTTAAAAAGATACTTTTCACATCCATTTGAAATAATTTAAAATTCATATAACAGGCAAAAGCAAGTAACAATCTTATAGCCTCTAATCTTGCTATAGGTGCATATGTTTCATCAAAGTCAATTTCTTTTTCTTGATTATATTTTTTAACAACTAATCTAGCTTTATTTTTTACAACATTATCATGTTCATCTAATTTGTTCCTAAATACCCATTTTGTACCAATTATAGGATGATTTATGGGTCTATTTATAAGAGTCCATACATTATTTTTTTCAAATTGGTTTAGTTCATCTTGCATGGCTAGCATCCAATTAGAGTCTTGTTCAACTTCTTCTATGTTTTTAGGTTCTATTTGAGAAACAAATGCAAGGTAATCAAATGTATCCTTAAAAGAGGATCTAGTTCTTACCCCTTATGAAGGATCACCTAAAATCAATTTCTTTGGGTGATTATGTGCATAAGTCCACTTCTTGGGTAGATCTCTATGATCATTAGATGCTTCAATCTCAACATCCTTATCTTGTTCAATGATTATTGTAGAGTTATCTTTGTCATGAATGATGTTGTCCCTTAAATTTAGCTCCTTCATTCTATCTTCGAGAATTTCTGGATCATCATCAAAAACATCTTCTTTTCTTGAAGAATGATTGTTAGCTTCATCAAAAATGACATGTATTGATTCTTCAACAACTAAAGATTGTTTGTTGAAGACTCTATATGCTTTGCTAGATATAGAGTATCCAAGGAATATACCTTCATCTGCCTTAGCATCAAATTTACCTAGATTATCTTTACCATTATTATGAATAAAATATTTACAATCAAAAATATGAAAATAATTAATATTAGGTCTTTTTTCTTTTCAAAGCTCATAGGGAATTTTCTTTAAAATCGGATGAATAGAAACTCTATTTAGGATGTAACATATTATGTTAATGGCTTCAGTCCAAAAGTATTTGGATAGATTTTCTTCACACAATATGGTACGGGCAATATCAACTAAGGTTCTATTCTTTCTTTGAATAACTTCATTTTGTTAAGGGGTTCTAGGTGCTGAAAAATTATGTTCTATGCTATGTTCATTGCAAAATTCTTCAAAGTGTTTGTTTTCAAATTCTATGCCATGATCACTACGAATACATACCACAGTAGAGTTCTTTTCATTTGTTATTTTTTTATAAAACTTTAAAAATAATAAAAATGCTTCATCTTTGTGAGCTAAAAATAGAACCCAAGTAAAACGAGAATAATCATCAATAATTACTAGACCATACTTCTTTCCTGCTAGGCTTGTGGTCCTAGTAGATCCAAACAAATTCATATGAATCAATTCAAGAGGTCTAGAAGTTGAAACTATATTTTTGGATTTGAAACTCCCCCTAGTTTATTTTCCAAATTGGCAAGCATCACAAACATGATCAATTTGGAAATTTAGTTTTGGTAGCCCCTTAACTAAGTCTTTATTATGCAATTTATAAAGAGTATGCATGCTAGCATGACCTAATCTTCGGTGCCAAAGCTAATTAGTTTCTTTTATGTTAGCATTCATTGCAATTAGGCATTAACCATTCTTCATGGCAATTTCATCAAGATTTACTATGTAGATGTTCCCATGCCTAAATCCAATGAATTTTAAACTATCATCTAAGGAACTAGATATTTTGCACAAAGAAGATTCAAATGAGACCTTAAAACCTCTATCACATAGTTGACTAATACTAAGCAAGTTATGTTTTAAATTATCAACTAATAATACATTATCTATAAAGGTCGAAGGAGTAATCTGAATTTTACCATAGCCAATTATTTTATCTTTGCCATCATCAAAGGTGACAACTCCCCCTTCCTTTCTTTCTAGGGTAATGAATTATTACTTATCACTCGACATATGCCTTGAGCAGCCGCTATCTAAATACCAATCTCATTTTGATCTTTGGGCTGCAAGGCATTTCTGCACAAACAATCAAGTGATAGTTTTAGGTATCCAAGTCTTCTTGGGTCCTTTAGGGTTAGTCGACATGGTTTCTTTTGGAATCCAAATGCTTTTAACATGCTTTTTGTTAACTCTTCTAGTATTGCATTCAAAAGTCTTGTGTCCTATCTTTTTGCATTTAAAGCAAATGGTATGAGAAGTGCTATTAGTGATAGATGCAGTGAAAAAAATTTTTAGAAACTTGATTTTATCTTTGGATTTATATCCTAGTCCGGTCTTATCATAAACTCCTCTTTGACTATTTAAAATCATTTGCAATTTTTCAAAACTACAAGTAAATTTATCAACTAAGAGCTTTAATTTATCCAATTCATCCTTTAGGATTTTGTTTTCTTCTTTTAACTTATTGTGGCTACTAATTACCTCTTCCTTTTCTTTCATGAGTGTTTGAGTCATTTTCTTAAGATTTTTATTTTTTGAGCTTATCTTTTTGAAATCTTTCATCAAATCATAAAAAGCATCTTGAAGTTCATCAAAGATAAAATCTGAACCAAAAGTGGAGGATACCTCATCATCTTGTGCCATGAAACATAAGTTTGCTTCGTTTTGATTTTCTTCCTCCATGCTTGACTCGTCGCTGTCGCTCCAAGTTGCTAACATGGCTTTCTTTTTTGTTGTTTTTGGCCCCTTCTTCAATAGAGAACATTCAGTCCTAAAATATTCTGATTTCTTACATTCATAGCAAGTGGGCTGGTCTCTCTCTTTTTTTTCTTTCTTTCTGCCGGCTTCTCCTCTAATGAAGTTTCTCTTCTTGAATCCTTGTCTTCTTCTTTTCATAAATTTTTTGAATTTTCTGATCACCAAGGCCATGTCTTCATCATTTTTCTCACTGATGGATAGATCATCTTCTCTTCATCAACCATGAATTTTAGCGCTATTGTTTTCTTCTTCTTGTTATCTTCCTCATTGTGTTGACTTATGGCTAGCTCATGTGTCATCAAGGATCCAATGAGCTCCTCTGGTGGCAGTGTGTTCAGATCCTTTGCCTTCTGGATGGTTGTTACTTTGGCTTCCCATGACCTAGGCAAAGATCTAAGGATCTTTCTCACCAATTCACTATTAGTGTAAACTTTACCTAAGCTTTTTAAACCATTTATAATATCAGTGAATCTTATGTACATGCTAGTGATAGATTCAATGGGGTCAATTTTAAATAACTCATATTAGTGAACTAGCATGTTAATTTTAGTTTCTTTTACTTGATTTGTCCCTTCATATGTGACCTCAAGTCTGTCCTAAATTTTTTTTACAGAATTGCAAGTGGAGATTCGGTTAAACTCATTTGCATCAAGGGCATAATAGAGTACATTCATTGCTTTGGCATTTAATTGGATATGTTTCTTATCTATTTCATCCCAATCCTTCTCCAGCTTAGGAGAAGATGTGCCATTGATAATGATTGTACGTGTGTGTGGGTCATTGATAATGACACTCCATATATCATAGTCAAGGGCTTGAATGAAAATACCCATGCGAGCTTTCCAATAGGTATAGTTGAATCCATTGAAAAAAGATGGCCTATTTGTGGATTGTCCTTCGGTAAGTAAACCTCCTAGTTGGATTGACATGATCTTTGTCTTTAGTTGATAAAATCAACAATTAGTAGAGAACCAAGGCTCCGATACCAATTATTGCCCAGGTAGACAACCCAAGAAGGGGGGCTGAATTGGGTTTTCAAAAATTAAAATAGATATGTGTAGTGCTAAATGATTAAAACCTAAGTGAATCAAATGTAAGAGCAAATAAAAAACACAATTAAGAGCACACACACAAATAAGAAAATTTTATAGTGGTTCGGTGCTCTTCCAGCACCTACATGCACTCCCCAAGCACATTCTTAAAAATTTTACTATAATCCTGCAAGATTATAGTCGGATAGTTTTTTCGAGCTCACTATCCAAAAATTCAGTTGGTTTTTTCCTAGGTTCACTAACCACAACCCTTACAAGAATCAGATGAATCAATCTAAATAAATAGAGGAGAGAAAAAGATCCAAAATCTAAGTTTCAGCCCCTGCTGAAATCAAGTATATGAAAAGAGGAAAAGAAATTTTATAACTCGAAATGCCCCTTTGAATGAGCAAAAAAATTATCTTTGTAGTTCATTGAAAGCCTCTTTGAATGTGTGGAGTTAATGCACTTGAGGATTCATCAAAGCTTGAGAGAACAGATTGATTGGAGATTGGGTATTCATTCAAGAATAAAGCATGCTTTTCTTTCTTTTATTTTTTTTTTAAAAAAAATAATTTTTCTTTCTTTTATATCTTCAGTATTTTCTTTTTTTGGTAATGATTGAAGTTTAGAAAAAGCAAAATCTGACCATTGGAGAGCAGCAACCAGCCATTGGAACAAAAAAATCTGATCTGGAATGCCCCATCAAAAAGCTATCATTGTGTCTCGAGATCTCCCGATTTATCTCAATACGTCTTGTCGGGTTACGAGGTCTCTCGAGTTGATCAAGAGAGCTCTCATCTTTAGTCGCATGAAAAATTATCTTTCTAGAAAAAATGGCTTGCTTGAGACCGAGATGTCTCGGTTCTAAATGAGACGTCTCGTTGGAACCGCGAGACCTCTCGAGATTCACTCAAGACTTCTCGAAATTGAGCCAGAACTACATTTGCTGCGTGCCAGTCTACTTGAGAGCTTTCGAAAAAAATTTGAGACGTCTTGAAGACTGCTCCAAGGCAATTTTAAGAAATTTGAATTTTATTTGATTTTTACTTTATGTCTTTCTTATTTTGGTCAAAGAGCTCTCTTTCTTCTGATATTGAAATACTTAAAATAAAATATATTAGTAATCATTTACTTTAATATTTGATCATCATCAAAATCACTTAAGAGGTCAACAGATCCAATTAAAACTCCTACAAATAAAAAAATAAATTAAAAAAATTATATAATAAGATTATCCTGAATATTTAATCTCAAATAATGAACATAACAGCATATGAATAAATACTATAATTTGATAATATATATTTATAAAAATTATACATAATAATTTAATTTTTTAAATCTTCCACGTCACCTTATTTTCTCTTTTTTTTTCTTTTTTTTTGTTATTGAGTTAGTTTTGATGATCAACAAATAAATTTTAATAAAATAAAAATTATAATCTCATAATCTTTTTATTTATCAATAAACTAATATAGAGCAAAATGTAATGAATACATTCTTGACGATATTTACTTAATAGATGGATCCAAAACCATAAAAATCATCCATAAAAAATAAAAAGTTATTACTTAATTTTTTATATTTAAAAAATATATTGATATCATAAATATTATTTTCATTATTAGATTCTAAGATAGTAGAAGGTTGTATAATTATTAAATAAAATATATATAAATAATTTTTTTATCATTTAATTACCTTCAAGTTATCTAATCACGAAATCAAATCAACATTAAAATAATAATAAATTTTTTTAACTAATAAATAATAATAAAAAATAATTTATAAAAAATAATATATTTCAATAAATTTTATAGAGAGAAAATTATCTCATCTGTTTCAAGTCTTCCATTCGATTGTGATAGATCTAAATTTTTCTATTCAACCATTTCAAGCCTCTTATTTGATTGACACTCCTAGGAACAGAAAAAGTATGATAAAAATAAAAAAAATAGAAAAAAACTAACAAAAATAAAAAAAAATGAAAACTTTAAAAACATTATATTTTCTATATAAGCTATTCTAATTTTTTCTCTTTTCCAATGATGAAGATCCACAGGAGGTATTGGCGACAAAAATAGGAGTGAATGTATTTAGAAGAGCCTCTCATCAATTTTGTAGTTTAAAAACATTATTTAAGAGGTTTTGAAAGGATTGCTACTGTGCTTGTAGTAGCTCTCCATACTATTTAATGAATATAAAAGCTAAAGTAGGTTAGAAGAATTTTGCTGAAAAATATTTAAAAAAATTTATGTCTAATATTTTTTTATTAGATTTATAGGCGGTTGCTGTTTGCAAGATCACAGCCTTTCAGTCCAAAAAAAAATCATCATTTAAGAAAGAATTTATAGCCTTATCTGATTTTAGAAAATATTGATGCAGTAAGATAGTGAATAAAAAATAAAAAAAAAAAGATTAAAATTAGTTCATTATTTTGATAGGTTTTGAATAAAAAAAAAAAATAGCACTCACCTTTCCTCAATTTCTTCTCTGCCGAATACTAAGAACACCACTATTATCAATCTTTTATATCATTCAAAAAACCAACTAAACACTCAAAAAAAATAATAAAAAAAAAAGTTTAGAAAAAATACTATCAAACTTACTTTTCTTTTGGAGAATGAAAGAGCTCGATAATACCATGCTCTATTTGTAGATAATTTATTAGATTTGATCTGATCCGATAGATTGATTCAGATATCAAAATATATTATTTTAAAAAATAAAAAAAATTATTTTTTAAAATAAATTATTATATTATTATTTTTAAAATTAAAAATAATATATTATTTTTTGAAATAATAATAAATTAATATTTTTAAAAATATTATTATTATGATTATATTTTATTTTTTAAAATAATATTTTTTTTAAAAAATACTCTCTACCCTTCTTTTTATTTTTAAAATAATATTTTTTAATTTTTAAAATATTATTTTATTATTATTTAAAAATAAAATTTTAAATTATTATTAATAATAAAATAATAATAACTTTTTTTTATCTTTTTTCTTCCCCTCCCTAATTTTTTTCCCCAATTCCCTTTCCTTCCTTCCGCCGCCTCAACCCCTAGGTCCCCACCCCTCAACCCCCAGGTCCCCACCCCTGCAGCGTGCGACCATCCGCGCCACCCCCATCGTGGCATGGCCCGCTGTCGTCCGCGTGCACTTGGCTCCGCACGACCACCAACCCCCTCCCCTCCCTCCTGCCATCTCCCCCCGACTCTTGCTGCGTGAAGCCCAGGTCGCGGCCATCCGTGCCATCCCTACTACGGCCTCGACCCACCGCTGTCCATGCCGCAAGGCTTGGAACGACTGAATACGAAAGCTAAGATAATGGCTGGGTTTTTGTGGTGAAATTTTTTTTAATTATTTCTTTCTCTATTTCAAAGATCTATAGGAAGGAAAGCACTTGAGGAAGATCCGAGGGGAAGCCTGGTCATGATGGGGAGGAAGGCGGTGACCAATGCGGGAAGAAGGTGGGCATCTGCAAGACTCAAAGCAAAAAAAAAATTGAAAACACTACTGGAGAAAAGAAGATAAGGGGAACAAAAGCACTTGAGGGACATTGGAAAGGCCGACCCGGTGATGATGGGAAGGAACGTGACGGCGGAGACCGGCGGCAAATGGCAGCGAGCAAAAAATGAAAGAGATCGGCATTTCTTTTAGGAGATTTGTGGAAAGAAAAGCACATGAGGGAGATTTGAGCAGGAAGCCCGATGCTGCTGATTATGAAGAGGATGCTGGTGGAGAAGACCAACGAGAGATGGCAGCGAGGAGAGCGAGGAGATAGGGAGCACAACAATGGTGGAGACCCACCTCGGTGTACGTTTGAGGGTTCTAGAGGACTCAAAAAGGGTCGAAGCGGAAAAAAAAAATTGCCAAAAAAAAAAACATCATGGGGAGTTTGGAGTTGGACACGTGGCGTGCCGAGAGAACTCTAAACTTCTCTTTCATGTATTTTTATAGATGACTCAGCAAGCAACCTCACGGAGGCCAATACAAGAAACACAGACTATATGAATGAGGCCTGGATAGGTACCAGGAGGAACCCCTCAGCTATACATCTAAACAAATATAAAATCCAAATACCAAAAATAATAGTCCATAATTCAATGATAAACAACACTGATTTGAACTATTTAATTATTAACCATTTGCATAATATAGAAATATTTTTGGCAAAATATCATATAAATAAAGTCTTATCATCATTTTGATCTATAGGCTTCATATTGTTTGCTTCGCGATTCACAGCTCAATCGATAAACTAATTATCTCTCAACGGGTATGAAATATTTCAAATTTCAACAGTGGAGTGGTGAGATATCCATATAAGTGAGAGTCATACCCATGTCATTGCTACCTTCCCTCCAATGTAATAGTGTAATTAAGTTGAGCTTGATCAACATGGTTTGATTAAGATAAATCTTGATTTGTTTATTATTTGACTGAGTCTAATTTAAACTTAATTTTGATTGAGTTGAATGCGCTAATTAATTTATGCTAGCTTGAAAATCATAAATCAAGCTAAAATTAATTTATGATTGTCTCAGACTGAAGTCAAGCTTGAACTAACATTTAATTAATTCAAACAATTAATTATAAAAAATAAAATTCAATTACAAAACGTGAACTTAGAAATATTATTTAATGACAGACAATCAAATATATTCTCACATTGTAATATATAATAATTTTACTAAGTCATCAATCAAAACTTTATGATATAATATGGTAAGGCTTGTATAATATGATATAATAGGATATGGTCTGTCTTCTCTTGATTGAACCAATTTAATTCATATTTTCATTGAAATTAACTTCTAACCCATCAGTACTGAGTTCAAGCTTAGTTCAATTGAATTCACGTCTAGAGTTTGGCAATGTTGAAGCCAATGCATTGCTCCTCTATTTTGTTTAGTTTGGTAAGTTATCACTTGTTGAAGTTTCTTATACGTGGCTAGCCATCATTTCACTCGGAAAAAAAAAAAAAAAAGCTTATTTGTCCCTAGCAGGGCAATGTGGATAGACATAAAACAACAAGTTACTGGATTTATTTTCTCATTTATTTGTGGGGGATAGGAGCAGAGAGTCTTATAACCAATTTCGATGGTTAACATCAATCTAACTAACACAACTAATTTATAGTTCTAGATTTCATGACTGCCTTGAGGATGCTAGCAAGTAGCGGCATATTGAGCATGCAACGCATAAAGGTTTGGTTGAGTCAAATTAATTTTAGCACCAATGCTTTTTTTTTTTCTTTTGACAAATACAAAATTAACAAATCTTTTATTTGTTTTAAAAATTAAAAAAAAATAAGGGATAGTCAAAGCATTCAAAGTTTTTGCTAAAAAGAATGATTTAAAAACTTCAACTTGGCATCAGTTTTTTATTTTATTTATTTTATTTTTTATACTTACAGGAAAGAGAGCAAAATGAGTTTAGGGCAAAACAAGTATGAAGATAAATATTAGGTGAAACTACAACATAAACTAACCTATTTATTGTAAAAGAAATGCAAAATAATAATGAAGCATCAAAAATTAAATATTGGGACTTATACTAAATCAGCCAATCAATATGCACAAGTTATGTTTTTTGGAAAACTTAAAAAGGTTACAAGATTACAACAACATCTATATAAAAAATTATTTGGCAATGCTTCTAATGAAGGTGCAAATCACCGCAGTAAGGAACAAGCCATTTGTAGTTCGAAAATAAAGTATAAAGGAATCTGCTCCAAGTCAAGAACTTGGCATAAAAATAATGAATTATAAAACCACCTTGCATGAAAATTAAGAAGAAGAAAACCAATCCTAGCACAAGGAGGATGCACCGGTACAAATGTAATGATTTACAACATTGAAATTAATTCTAAAATTAAAATTTAAAACGGCAAGATAAGAGACAGATTGGCATCCTCTGTCCCTAGTACAGGGTCTATTAATTTAATTATACTAATCCAGAAAATTTACTTGCATTGAGTTCCTCCAATGTCCTATTTACTGAAAACATTGCTATAACTGTCTTATCCTTTTATTTCTAAAGATATCACTAATATTATTTACTCTATAATTGTAAGAAAACATTACTATAACTGTTTTACCTTTTTATTTCTAATGATATCACTAATATTGTTAGGCAATAAATATTTATGAAGGAGCATTTAGTAGATGGTTTGGTTAAGATTGGGAGATTTTTATAAATACACTTTCATTTTAGTTAATTTGGATTTGATTCGATAAACATAATCTCCTTTTGTTAACCTTCTTTTGATGTCCTCTTTTATCAATCAATCTTCATTGAGCAAGTATAGTCTGACAAATGAGAGTATCTATATTAATGACACCGGACGTCTATTAAGGAACAGTGGGGTAAAGGCTAGAAAAAAAAAATCTTACAAAAAAAACGTCATGTACGTAGATCCATGTCAACGAAGGGAAAAAATTATGGTGAAGCTAAGCTACTCCAGGGTGAGTGGTATGCATCCCAGTTACAACCGCCGATAAGTGTGTACTTGAAAATGGGATATATTGGATGGTTAGCTTAAGCCTAGTTAATGAGAGATTGAAATCTTGGATGGTGCCAACTGCTAAAAGGCCTCTATATATATATATATATATATTAAAATAGAGGCATCATTCTTCATTTGTCATGTATTTATTTTTTCCCAAGGCCCATAATCTGCCATGTGTATACCTTGGGCCAAGGTGCTCATGGCGCAAACTAGCTAGGGAAGGACTATCTCAAAAAAAAAAAAAAGAAAAGGACCTCTTGGAGATCCTACCCTCCGCCATGAATCGACCAGCACCAGCGATGCTGGAGACCTCCTCCATCTCTAAATCAAGTGCCCGATGGTGGTGGCAGTAGTGGTTGAGGACCTGGGGATGACTGACAATGTGGTAGAGGGTCGACCGGGGGGCTCTCGATTGGGTGAGGAGGTAGTAGTTGATGGGGAGGAGGAGCTCGTTGACGATGTAGACTATTGGATAGCTGAGGACGAGATCGACATTGCGGGGGATGGGTCCGTCGAGGGAATTTTCGATGGGGACAACTGCATGATCCATCAAGGGAATTCTTGATATGGACGACTGTGTGATCGGGGGAGTCATTCTCAAGGATGGAAAAGGCAGCCTCCATGTGGTTGTAGGGGAGGAGGGGGGCGGAGGGGTGGTGGGAGGAGGAGGGGTAAGCCTCGACGGTGACCTCCTAGCAGTAGGAGTCCCGAACGCCTTGGTAGGCAATGCGAACAGGGCACCGCTGGCAGCCAAGGGAGGCGAGTGGGGGGTGGTCGCTGGCACTGAAAGCCTTGCAGTCACAGAAGCCCCCTTCCTCTCCTCCTTTGCTCCTTTCTAGTAGTCTGATAAGGATATCAACAGAAAATAATTTGACCAACCGGTACCTCTACCCTTAATAAACCGAGTGTCGGAACCCTCGAAGAAGAAGATGAGGAGCAATGGAACTAGAGGGGTCTCCGATGCCCATTGAAGTAGCTCCACTTAGCTAAGACCAAGGATCTCGAGGCAGCGGCGAAGAGGCGGCAATGAGAGGAGAGGAGGGCAGCCATTTGAGCTAGGCCTTCGAGAGGAAATAGACCGAGTAAGCTAGGGTTTTGGAGTTCTTGAAGAGCAGCGGAGGAGAGGATAAATGAGTGGTAGAAAGGATGATAGACGTCCGCACAGTGTACATAAGGCTGTCATAAAGGATAAAGGGTTTAGGATTTTTTTTAGTCGTTCCAGGCCAAGTAGTATAAAGCTTTCTACCATGGGATTTTGGCATTTTGCCCCAGTTTGATGAGGTTTTGGTGAGACCCCGGTATATCACAACTTAGGAGTATGCTTAGAGCACACACATATTTTGAACCACTTCTTTATAGATAACATTATTCTAAATAAAATAAGATATTATTTTATATAGTTTTAAACTAAAAGAAACAAAGTAGGACTTATAGATTTATGACAAATATTAAACAAACCAATATTAGGGCCACATTTTTACAAAAATATAGATACTTTAGCTATACAATGCATGAGCTTGTGAGGTTTTTCCATTGTAGAAGGCAATTTTTAATTAGTATCCCCATATTTATTCTATGTTAAATGAGCATGTTGGGATCTATATGGTCCAATCCTTCCCATCATCATTAGCATAAAAAAATACCCAACACGAAACCTCAGCCATCTTCCATTAAAAGGCAAGCAAACGTTAACCAAAGGATGGTTAAACTATTGAGAAAAATACCTCAAGATTCGGTCCACAATAAGTCTAGAATGAGGTTCAGGACGATAAACGAAATCCAACAAGCTTAAGAACAGCTCAATCAGAGTCTAGATAAAGAAGATACATGCGAGGAAGCATCGGAGTGAGTGGCACGATCCATTGGCTGATGTAGGTCAGTGGCGGTGTAGGGTCGGCCCAGCAGCATGGGGCGCATTGGGCCCACCTAGGCAAGCACCTGTGCATGGGCGCAGGTCATGCGGGAGGCGCAAGCCCAGCAGTAGGTGAGGCCCACGGTCCACG
Source organism: Cocos nucifera (assembly GCA_006176705.1). Lineage (NCBI taxonomy): Eukaryota > Viridiplantae > Streptophyta > Magnoliopsida > Arecales > Arecaceae > Cocos > Cocos nucifera. The sequence continues at coordinate 1,389,238 of QRFJ01000394.1, read as the reverse complement.
CATGCAGCCATGGACCAACGGGCCATTTTCCATCAATCTCTCATGGTCCATGGTGGACTGGCACTGATTTTACTGTCATCTCACAGAGCTCACGAGGTTTTTTGTGGACAACATCACAATTCAATGGCTCTAGAGCGAGCCGATTGCGATCTGATGGTTCAGGTTGATCTGAGCTAATCTAGAATTGATTTACATGATCGGATGGCTTTGGAGTAAGCTGGTCATGATTGGATGGTCCAAAATAATTCTCAGATATATTTGGAATCGGATTTCCTACTAGAATACTATTTTAATGATTTTAGAGTCTATATTATTAGATGTGTGCCCTAGAAACCAGATTGACCGATATTTGTTAAAACTTTCTAGGGGCATTTATGTAATTTTGACTTAAAATTAATTAAAAGATTATTTACTCTATCACATTGTGTATTAAAGTGTCTGTGATACTTTCATTAAGTTAATAGGTATGATAACACATATTCTCAAGGGTTGAGAATTTAAGGAATGTGTTATCATAATTAACTCATAAATTACTTTCAATCGTAGGATCATCACGAGGATGGTGATCGATCTGAAAGATCAGTGTATGATCGCTTTCTTAGGATAGATGAGTTTTGAGTCTATGGTATGGAGACACCAGAGTGAAAGTATAGGTACTTGTTGAGAACAAGGGCATTGAGCGTGACCATCTCGAGCAGTCATAAGAAAGTCTATCTTCTCATCGATGACTAGCTTGATGCTGCAGTCGTGTGTCTAACTTTTTGATCTAAGGTGCATCTGTAGTTCATCTTGAGGATTTTATAGTTTGATTATACCATAACTCGATCTCCTAGTCATTCAAAATTCTGAGGTGTATGTTGGCTATAGCATGTTCATTATAGGAATTGGATTGCACCAAGATGGAATCTATCAATCTCAGAAGAGAAGTGGTCCTATGATGATCATGAGATCGAGTACTAAAACCCATGGCCATGGTAATGTGAAATAATAGAAAGAAGTTTCTATTAGGATTTGACATTGAACTTGAATCGACCGATTCATTTATATGATGGGTGTTGGGTTTGACGATTTCACCTAAATCCTAATCTCGTCGGGGCTCATAATAGAAGAACCAAATCACACAGATAGCTGCACCAAGAGGTTCACTTTTTAGTTTTGATGGATTGCCATCATATACTGCTAGATGTCACTAGTAGATTTTGGAATCAATTAGAATTATCTTGATGATCGATAATTCTAGTTGGGTGAATCGAAAGAGTTGTAGTCCATCGAAAGATATTTCGATGATATCGATGATGGAGATCATGACATGTCCCATTACCATATAGAACTGAACCTAACTAGATCACACAAATAAGAGTTTGGATCTGAATATCATCAATTGAGCTAATCCAGTTTGATTGATTTGGATTAGACCTAATTGAAGAAAAATTCTGATTTTTTGGATCAGATTCGTTCAGATCTGATTGAATCGAGAGGTATATTTTAAAAATTTTCTCTTAGATCTAGATCAGATCTGACACTTTTCAAATCTAATTTTATGATTTGATAAATAAAAAAATAAAACTAAATTAATTCTAAATTAATTTTACCTTGATTCTGGGTAATCTGATTACCCATTGATGATCCTGTCAAAGCCCTGAGATTCTGGATCTAGCCACGCAAGCACCTGACCTCTACTGGTATCCACTCAAGCTAGATATGAAGATCTTCTCCTTCTCTTTCTTTTTTTTAAAAATCAGATCTGGATCTGATTTGGAGAATCTTCAAAACTTCTTCTGAAGATAACCCGTTGTCTCTACAGCAGTGCTGCCTTCTTCCTTTTTCGTCAGCCTTTTCTTGCCTGACTCGCACTAATCTGAAGGCCCAACTTTCTTGGACGTGGAGAGGAGAGAGAGGGTCAGATGGTGGCATGAAAAAGGAAGAGGGGCAGCCTTGGGGCGTGGCTTGGAAGAGGAGTTCTCTAAAGTGGGCGCAGATAGGGTCCTTTTATAGACTTTACTGCGCCATGCAGTGCTGCATCACCCCGGTCAATTATGTTGCTTCATGCAATCAGATCTAAATCTGATTGATGGGATGACATCACCTAATCCAATCAGATGAGAGACCCACAGGTTTATTCTTAGAGATCTAAGACTGGTCAAAGTAGATACCCAAGGGCCACCTAAGTAGAAACCAAGAAGCAACCTGGAGTCCCATCCGTATGGGACTCCAGCATCCCTATCCATGGGCGCACGCCATCCTAGGATGCACCCCTTCTTTCCTTTCTATCAGCTCTCCAATAAGTGCATGACACATGGGTAGATGTCCGAGGGTCAAAGGTCAATGTTTGATCAAGTCAAAGTACAAGAACTAGCAGGTGATGAAAAATGGTAGGTGTTGTCTCAAATTTATCTCATAAATTAAGACAATCCTTTTCTGACTTGGACAAGCTCCAATCAGACCAGGTAAAGGATACTTGAGTGAGCACAAACTTATTTGACTCAGTCGAGATAACTTTTATGATAGAAAAAGGAGAACGTTAGGCTCAATCATGTGCTAGCACGATTTTCTTGAACCTAATTGAATCTTATTCAAATCAATTGAACTGAGTTAGTTCCAATTGATGATATCCAGATTCCAAATTCTTGTTTGTGTGATCCAGTTAGGTTCAGTTCTGTATGGTAATGGGATATGTCATGATCTCCATCATCGACATCATCGAAACTCCTTTCGATGGATCAGAACTCTTCTGATTCAGACAACTTAGAATGATCGATCATCTAAATCATTCTAATTGCTCCCAAAATCCACTAGTGACACCTAGCAGCATATGGTGGCAACCCATCAAAGCTGAAATGCGAACCTCTTGGTGCAGCTACTTGTGTGATTAAGTTCTTCTATCTTGAGCCCCGATCAGATTAGGGTTAAGGTGAACTCGTCAAACCCTAAGTCTCTGTCATATGATGTAATCATTTCGATTCAAGTCCTATGTGAAAATCTTAAATAGAAACTCTTTCTATTATTTCACTCTCTGCCATGGCCATGGAACTTCTGGACTTGATTCTCATGATCATCATAGGGCTGCTCCTCTACCACCGAGGTAGATAGATTCCATCTTGATGCTATCCAGTTTCTACAATGAACATGCTATAGCCAACATACACCTCAGGATTCTATATGGCTAGGAGATCGAGTAATGGTGTAGTCAAACTATAACACCTTCAAGGTGAACTATCGATGCACCTCAGGTCAAAGAACCAGACACACCACTGCAGCATCGAGTCAGTCATCGATGAGAAGATAGACTTTCTAATGACTACTCGAGGTGGTTATGCTCAGTGCCCTCATTCTCTAACAAGTACCTATACTCTCGTTCTGATGTCTCCACACCTAGACTCAAGACTCATCTACTAAAGAGAAGCGATTGTACACCAATCTTCTGAATCAATCACCATCCTCGTGATGATCCTATGGTCGGAAGCATTTTATGAGTTAATAATGATTATTCATGTCTTAAATTTTTAACTCTTAAAAATATAAATTATCATTACCATTAACTCAAAGGATGTATCACAGACACTAAATACACATATGTGATAGAAAATAATCCATTTTATTGATATTAGTCAAAATTATAATTTTGCCCCTAGAAATGTATTACAAGTGTCAGCCAATTCTGGCTTCTAGGGCACATATATCTCACACCCTCTATCCTCTCTTTCCCCCTCTTCAACATATCTAAAAAGTTAGACACAAATTTGAGAAGAAGATTCAATCAAATTTATAAAGAATTCAGCATCTACGCGACGATGTTTGTGAGACAGATATGCTACCTTTAGAAATATTTTGAAGGACTTTCAGATCAAATTTAGATCTGATCTTTGGAGAAAAGATTTATGAAAAGAATATATCTAGATCCTTTCTGAGTGAATATCGGTAGAGGCCAGGCACGTGCGTGGCTCCTTTCAGAACTTCAGAAAACATCAGGATCATTGTAGGATAATCAGATTATCCAAACAAGGTATGAAATTAAATTTGATTTAATTTTTATTTTAATTTTTAATATCAGATCACTATGATCAGATCTGAGAATTTTTAGATCTGATCGAATTATTTAAAAATTTTTAGAAAAATTTATCTCAGATCTGATTAGATCTGCACGATCCTACAGCGAAAAATAGGATTTTTTCTTCAAGAATCCCTCAGGTTTCCCCAAGACGGGAGCCCTAAGTCTAAGGTTGAGCAAGAAATAAAGATGAATTTTTCTTTTTAGTTATGGATGGAGGAGGGGGCGCCCTTGAACAATCCCTTCTTACCAAACTGGGGTGAAATATACCATCAATTCTTTACAGTAGGGTGATGCTTAAAGATAAAGTTCGGAAAAATGAAATAGTGGGCTGAACTTTGGCGGATATGTAGAGAGCAAGAAATACTATTATGACCCTAAAGAAGTTCAGTACCACAGAAGCTAAAGAGATATATAGAAAATGAAAAAGAGCTACAACAAACATGAGAGAGGAAGCTTTAATTCGGCATGGAAGGCCTCTAGATACAAGCAAAACTGACCTGAAGGAGAGGTGTAAGCTCGGTCACTCGGTCTAGGAAGTTCCAACTCATACTCAATAGGTACCCCATACTAGATCCTGATCAATAGTAGATCATTAATGGTTAGGGAGCAAGGAATGGTTCTCAATATGAAATTTGGCGGAGGTGCTGCAGGTTCAGGTTCTATTTTGGTCTCAGGATTTTAGGAGTTTGAGTCAATCGGACTCCTAGAATCGCTAGACCAAGAAACTTCAAACGATATCTAGATCAAATAAAATCCAATAAAATCTTCAAAAAATCTAAAGAAAAGAGATAGAGAAGATCCAAAAAAGAAACATGGCAAAAATCCACCTAGAAGAATTTAGGGAGGTTCAAAAAAAAATAATATATGAAAAAGCCAAAAATTAAGAGGATAAGGATAAGGGATTGACCTAGGTTGATCAAAAAATCCAGGAAGAAGACCAAAAAAGATAGAGGACAGTCGAGAGGAACGTCGATGGCCGAAGACATTGCGAGAGAATAGGACCAACAAGAATGGGGTGCTTGGGGATGACAAAAAATGGGGAAAGGAGAGGAAGGAAAAGTGCACAAATGAAGGTAAGAGGCCATAGAAGAAGGAGAGATTTAAATAAGAGAACAGAATCAGAGGAAGTTATGATCGTAGGACTCCTTCAGCTAACCCTAGCCTACCATGCATCCTACTCGCAACTACCACCTGATGGAACAATAATTATGCCATACTTCAAGCTCCATGATAGATAGGTTTTCGAGGGAACTTGTATTTTTAGATTATTCGACATTAAACTTTGACGCCAATTCGAAAAAAGACAATAGGATTCATTCTCCAAGGGTGGGAAGCTAGCAAGGGACTTTGACTTCAACAACTTTTCTGTACTTCCTTCGTTCGAAATTCGAACTTAAAAGTAGGAGACAAATGTTTAGGAAAAAATAATCCTCGCCGAAGTCCTTGACCAAGGTTCCTAGCCACCAACCTTCATCCGTTGGAATTCATCAATTCCCTTGGAAACAAGATCATAGCACAGAACCTCTCAATAGCATATGGAAGTCTGGCAGCATGATCTTGAATAGTAAAAGGAAAGTTCTATTTAACTAATCTTACTTCTCAACTTGAGATGAATGGTAGGGCTCAAGTTCGGCTCTCCCAACCTTGATTAGTGACAAGCTTGGAAAATAGTTGAACTCCTCCAATCACGCTCCTTTCGAATAAACTTCTCCAATCATGCTCCTTCCAAGACAAACTCCTCCAATCGCGCTCCTTCTGGATGAAGTCCTCTAGTTGCACTCCAATCGAGGACCCACTTAATCCCTGCCATGCCTATCAGTGGGAGCCATCCAAGGGAATCTCGTTAAGTTGTTGATACATAATGACCGCTCCATGAAGGATGGAGCACGAAAGCCTCAGATCTCAATTCAGGAGGCATCCACTTGTGCACAACCTAGAAAGCTTCCAAACTTCTTAAAGCAATTAGACGTTGCCTCCAATAGACCTCGACTGGCCATGTCCACCACGTACATCGAATTCTCCAACCTACGTCCAAACTTCAATAAGGAGATCTCCACCACCTATAAGTCATGATGAATGACAACTCATTCTCCATAACAAACTCCATGTAGCTCGAGTGGCCCATTATCAGATGGTTACGACTGTCACCATCAGTTTGTTACACGCTCCATCTATAAAAGAGATTCTTTAGATATATTTTTCTCTAAGTCCTCTTCTCCTTTCCATCACTCTGCTTCTTTATTACCTAAGCACTCCATTTCAGTTGGCCGAAGAATTAACTTGAGCGTCAGAGGATCCTGTCAAAGCCATCCACCTTTGGTTTGGACTTTATTTTGCCAGTCCCGTCAGCGGCCTCACCTTCTCGACTCCAGCCACCTCTAGCTTCCTCATACATTTTCGCACCAACAAGAAGCAAGGCACCAACTATTTAACTTGATCCAATCCTGTTGGGTGCCCCAAATCAAAATAGATTTAGACTAGGTTCAAGATAATTGATTGACTTGATCTAATCCTTATCCATGTGCTAGCATGGTTTTCCTAAACCTAATAGGATTTCATCAAATCCTAATCCAATTCTGACTTCACAAGCCTAATTGGTCAATCCAAGATTAAGTCTCTTAATATATGATCCCATAGGTTCTATTCTATCTGTTAGTGTGACATATCATGATCTCCATTATAATATCATTAAAACTTTTTTCAATGGATTGAAATAATATCAACTCTAACCATCAAGGATCATCGATCATTAAGATGATGCTCATGGACCTCACAATCCACCAGTGACACCTAGCAGTATATAGTGACAACCTAGTAAAATAAAAGTATTAATCTCTAGGTGCAATTACCATGTAATTCAGTTCTTCTATCATGAGTCCCAACTTGATGGAAGTTATGAAAAACTTGTCAAATCCCATCATCAGTTATATGCTAGATTAACTCAACTCAAGTTCACTTGTGGATTCTATGTAAACTCTTTTCCAATATTCACACTTACTCTAGCTAGAGACTTACTGAACTTAGTCTTGTGAATCATATAGAACTTCTCTTCTACCAAAGTTGATAGATTTCATCAAGGTGCATCCTACTCCAAAACAACGAACTTAAACCTACTAAAGCCAACATACATAGCATGGACCTGAATGGCTAGGAACCAAGAAAATATGCAGTCAAACTCGGTAGCCTTGCGGTGAATAGCCGATGTACCATAGGTCAAAGGACCACTCACACCACTGCAACATCAAGAAGATCACTAATGAGTGAGTAGATATCCAAGTGGTTTCTCATGATAGTCATGCTCAGTGTAATTTATTTTCTAACAACCACTTGCACTCTCACCCCAGTGTCTCCATACTATAGATTTGAGACTCATCTGCTCAGAAGGGAGATAATCCATGCACGGATCTAATTAGATTAATCATTATCCTTCGCAACGATCCTTCAATCACAAGCATTCATAAATTAACTACTAATAATGTATATCTCAAATTCTCAAATCTTAAAAATATATAAAATCATCTTTGTTAATTTTTAGGATAAATCATGGACACATAAACATGATTAAAAATAAAATTGCCCTTTATTGATAATAAAAGATTTACAAGTATAAAATTAGCTCTTGAAATTATAAATGTATCAACCAATAACTGACTTTCTAGGGCACACATCTAACAAACTCCTACTTGATCTAAAGCCAATTGGCCATATACCTAAGATCCATTTTCTCAAGATGAGCTTCGATCTTCTGTTGGTTGAGAGGCTTAGTTAGTGGGTCGCCATGTTCTATGCGGAGTCAACACTTTGCATTTGATGAACTTCTTCTCAAGGTATTCACGTATGATGTGGAATCGCCGCTCTATATGGTTGGACTTTTGGTGAGACCTGGACTCCTTAGCAAGAGCTATAGCACTTTTATTATTGCAATAAAGTGTAATGACATTCGATGGCATCACATCTAGCTCTACAACAAACTTCTTGAACTAGAAAGCTTCCTTAGTAGTTTCAGAGGTAGTAATATACTCGACTTCCATAGTCGAATTAGTAATGATTGGCTATTTGAAATTTTTCAACTGACCAATCCTTCATTACATAGAAAAATACATTCCAATGCAGACCTTCTATCATCAATATTAGACATAAAGTCTAAATCCATGTAACCTTCTACTTTCAACTCTAATCCTCCACCAAAGATAAAGAATAAATCCTTAGTCCTTCTCAAGTATTTAAGGATGTTCTTAATAGCTATCCAGTGCTCCTTACCTATATTCGATTGATACCTTCTATGACACTCACGGCAAGGGCTATATCAAGTTGAGTACACAGCATGGCATATATGAGGCTCCCTATAGCTGAGGCATAAAGAATCTTGCTCATGCGCTAGATCTCTTCAAGTGTGTTAAGGCACATCGTCTTGGAGAGACAAACACCATGCCTAAGGAGTAAGAACCCCTCTTGGAGTTTTCCATGCTGAACCACTTCAACACCTCCTCTATATGCATTCGCTATGAGAGACCTATCATTCTTTTAGATCTATCTCTATACACCTTTATGCCAAGAATGTAGGAAGCTTCTCCAAGGTCTTTCATAAAGAATTTCTTAGACAACCATACTTTGATTGATGTCAGCATGGGAATATCATTTCCAATCAGAAGGATATCATCCACGTACAATATGAGAAATGTAATAGCGCTCTCACAGACCTTTTATGCACATATGGCTCCTCCTCATTTTTATGAAATCAAATGATTTGATCACATCATTAAAATGAGCATTCCAACTTTGAGATGCTTGCTTGAGTCCATAAATGGATCTTTGTAATTTTTAGACTTTATGATCATTATCACTGGACATGAAACCCATAGGCTGCTCCATGTTGATGCGTGCTAATTTATAGCTATGGCAAGTGCACCAGTCGATCAAGTAATAAAGTGAATGAGTAGAGTATCGTCCCTAGAGGATTAGAAAACAAGTACTGAAAAGCTCTTTCCTATGCTTTATTTAGAAGATCGATTTATGAGAAAAAAAATTAAAAAAAAATAATTAAAATAATTAATTTTTTTTTTTTATTAAATAGAGAGAGTGTAAATTATTGAGGTTTTAAATTCAAGAGCAATGGATTACTAAGGCAATCGGTTCACCAACTCAATCAATACGATATTCAGGTTTTTAGATTAATTTTATTTCATGTGACGGTGGAGTCTCCTAATTTATTCACTACCCTTTGGTCCAGGCATAGCAAATCTATTAATATTTATTAATTACCCTTTGATCCAAGTGTAATTTAAATAAATATTAATGCATTAGGTTTTGTGAAACCCTCTAATTAAAATACGCTGCGTCCAAAGCGCACTAAAATTCCCGCATGCATATGAATTCTAATTTGATTCATAATACAAGGTATATAATCAAGAAGCATTAACATAGATGTACTTGGTCCGTAACATCTATGTTCATCAGATCAATTAGAAGATGGCCAGTAATCTAAAAGCATTAAGATCAGATTTATATACTCCTCATGAATAAAATTTAAAAATAAATTATACTGAATATTGCATCAAAAGAGTGGCTACACCTTAGCCTTAGTAAAATAAAATTTAGTTCATGATAACAAATTTAAAAACAATAAATAAAATAAAAAGCATGAAGAAATTAGACTGTTTGATTGCTGAAATTGATTATCTGTTGCTCTTGATGCGGAAAACTTGGTGAAGAAGAAGAGGCTCCTTGATATCTTCTCTCTCTTTCTTCCTCTCTCTCTTTCTTTCTTTTCCTTCTTCCCGTCTCTCTCTGTTTTTCCCTTTTTCTTTTCTCTTTCTTTTTTTTTTTTTTAGTAATTTGTTGTTGCACTTTTACTGCTCTGGTGTATATTTTCAATTTTACAGAAAAATCAATGAGAACTCAAGCAAAATTTCAAAGCTCCAAAGAACCAGATTGAGCCAAATCAGGTGTATTCTTTCCTATCCTTTATTACATCCTTTATTTTTCTTTCTCCTTTTAAAATAATATAGAATAATATAAAAAATAAAAAATTAAATAAAAATAAAAAAAAAAATCATGTGTCAAGAAGAAAATCTTGAGCAAAGATAAACTGGATAAGTGATAAAAGATAGAATTATTTGCTAATAAATGTAACGAGTTAAAGAAGTAGATTATTTGGTCAACTTTTAACAGCCTACTTAGGTCATTAAAAGATTATTAGCACTTTTTATTGCACATGCACACTAACAAGGCAAAGTAGGTATTGATTATAAGGCCAACTGAAGATTCAATTATCACTGAAAATTGGTAATTAATATACATTCTAATCAAAGAAACTTGAATTTAAGGAAAGAGCTACCTGCCTATAAATAAAGTGCAAAAGACAGAGTATATGTGGATTGCCCAAAGCCTAGTAACTGGGTCTCTGCACCTAGGTCAAGTGTGGAAATTCACGTAAAACGGTAAAGGGAAGGCCAGGATGCTCAGCAAAAAAAAAAAAAAAAAAAAAAAAAAAAAAAAAAAAAGGCAGTGTGAAAGCTACCTTAATTCATGAGTATAAAATTGAGAATGTATAGAAAATTGACCAAAATAAGTGATAAGAGAAGATACTTTTGTTCTTCTAGTTTAATACTGAAATGCTAAAGTTAGTCATCACGAACATAAGTGCTATAGATCTTTGATGTACTCTAAGAAAGTTTTTAATTATATTGACTAAAAAATTTGCTTCCGAAGCTCAATGCTTAGTTAGCAATATTTTCTAAACTTTTTGATCTTTAATCCAAGATTTTATCTCTGTGATAAATAATTTTATTAAAATATAGTATTAAATAAAACATTGCTAAGGGACTAGCAATGAATAAGTTGGGGGGTGTGATAAGTAGTAAAAATATACTAATAAAAGTATTAAATTATAAAATAAATTAAAATATTTATTTTATAATTTAATACTTTTATTAGTATATTTTTACTACTTATCACACCCCCCAACTTATTCATTGCTAGTCCCTTAGCAATGTTTTATTTAATACTATATTTTAATAAAATTATTTATCACAGAGATAAAATCTTGGATTAAAGATCAAAAAGTTTAGAAAATATTGCTAACTAAGCATTGAGCTTCGGAAGCAAATTTTTTAGTCAATATAATTAAAAACTTTCTTAGAGTACATCAAAGATCTATAGCACTTATGTTCGTGATGACTAACTTTAGCATTTCAGTATTAAACTAGAAGAACAAAAGTATCTTCTCTTATCACTTATGTTGGTCAATTTTCTATACATTCTCAATTTTATACTCATGAATTAAGGTAGCTTTCACACTGCCTTTTTTTTTTTTTTTTTTTTTTTTTTTTTTTTTTGCTGAGCATCCTGGCCTTCCCTTTACCGTTTTACGTGAATTTCCACACTTGACCTAGGTGCAGAGACCCAGTTACTAGGCTTTGGGCAATCCACATATACTCTGTCTTTTGCACTTTATTTATAGGCAGGTAGCTCTTTCCTTAAATTCAAGTTTCTTTGATTAGAATGTATATTAATTACCAATTTTCAGTGATAATTGAATCTTCAGTTGGCCTTATAATCAATACCTACTTTGCCTTGTTAGTGTGCATGTGCAATAAAAAGTGCTAATAATCTTTTAATGACCTAAGTAGGCTGTTAAAAGTTGACCAAATAATCTACTTCTTTAACTCGTTACATTTATTAGCAAATAATTCTATCTTTTATCACTTATCCAGTTTATCTTTGCTCAAGATTTTCTTCTTGACACATGATTTTTTTTTTATTTTTATTTAATTTTTTATTTTTTATATTATTCTATATTATTTTAAAAGGAGAAAGAAAAATAAAGGATGTAATAAAGGATAGGAAAGAATACACCTGATTTGGCTCAATCTGGTTCTTTGGAGCTTTGAAATTTTGCTTGAGTTCTCATTGATTTTTCTGTAAAATTGAAAATATACACCAGAGCAGTAAAAGTGCAACAACAAATTACTAAAAAAAAAAAAGAAAGAGAAAAGAAAAAGGGAAAAACAGAGAGAGACGGGAAGAAGGAAAAGAAAGAAAGAGAGAGAGGAAGAAAGAGAGAGAAGATATCAAGGAGCCTCTTCTTCTTCACCAAGTTTTCCGCATCAAGAGCAATGGACAATCAATTTCAGCAATTAAACAGTCTAATTTCTTCATGCTTTTTATTTTATTTGCTATTTTTGAATTTGTTATCATGAACTAAATTTTTTTTTACTAAGGCTAAGGTGTAGCCACTCTTTTGATGCAATATTCAGTATGATTTATTTTTAAATTTTATTCATGAGGAGTATATAAATCTGATCTTAATGCTTTTAGATTACTGGCCATCTTCTAATTGATCTGATGAACATAGATGTTACGGACCAAGTACATCTATGTTAATGCTTCTTGATTATATACCTTGTATTATGAATCAAATTAGAATTCATATGCATGCGGAAATTTTAGTGCGCTTTGGACGCAGCGTATTTTAATTAGAGGGTTTCACAAAACTTAATGCATTAATATTTATTTAAATTACACCTTGGATCAAAGGGTAATTAATAAATATTGATAGTTTTGCTATGCCTGGACCAAAGGGTAGTGAATAAATTAGGAGACTCCACCGTCACATGAAATAAAATTAATCTAATAACCTGAATATTGTATTGATTGAGTTTGGTGAACCGATTGCCTTAGTAATCCATTGCTCTTGAATTTAAAATCCTCAATAATTTACACTCTCTCTATTTAATAAAAAAAAAATTTAATTATTTTAATTATTTTATTCTTTAATTTTTTATTCTCATAAATCGATCTTCTAAATAAAGCATAGGAAAGAGCTTTTCAGTACTTATTTTTCAATCCTCTAGGGACGATACTCTACTCATTCACTTTATTACTTGATCGACTGGTGCACTTGCCATAGCTATAGATTAGCATGCATCAAGTTTTTGGCACCGTTGTCGGGGATTGAGTTTAAAACAATATTGAAATTTTGATCCTAGCTTTACTTTAGAATTTTATTTTTAATTTTATTATTTAAAAAAAAAAAAAATTATTGTTCATTGCATGACACGTACTGGACATAGTAACTTACTACCTTTAGATCCAGAAATTGAAAGAACTATTAGAAGATTACAAGCAAGAGAGAAACATGGCAGCTGAAGATCCTAACGACATCAATCTAGGATTGGATATGGCGATGAAGGACAGCATGAAGCTATTCGATCAGTATATCGATCCATTAAATGATTACATTCACACCATCTATAGCCGATGAGCTTCGAGCATCAAGAGACCATTTGTACAAGCAAACAACTTCGAAATAAACCGGATCAATGATGATCCAGATGATTCAATTCAACTGTTCGCAATTCAGTGGACACGTGCATGAATGACCGAAATGCCAATATTTTAATTTTATGTGAACTTTGCGATACTTTTAAAAATTAATGGGTGTCGGATGATGCTATTAGATTAAGGTTATTCTTTCTCTTTTACGGGATAAAAGCTAAAAATTGGCTTCATTCTCTTCCGGCAGGTTCCTATCAAACTTGGGATGTCTAGCCCAAAATTTTTAGCCAAGTACTTTCCCACCTTCCAAGACTGCTAAGATGCGCAAACGATTCACTTCCTTTATGCAGATGGACATGGAGACACTATATGAGCTTGGGAACGTTTCAAGGAATTATTGAGGAGATGTCCAATCATCAACTACCGTATGGCTTCAGGTACAAATTTTCTATAATGGTTTATCTCCTAACTAATCATTCTATGATTGGTGCAGCAGCAGGAGGAACCATTAACACAAAAAACAGAGGAAGAAGCATCGATCTAATCGATGAGATGGCATAATCAATGCTATCAATGGCAAGCAGAGCGCATGATGCCAAAAGACTAGCAGCTGTGCCAGGGAAGTAGATTGCGTGCCAACCTTACTAGCTGAAATTGTTCAGGCCTCAGAGCCGAAGTCAACATACTTAACGGGATACAGCTTATGCATGTTCGAATTATTAGTGTCGTGTGGAGGAGGAATGATAGAATAATTGCCAGACAGTAATCTTTCTGCTAAAAATAACTGAAACATGCTAATTAATATTGGTAATTTTTTCAGCCGCAACAAACATAGTCCTCACTCCAACAACATACAATCAAGGGTGGGAAGACAGCATCAAATTTCTATTAGGAGAATCAAGAATGCGCAAACAACACACCCGCGGAATTCCAAGTACTGAAAGTAAGTCTAACATGGAAGAGCTAATGGTCAAATTATTACCAAACAAGGAAGCAACTTTAAAAAAATTTGGAAGTAAACTTAGGCAAGGACCACAGCAGCACTTCTGAAATTGGAGATGAATATGGTCAAATGGCTAAGATAATCTCCGAGAGACCTCAAGGATCTTGCAGCAATAGGAGACAATCAGGGGACAAGTCATGCTATACCCTAAGAAGTGGTCCAAAGCTGGCAGGAGCCACTGCAGAAGAATGAGATCGAGAGACGCAACTACCAATAAAGAACCATCAAACTCAAAATCGTCAGTCACAAAAACCCAGCAGATGGATGGTCTGCAGGTATAAAATGCGGTTTTTGCTGATCCAAATGTGAAGCCTACGTGCCGCCACTGCCATTTTCAGAAAGCAAAATGCCAGCATCCAGATAGGAATTTTTCCTAACTTTTTCTCAAAATTCTAAAGAGATTACATATTAATTATTCCTTTTGTAAGATGCTATTTCTCAAATGCCAGTTAATGCCAAGTTTCTCAAAGAAATCTTAAAAATAGCAAAAGTGAAAGAGCCATGAGAGAATAAATTTGAATAAGAATGTCAGCACATTACTTCAAAATAATTACCACATGAAGCTAAAAGATCCAGGGAGCTTTACTAATCCTTGCATTATTGGTGATTGTAGTTTTGATAAAGTTTTATGTGTTTAGGAGCAAGCATTAATCATGCCTTTTTTTCTATTTTCAAAAAAACTGGGTCTAGGACGAACAAAGCTCCTCCATTATTACTCTCAATTAGCCGACAGATCCATTAATATCCAAGAGGTTAGTGGAGGATTGTCTTGGTAAAGTAAACAAGTTTATTTTCCCTGTTGATTTTTATTGTTCTTAGATTGAGAAATCTATGATGTCCTTGATTTATGCAGACCCTTTTAGCGTACTGGAGGAGCTTAATAGATGTTCAACAAGGATAAATTAATTCTTTGATCAAGACAACAAGTTACTTTTATGTTTTCAACAGCTATTAAACATTCCAATGATAAATCAAAACTTGTTATTCGTATAGATGATATTGACAATTTAGTGCATGAAGTATCTTTTTTATGAAAAGTTTGATGACCGCTATTGAGAGCTGTGCATATGTAAATCACAGAAGGATTAGGCTAAAAATGAAAGGCCGAAGAATGCATTAATTTGCTAAGGGCCACGACCATATTTCACGCCATATCAGACCTGACGATTTGAGAATGTAGAAGATCACTCCACTTCTTTTCCAAACATCAATTGAAGACACTAACTTGAATCTAAACTCTTTCTATCTCCAATTTAAATATGTTTTTTGGAAGGTTCATACACTTTAACCTGTTATTATTATTCTTCCTTGAGCAAGTTTTTAAATGGAAAGAAAATTAATTAAAA
>QRFJ01000394.1:1253864-1373534 GCA_006176705.1 Cocos nucifera | reverse complement strand
TCCAATCCTTCCCATCATCATTAGCATAAAAAAATACCCAACACGAAACCTCAGCCATCTTCCATTAAAAGGCAAGCAAACGTTAACCAAAGGATGGTTAAACTATTGAGAAAAATACCTCAAGATTCGGTCCACAATAAGTCTAGAATGAGGTTCAGGACGATAAACGAAATCCAACAAGCTTAAGAACAGCTCAATCAGAGTCTAGATAAAGAAGATACATGCGAGGAAGCATCGGAGTGAGTGGCACGATCCATTGGCTGATGTAGGTCAGTGGCGGTGTAGGGTCGGCCCAGCAGCATGGGGCGCATTGGGCCCACCTAGGCAAGCACCTGTGCATGGGCGCAGGTCATGCGGGAGGCGCAAGCCCAGCAGTAGGTGAGGCCCACGGTCCACGCATGCAGCCATGGACCAACGGGCCATTTTCCATCAATCTCTCATGGTCCATGGTGGACTGGCACTGATTTTACTGTCATCTCACAGAGCTCACGAGGTTTTTTGTGGACAACATCACAATTCAATGGCTCTAGAGCGAGCCGATTGCGATCTGATGGTTCAGGTTGATCTGAGCTAATCTAGAATTGATTTACATGATCGGATGGCTTTGGAGTAAGCTGGTCATGATTGGATGGTCCAAAATAATTCTCAGATATATTTGGAATCGGATTTCCTACTAGAATACTATTTTAATGATTTTAGAGTCTATATTATTAGATGTGTGCCCTAGAAACCAGATTGACCGATATTTGTTAAAACTTTCTAGGGGCATTTATGTAATTTTGACTTAAAATTAATTAAAAGATTATTTACTCTATCACATTGTGTATTAAAGTGTCTGTGATACTTTCATTAAGTTAATAGGTATGATAACACATATTCTCAAGGGTTGAGAATTTAAGGAATGTGTTATCATAATTAACTCATAAATTACTTTCAATCGTAGGATCATCACGAGGATGGTGATCGATCTGAAAGATCAGTGTATGATCGCTTTCTTAGGATAGATGAGTTTTGAGTCTATGGTATGGAGACACCAGAGTGAAAGTATAGGTACTTGTTGAGAACAAGGGCATTGAGCGTGACCATCTCGAGCAGTCATAAGAAAGTCTATCTTCTCATCGATGACTAGCTTGATGCTGCAGTCGTGTGTCTAACTTTTTGATCTAAGGTGCATCTGTAGTTCATCTTGAGGATTTTATAGTTTGATTATACCATAACTCGATCTCCTAGTCATTCAAAATTCTGAGGTGTATGTTGGCTATAGCATGTTCATTATAGGAATTGGATTGCACCAAGATGGAATCTATCAATCTCAGAAGAGAAGTGGTCCTATGATGATCATGAGATCGAGTACTAAAACCCATGGCCATGGTAATGTGAAATAATAGAAAGAAGTTTCTATTAGGATTTGACATTGAACTTGAATCGACCGATTCATTTATATGATGGGTGTTGGGTTTGACGATTTCACCTAAATCCTAATCTCGTCGGGGCTCATAATAGAAGAACCAAATCACACAGATAGCTGCACCAAGAGGTTCACTTTTTAGTTTTGATGGATTGCCATCATATACTGCTAGATGTCACTAGTAGATTTTGGAATCAATTAGAATTATCTTGATGATCGATAATTCTAGTTGGGTGAATCGAAAGAGTTGTAGTCCATCGAAAGATATTTCGATGATATCGATGATGGAGATCATGACATGTCCCATTACCATATAGAACTGAACCTAACTAGATCACACAAATAAGAGTTTGGATCTGAATATCATCAATTGAGCTAATCCAGTTTGATTGATTTGGATTAGACCTAATTGAAGAAAAATTCTGATTTTTTGGATCAGATTCGTTCAGATCTGATTGAATCGAGAGGTATATTTTAAAAATTTTCTCTTAGATCTAGATCAGATCTGACACTTTTCAAATCTAATTTTATGATTTGATAAATAAAAAAATAAAACTAAATTAATTCTAAATTAATTTTACCTTGATTCTGGGTAATCTGATTACCCATTGATGATCCTGTCAAAGCCCTGAGATTCTGGATCTAGCCACGCAAGCACCTGACCTCTACTGGTATCCACTCAAGCTAGATATGAAGATCTTCTCCTTCTCTTTCTTTTTTTTAAAAATCAGATCTGGATCTGATTTGGAGAATCTTCAAAACTTCTTCTGAAGATAACCCGTTGTCTCTACAGCAGTGCTGCCTTCTTCCTTTTTCGTCAGCCTTTTCTTGCCTGACTCGCACTAATCTGAAGGCCCAACTTTCTTGGACGTGGAGAGGAGAGAGAGGGTCAGATGGTGGCATGAAAAAGGAAGAGGGGCAGCCTTGGGGCGTGGCTTGGAAGAGGAGTTCTCTAAAGTGGGCGCAGATAGGGTCCTTTTATAGACTTTACTGCGCCATGCAGTGCTGCATCACCCCGGTCAATTATGTTGCTTCATGCAATCAGATCTAAATCTGATTGATGGGATGACATCACCTAATCCAATCAGATGAGAGACCCACAGGTTTATTCTTAGATGGCATCTAAGACTGGTCAAAGTAGATACCCAAGGGCCACCTAAGTAGAAACCAAGAAGCAACCTAGAGTCCCATCCGTATGGGACTCCAGCATCCCTATCCATGGGCGCACGCCATCCTAGGAGCGCACCCCCTTCTTTCCAATTTTCAGAGAGGGGACAAGCCCCTATCTGCTCTCCAATAAGTGCATGACACATGGGTAGATGTCCGAGGGTCAAAGGTCAATGTTTGATCAAGTCAAAGTACAAGAACTAGCAGATGATGAAAAATGGTAGGTGTTATCTCAAATTTATCTCATAAATTAAGACAATCTTTTTCTGACTTGGACAAGCTCCAATCAGACCAGGTAAAGATACTTGAGTGAGCACAAACTTATTTGACTCAGTCGAGATAACTTTTATGATAGAAAAAGGAGAACATTAGGCTCAATCATGTGCTAGCACGATTTTCTTGAACCTAATTGAATCTTATTAAAATCAATTGAACTGAGTTAGTCCAATTGATGATATTCAGATCCAAATTCTTGTTTGTGTGACCCAGTTAGGTTCAATTTTGTATGGTAATGGGATATGTCATGATCTCCATCATCGACATCATCGAAACTCCTTTCGATGAATCAAAACTCTTCTGATTCAGACAACTTAGAATGATCGATCATCTAAATCATTCTAATTGCTCCCAAAATCCACTAGTGACACCTAGCAGCATATGGTGGCAATTCCATCAAAACTGAAAAATAAACCTCTTGGTGCAGCTACTTGTGTGATTAAGTTCTTCTATCTTGAGCCCCGATCAGATTAGGGTTAAGGTGAACTCGTCAAACCCTAATTTCTATCATATGATTTAATCATTTGATTCAAGTCCGATGTAAAAATCTTAATAGAAACTCTTTCTATTATTTCACGCTCTCTGCCATGGCCATGGGCTTATGGACTTGATTCTCATGATCATCATAGGACTACTTCTCATCCACCGAGGTAGATAGATTCCATCTTGGTGCAATCCAATTCCTACAATGAATATGCTATAGCCAACATACACCTCAGAATTTTGAATGGCTAGGAGATCGAGTCATGGTGTAGTCAAACTATAACACCCTTAAGGTGAACTGTCGATGCACCTCAGATCAAAGAACCAGACATACCACTACAACATCGAGTCAGTCATCGACGAGAAGGTAGACTTTTTATGACTACTCAAGGTGGTCACGCTCAGTGCCCTCGTTCTCTAACGAGTACCTGTACTCTCGCTTCGGTATCTCTACACCATAGACTTAAGACTCATCTACTATAAAAAAATGATTGTACACTAACCTTTCGGATCAATCACCATCCTCATGATGATCCTATGGTCAGGAGCATTTTATGAGTTAATAAACAAAAATTCATATCTTAAATTTTTAACTCTTGAAAATATGAATTATCATTACCATTAACTCAAGAGATGTATCACAGATACTAAATACACTTATGTGATAGAAAATAATCTATTTTATTATTTATAGTTAAAATTATAATTTTATCCTTAGAAGTATATTACAAGTGTCAGCCAATTCTGACTTCTAGGGCACACATATCTAACAAACTCCTTACTTGACCTAAAGCCAATTAGCTACAAATCTAAGTCCCATCTTCTCAAGATGGGCTTCGATCTTTTGCTGGCCTAATGGCTTTGTAAGCAGATCCACCGCATTGTCTATGGAGTTGACTCTCTTGACCTCGACGTAATCCTTCTCGAGATAATCGCAGATAAGGTGGTATCGCCGCTCGATGTGCTTGAATTTCTGGTGAGACCTCGGCTCCTTAGCAAGGGCTAAGGCACCATTGTAGTCGTAGTATAGAGGAATGGCATCTGATGGCATCACTCCGATCTCCACGGCAAACTTTTTATACCAGAATGCCTCCTTCGCAGCTTCTGACGCAGCGATATATTCTGCTTCCATAGTGAAATCTACTATCACTGTCTGGTTGGAACTTCTCAACTGACAGCTCCACCATTGCACACAAATAGACTCCCAGATGTCGACTTTCGATCATCTACATCGGACATAAAGTCCGAGTCTGTATACCCCTAGACTTGGAGTTCTCCATTACCAAAGACCAACAATATATCTTTAGTTCTTCTCAAGTACTTAAGGATACATTTCACAGAAGTCCAGTGTTCTTCATCTGGATTCGACTGATATTTGCTCGTGACACTCATGGCATGTGCTATATCAGGTCGTGTACATAACATGGCATACATGAGGCTTCCTATTGCTGAAGCATAAGGGATCTTGCTCATGCATTCTATTTCCTCAGGTGTGCTAGGGCACATCTTCTTGGAAAGATGAATGCCATGCCTGAAGGGTACTAATCCCCTCTTAGAGTTTTCCATACTAAATCTCTTTAGTACTTCCTCTATGTACATCTTCTGTGAAAGTCCTAGCATCCTATTCGGTCTATCTCTATAGACCTTAATTTCTAGAATAAAGGATGCTTCTCCTAGGTCTTTTATGGAGAATTCTTTAGATAACCACATTTTAACTATGGTCAACATGGGAATATCATTTTCGAATAAGGAGGATGTCATCCACGTACAATACGAGGAAGACAACAGCGCTCCCACTGACCTTTTTGAAGACACATGGCTCCTCCTCATTTTTGATGAAATCAAATATTTTGATCACATCATTAAAATGAGTATTCCAGCTCCGAGATGCTTGCTTAAGTCCATATATGGACCTTTGCAGCTTGCAAACCTTGTGATCATCATCACTGGATGTGAAACCTAGCAGCTGTTCCATATAGATATCTTCCTCAAGATATCCATTTAAGAACGTCGTTTTCACGTCCATTTGTCATATTTCATAATCGAAATAGGCTGCAACAGCAAGCAATGTGCGAATGGATTTTAGCATAGCTACTGACGAAAAGGTATCCTGATAGTCAATGCCTTCATGTTGACTATAATCTTTTGCCACTAATCTAGCCTTGAATGTCTCCACATTTTCATCTGCACTAATCTTTCTCTTGAATATCCATTTACACCCAATAGGTACTATACCTTCTGATGGATCTACCAAGGTCCAGACTTGGTTTGAGTGCATCGAGTCAATTTCTGACTTCATTGTCTCTAACCATTTCTCGGAGTCGATATTTGATATCGTCTCGTTATAGGTTTTGGGATCATCACCATGAACCCCATTACCTATGAGGAACATTTCCTCTACATCATCTAAAATAGTACCTAAGTACCGTTCAGAAGGACGAAAAATCCTTTCCGATCTACGAGATGGAGGAGATAGTATATGGATTGGCTTAACCTGACTTGGTTCCATTTGATCCTTAGCTCGTTGCTCTTGTGAGACTTTCTCATCGAGCTTGATCTGCTTTTCAATGCCGCTATCTTGAATAAACTATTTTTTGAGAAAGATGGCATGTCAACTCATAATCACATTGTGATCTTCTGGAATATAGAAATAATATTATAATGACTCTTTAGGATATCCTATGAATTAAGCTCTAAAGGACCTAAAGTCTAATTTATCTGCTTGTTGTCTTTTGACATGAGCCGGACAACCCCAAATTCTGAGATGACTCAGACTTGATTTCTTACCATGCCATGTCTCATACGATGTGGTAGGAACGATTTTAGATTAAACCCTATTCAGTAAGTATATTGTAGTTAACAAATAGTATCCCCAAAAAAAATCAAGAAGATCTATGAAGCTCATCATGGATTGGATCATATCTAATAGGATCCTGTTCCTCCATTCTAAAAGTCCATTGAGTTGAGGTGTTCCTGATGGAGTCCATTGAGAGACTATGCCATTTTTTTTGAGATAGTCCAGGAATTTCCGACTAAGGTATTCACCTCCTGGATCTGATCGAAGAACCTTAATGGGTTTTTTAATTTACTTTTCTACTTTATGTATGAATTCTTTGAACTTTTCAATTGCTTCAGACTTGTGTCTCATAAGATACACATACCCATACCTTGATAAATCATCAATAAAGATTATGAAATAGACAAATTGCCTCTAGCCGACACATCAAATGGGCCGCACACATCTGTATGTACTAGGGCAAGAAGATCTATGGCCCTTTTCTCATATCCTACAAAAGAAAGTTTAGTCATTTTGCCATGAAGATAGGATTCATAAATTGAATATGACTCAGAAGTCAACGGACTCAATAGCCCAATTTTCTCCAATTTGTTAATCCTATCTTTTGCTATATGACCTAATTTTAGGTGCCATAGATACCTATCATTAGGACTATCTCTAGGATATTTTGATTTTATGGCATTCATATTTTGCTCAAAGTTAAAAACAGATACATCAATATATAATCGATAAAGATCGTTAATAAGAAAACCATTTGCAATTTTATTTCTTTCATAAAGAATGTTACAATGGTCCTTAAGAAAACTAATTACATAGCCTTCTAATGCAAGGCAAGAAATAAAAATTAAATTTCTGCTTGCTGCAGGCACATAATAATAGTCTTTTAATACTAAGTCTAAATTGGATGGTAGTTGAAGAGGATATGTTTTCACGGCCACGGTAGCAATTCTTGCTCCATTTTCGATACGTAGGATCATCTCACCATCCCTCAGCCTCCTACTATCCTCAAGACCCTGTATAGAAGTGCACAAATGAGCACTAGAACCAAAGTCAAGTATCCAACTGGATGCAGAAGAAATCGTAAGGTTAGACTCAATAATGAGCATACCTCCAGAAGGACCTGCCTCCTTCTTCTTTAAGATGGCCAAGTAAGTAGGACAGTTCCGCTTCCAGTGGTCGTCGTTGTTGTAATGGAAATACTTTTCTTTGTCAGCGGCCTTCTTCTTTAGCTCTGCCTTTTTCTTCTTTCCTTCTTCCACCTTTTGCTTTTTCGCAGACTTCTTCTTCTTTTCAAAAGACTTTCTCTTGAAAGAAGTTCGTTCCATAGCAAGTACTGAGCCTTTAGAATCCTTTCATAGAAAAGCTCAGCAGTAACCAGCATGTTCATAAGTTCGGCCAAGGAGTTTTGAAGTTTATGCATATGGTAGTTCATGATGAACTGCCCAAATGCATCAGTCAAGGATTGCAGAATTATGTCATTCTGCAGATCCAAATCCAACCTCACTCCGAGCTTCTCAAGCTCTTCCAAGTCCTTGATCATCATCAGACAATGATCTTGGACTGACTGCCCATCATGCATCTTAGCCTTGAACAGTCATTTAGTGACTTGATACTTGGCTGCGCGACTCTGTTCACCAAACATCTCTTGTAGGTGAGCCAATATTTGGCGAGCAGTTCTGATATCTTCATGTTGGTGCTGAAGCTCATCAGACATCGAGCCCAACATATAGTATCTGGCCTTATTATCTTCGTCAGTCCACTTATCTAGAGATGCTCTCTTGTTCAGCGAATGGACGAGCTGATAAGGTGGGAGGGTTCTAGTCCAATACATGAGTTAACTTCTCAGAATCCAAAATAATTTTGAAGTTTTAGAGCCAATCCTTGTAATTTGGTCCAGTCAGTCTATGGGTGTCCAGGATTCGTGCTAGTGGGTTGGATGCAGACATTTTTCTATAGAGAGTCAAAGTTTCTAGTTAGATATTATAATTAAGACTTAACCAATTTATTTAAAAATTTTATTTTTAAATAAATTAGCTTTCATTATTTTTTCAGGATTCCTACACTGTCTCTGTAGAGATGCGAAAATCTCCACGATTACTGATTTCTAGTGGGTGGTGCAATCCCACCAACTTACTCATCACCTCACCTAACAGTTATTGGTGATGGGTTAGCCAATGAGTGAACAACTCTTGTTCAATGATTCTCTAATCATGGTGCACCCAAACTTGATCTCTAATTCATGAATCTCACCGTATCCAAATATTGATCCACTCCTTAGTTAAGTCAGACCCACCATTTGCATAGATTGGATTCCTAATTGAGTCTCTCACCGTATCTAGAAATATTGAGCCCAATCATCCTCCAGCCCATAGCATCCAATGCCTAATAGACATGGTTGCATCTTTTCAGGTGCAACTGAGCCACTGTAACCAGCCAGAACAATCAACCCTGAAAAGGCCCACATATCTACAATGGTGGAAGACCTTAGACTTAATCTTTTCTTAGGAAGAATTTGATTTAGGTCTCATTAAACTAGACTTGACATAGTCATAACCAATTATGACTAACCTAGTGGCATGGGTTAGCTCGGATTATTGACCACCTCAGATCAGAACTGAGTCAACAAAATATGGTCCAGGTAAGTGAGATCCGGTGGAAGGAATATGCATTAACTCGACAAGAATGCATTCGAGTTGAGTAGCTTCCAATTAAAAATCCAGTCGGTCGTATCTGCCAAACTTACCTTAGACACCAAATTGTTGAGCCAGAATCAATCGGGTTAGCCTACAATCCAGACTCTAACCACTGAGCCTAATTAGGTCTTAGCTTGATCGTGACTCACGTGACTCGATCTTGACCCAAACTTAATCCTATTAGGCTGGTCAATTTAAGCATTGTTGATCCCATCTAACCAACTCTTGATTCCGTTTGATCAACCGCTTAGACCTAATTGAGCTACCCAAGCCCGAACCCAGATTTATGAATATGTCTTAGATCTGAAATTCTCAATTTTAGACTAATTAATATTTCATAAACTTAAATTCTTAATTAAGTTTAGGGTTCTTAAACAAAATATGCACAATAAGATCCTAGGGTTTCAGGATCTAGGGTTTTGCAGAAAGTAAGTTTTCAATTTCTGATTAAGGACGAACACGCAGCACCCCTACACATCATAAGAACACCCCATCGAATGGGAGGAGAGGGTCCTTTAAAGCCCTACTTTTTGTTCTTATGATCGGACGGCCAAGAGGAATGCCTTAATTAGAAAAATAACTAATCTACAAAACACTAATTAGATCTATATCATATATCTCATATATAAAAAATAGATCTAATTAAAAATATTTTGCATATATCACATGTATCAAATGCATGCATATTTTTTAGATCTAAATTATCTCATAATCATCTAAAAAATTAAATTTAAATTTGATCTTATCAAAATAAAATTTAATCTAGACCTATTTGTAGAACTATTCTACAACTTAGTCTAAACATGCAACTATCATATCTCATATGAATTTAAAATTAAATTTAATTTATTTTTTATTTTTAGATCTGATTATAATATTTATAATATCAAAAAATAAAAAATAAATAGATCTAAAAAATATATTTAATCAAATAAAAAATATGATTTAATACTAGACTACAATCAAAGAATAATTCTATAGAACTAGTCTAGTTCTATGTATCTCATATATATTAGATCTAGATTAATTAATTTAATTTTCTATTTTTTTGATTTTAGATCTAATCATATTTTATGTGATATCTAAAATTACTAATTAATTAGATTAAATTAGATCTAAAAAAAAAATTATAAGAACCTGGCTCTGATACCAGTTGAAGAAAAATCCTAATTTTTTAGGTCAGGTTCATTCAGATCTAATTGGATCGAGAGGTATATTTTAAAAAATTTTTCTTAGATTTAGATCAGATCTGATACTTTTTAGATCTAATTTTATGATCTGATAAATAAAAAAATTAAATTAAATTAATTTTGAATTAATTTTACCTTGATTCTAGGTAATCTGATTACCTATTAATGATCCTACCGAAGCCCTAAGGTTCTGGATGTAGCCACGCAAGCGCCTGGCCTCTACCGGTATCCACTTAGGTTGGATCTAGAGATCTTCTTCTTTTCTTTCTTTTCTCCAAAAATTAGATCTGAATCTGATTTGAAGAATCTTCAAAACTTCTTCTGAAGATAACCCGTCGTCTCTGCAGCGGTGCTGCCTTCTTCCTTTTTCGTCAGCCTTTCCTTGCCTAACTCGCACTAATCTGAAGGTCTAACTTTCTTGGGTGTGGAGAGGAGAGATAGGGTCAGATGGTGGTATGGAGAAGGAAGAGGGGCAGCCTTGAGGCATGGCTTGGAAGAGTTCTCTAAAGTGGGCGTAGATAGGATCCTTTTATAGACTCTGCTGCACCATGCAATGCTGCATCACCCCGATCAATCACGTTGCTTCATGCAATCAAATCTAAATCTGATTGGTGGGATGACATCACCTGATCCAATTAGAAGAGAGACCCATAGGTTCATTCTTATATGGTGCCTAAGACTGGTCAAAGTAGATACCCAAGGGCTACCTAAGTAGAAACCAAGAAGCAACCTGGAGTCCCATCCGTATGGGACTCCAGCGTCCCTATCCATGGGCGCACGCCATCCTAGGCATGCACCCCCTTCTTTCCAATTTTCAGAGAGGGGACAAGCCCCTATCTGCTCTCCAATAAGTGCATGACACATGGGTAGATGTCCAAGGGTCAAAGATCAACGTTTGACCAAGTCAAAGTATAAGAATTAGTAGATGACGAAAATGGTAGGTATTATCTCAAATTTATCTCATAAATTAAGACAATCCTTTTCTGACTTGAACAAGCTCCGATCAGACCAAGTAAAGATATCTGAGTGAGCACAAACTCATTTGGCTCAGTCGAGATAATTTTTATGATAGGAAAAGGAGAACATTAGGCTCAATCGTATGCTAGCATGATTTTCTTAAACCTAATTGAATCTTATTTAAATCAATTGAACTGGGTTAGTCCAATTGATGATATCTAGATTCAAACCCTTATTTGTGTGATCCAGTTAGGTTTAGTTCTATATGGTAATGAGATATATCATGATCTCCATCATCGACATCATCGAAATTCCTTTCGATGGATCAGAACTCTTCTGATTCAGACAACTTAGAATGATCGATCATCTAAATCATTTTAATTGCTTCCAAAATCCATCAGTGACACCTAGCAGTATATGGTGGCAACCCATCAAAACTAAAAAATGAACCTTTTGGTGTAGCTACTTGTATGATTAAGTTCTTCTATCTTGAGCCCCGACCAGATTAGGGTTAAGGTGAACTCATCAAATCCTAATTTCTATCATATGATTTAATCATTCGATTCAAGTCCGATGTGAAAATCTTAAGAGAAACTCTTTCTATTATTTCACACTCTCTGCCATAGCCATGGGCTTATGGACTTGATTCTCATGATCATCATAGGACTGCTCCTCATCCACCGAGGTAGATAGATTCCATCTTGGTGCAATCCAATTCCTACAATGAACATGCTATAGCCAACATACACCTCAAGATTTCGAATGGCTAGGAGATCGAGTCATGGTGTAGTCAAACTATAATACCCTCAAGGTGAACTATCGATGCATCTCAGGTCAAAGAACTAGACACACCACTGCAGCATCGAGTCAGTCATCGAAGAGAATGTAGACTTTCTTATGACTACTTGAGGTGGTCATGCTCAGTACCCTCGTTCTCTAATGAATATCTGTACTCTCGCTCCGATGTCTCTACACCATAGACTTAAGACTCATCTACTATAAAGAAGCGATTGTACACTAACCTTCCGGATCAATCACCATCCTCATGATGATCCTATGGTCATGAGTATTTTATGAGTTAATAAATGAAAATTCATGTCTTAAATTTTTAACTCTTGAAAATATGAATTATCATTACCATTAACTCAAGGGATGTATCACAGACACTAAATATACTTATATAATAGAAAATAATCCATTTTATTATTTATAGTCAAAATTATAATTTTATCCTTAGAAGTGTATTACAAGTATCAGTCAATTCTGACTTCTAGGGCACACATATCTAACACTAATTAGGTTCAAGAGAATCGTACACAAAAAAGGACTACGGTAGTGGTTTGTAACCACTGTCATAGCCCAAAAAATCGCTGCCATAGGCTATGACAGCTATTTTATAACTGCTGCTACTGCGGCTGTCGTCGTAGCTCTATGACAGCAATTATTGCAGTGGCTGTTAGAATCGCTGCCATAGATGGCCTATTACAATAGTTTATAAACCGCTGCAAGAGATCGATCTATCATAGTGGTCATGTAACCACTGCCATAGGTGATATAGTAGTGATTTCTTAATCGCTGCCATAGGTCTAGTGTAGCAGTTGGCATCAGACCTATGGCAGTGGTTGGCACGAATATGGTAGTAGTTATAAAATCGCTGTCATAGATTTTGAATAATTTTAAAAAATTAAATTTTTACTTTTTTATATATTTTACCTAATAAATATAGATATATAACATAAAAAAATATAATAAATATAAAAATTATTTTGAGATGCTAAAATTTTATTATCAAATAAAATTTATTATAATTATTTTTAAAAGAAATAAAATACATCAAAGTCTCCTAAATCTACATCATCATCATTGTCATCACCAGAAGTCGGAGCCAGAGCCAGAGCTGGAGCTGGAGCCGAAGCCGGAGCTGAAGCTGGAATGCGGACCAACATATCTTCGAAGTTCGTGACTCCAAAATACATACTGAGCATCGACATCATGTCTCTCATGATGCCCTCCAGATGAGATGCGCGCTCCTCAGTCCGATCTGCCCATGTCGCAACATGATCTGCCCGTGCCAATGTCTCCTCAAGCTCCTCCCGACTGACAATACTAAAAGTCTGTGAAAAGACACTCGCCTCAGACCAGTAGCTCATCGATGTATGTCCGGGCCTGCATCGAATCCTTCTAGAGTGCTCCGGCTCCAAGACTTGAGATAGATGGTCATGGGGCCCAGAGGTATCTGAGCTCTCGCTCATGAGTGCATCTAACCGATTCTATAATTATAAATTAAAATAAAATTTTATAAAAAATACTATAATACTAATCATATATACTAATATATTTAATACTTACAAAAATACATCCGATCGTAGTGTTCATCGATCTGCCCATCTTATCCATGCGGCTAGATCAAAAGATCTCGCTATGGCTAGACATCACTCCATCTCTCATCAGTTATAATAAAGAATAAATTTATCAAAAAATAATAAAAAATATAATTTTAATTTATCTAGTAAGATTTAGAATTAATTATCTTTCTGTGCACACGACTGGCCATAGACTCGTGGTTTAAAGTGTGCGTATACTCCTGAGGTGCATGGTTCTTCCGGTTCTGACGGAAGATAGCCTAAGAAGTATTCAAATAAATAATAAATATTTAAAAAATATTTAAATAAAATTTAAAATGTATTGAAAAATTTAAAAGTTAGAAATTTTATCTTGAACTTCTGGCTCCTCTAGTGTCTAACCATCCTCTCCCACTAACTCGGAGGACAGTCTTGTATCCAGGAAATAAGCTCCTTTGGAGTGTCTCATCGGTGCTAGAGCCATCCTCTGTGGAGTTTAATCTTGTAAACCCAATATAACTCTCCGATCTTCTTCAGTCGGGCATCTCGAGTCCTCTCATGATCGGAGAAGTCGTACCTCCTCTGCATAAATTTATCAAAAATTAGTTACAAAATTATTCTAATCAAATATATATAGTGTAAATATATAAAATGCATAAATATAACTAAGATGTGCGTACTTATCCATATCTCCTCCCATACCCGATCCCTGACGGCATCATCCATCAAATGCCAGTCTCTGGGCTCTACATGAATAATATCCGACCACCTCACAAGCACTCCAAAAAAGGAATGCATCTTCCGTGCGATCTTCCCTACCAGCATCCCCTCCGTATCATATTGCACCATCACCTGATGCTGATGGTTCCACACATGTGTCATATATGTGGGACCGCAAAATATCTGGCTAGATGATGCACCTACAATGCAAATATGTTATGTAAATATATAAGTGTATAAATACTATATAAAAAATAAAGTTGTGCTAATATAATAAAAATGTACACTCAGATGCCTACGACGGTAGAGGCTCAGGAGTCGGTGGAGTAGATACCGTTGATGGAGTAGATGTCGGTGGTGAAGATCCCTGAGCAGTCGATGCCGAGGTGGATGGAGTATGCTCCGACTGCTCCTCAAATGCTGAACTGCATATAATCCATCGAGAGACAGGGGTGAAAGCTAGATGGCATTTCGATGCCATCGTGACCTACAACGTTAATGAATATTAATCAATATAACATCATGACATATCAAATTCTACTCGCTCCAAAGCTGAGTCGGCTTCGTGCCTGAGACAGCCGGCTCCATGCCTGAAATATCCGACTAGGGTCCTCCCCCAACTGGCTCGATCATGGCTTGAGCCGGCTCGGCTTTGTATTCAAGCCGACTCGACTGTGTGCCATCCCCTCGATCACTCTCTCTCTCGATCTCTCTCACCGACGACAGCGGCGAGGCCGAACCCCTTCCTTCCAGCTTTTCCATCTCTCAATCTTCCTCTCTCTCTCTCTCTTAATCTCCCTTACTGATGAGGCTGAATCTCATCCCTCCCTCTCTCACTCTCTCAATCTTCTTCCTCGGCAAGGTTGGACCCCATCCCTCCTAATGATGCCGACGAGGTCAGACCCCCTCCCTCCCTCTCTCGCTCTCCCGATCTTTCACTCTCCCTCTCTCAATCTCCCTCATCAGCAAGATCAGACCCCCTCTCTCCCAATGATGGTAGCGAGGTCGGATCCCTTCCTTCCTCTCTCAAGTACAAATCCATCGAGTATTCGGATTCAGATCCGATACCAATAATTAAAATTAGATCCGAATCTGAATATCTAAGTTCCAATCTGAACCCAACCTATTGACAAATCTTATCCACAGTCGCCGACATGACACGGCCCAAGGCTACCACCACGGTACAACCCAAAAACTATGGCATACAGATAATATAATATTTATAATAAATATTTATAATATTTATTATAAATATTTTATAAATTATTATAAATATACATGATTAATAAATAATACTATAAAATTTAAAAAAAATTATACCTATGGTTATAGAGAGTGGGTCACACCAAAAGCTCCGTGGATGATCGACGACGACGCTAGAGGAGGATGATGGCACTAAAGGTAACCTGTGAAATAAAAGCAAGATAGTGAGATAGAGAAAAGAGAAAAAGAGAAAAAAGAGAGAGAGCAGGGGCGGTCGGGGATCGAGGGTCAGGGGAGGAGGGCACAGTGACAAGGAGGTCGAAAGGAGGCTTCGCACTCGATCGAGGAGGGTCAAATGATGGTAGTGATGGAGGGGGGTGGGGTTTCGCAGGATCGAAGGAGGCGGATGGGGGTTCATCGAAGGGGGTTCGCTAGGGACCGACGAAGGGTCGGATGGGGGGCGGCGCGGTGGGGTTTTGCGGGGGGCTGAGCGAGGGTGGGGGGGTTCGCCGAAGGAGGGTTTCATTGGAGGCTGAGGGAGGGTCGGATGGAGGGATGGGAGGGTCGGGTGGGGGGTGCTGGTGGCGGGGAGGGTGGTCGGAGATGGGGGGGCAGAGGGGAGGGGGAAGGAGGGGTGGTGCTAGTCGAGGGGAAAGAAGGGGCGATGCCGATCGGAGGGGAGGAGGGTCGATGCTAGCCGAGGGGGAGGAGGGGCGACGTCAGTCGGGAGGGGAGGAAAGGCGACGTCGATCGAGGGGGGAGGAGGGATGATGCCGGTCGGGGGGAGGAGCCTCATCGACGATGAAGAGAAGGAAGAGAGAGAGAGAGAGAGAGAGAGAGAGCGAGAGAGATTGAGCACGCATGGAAGGAAAGAAAAAATTTGAGAATTTTTAATCTAACCTATGGCAGCGGTTATCGAACCATTGTCATAGATCTATGATAGTGGTTATCAAACTGCTACCATAGATCTATGGTAGTGGTTATCCAAAACTGCTACCATAAATCTCGATCTATAGCAGTAATTTTTTATAACCACTGCCATAGATGGAAAATAATTTTTTTTTATTTTTTTTAAATATTATATAATTTTAAAATTTAATATCCATCTTCACCATTCATTATCTAAATAATTATCATTAGAGTGTCATCGCAAAAGATCGCCTCGATCCGATGACCCTAGCTTCATCGATCAGAAAAATTTGATTTCGATGATCACGAACGATGATACAATGCTTTGATAGATGAAGATCTTCGATGGATCCAAAAATCTGCAACGATAATTTTGATGATATTTTTAGCATACTATCAAAGTTTTACTTCAATCGGATATCGTTATCATGGTCAATTTAGTATGGAATGATTTCGATCGTTAAATTAGAAACAAACGATCAAAGGGTTAAATGATGTTCGATTATGAGATAATTTTTTAGTTAAATGATCTTTATTATAATTTTAAATATTTTATATGATGATGATAGTAAAATTTAAATTATTTTCATATAAACTATTCATGTTAAGCAGATATTGCAAAAGTATGAGCATAATAATCAGTGAAGTTTTAGAATGGTTATCAAAAGACGTATAGTTTTAGATCGTTCTTCATCTCACGAGTTAAATTTTATAATCACCACCATAAAAAATAATTAAAATAGTAGTCAGGATCATTTATAAAAAAAATTATCTCATAATCGAACATCATTTGGTCCTTTGATCAATCATTTATCATTTAACGGTCGAAACTAATCTATACTAAATTGACCAAAATAATGATATCTGATTGAAGTAAAACTTTGATAGTATTCTACAAATATCATCGAGATTATCATTCTATATTTTTAGATCCATCAAAGATCTTCATCTATTAGATCATCACATCATCGTTCGTGATCGTCGAAATTAAATTTTTTTGATCGACGAAGCTAGGGCCATCGGATCGAAATGATCTTTTACGATGACACTCTAATGATAATTATTTAAATAATGAATGATGAAGATGAATATTAATTTTAAAATTATATAATATTTTAAAATATATATATAGCAGCGGTTATAATTAACCGCTGCCATAAATCAGATTATAGTAGTGGTTCTTACTAACCGCTGCTATAGATCTGACTTATGACAGCGGTTATAATGAACCACTGCTATAGGTCGACCTACGATAGCAATTTTTTATAACCACTGCTATAGATCCGACCTACGGTAGCGATTTTTGTTAACCGCTACTATATATCGGACCAATAGCAACGGTTATAAAAACTGCTGCTATAGGTTCGACCTATAGTAGTGGTTAATGAAAATCACTACCGTAAGTGCTATGACAGTGATTTTAAAAATTGCTGTCATAGTAAGCGCTGCCATAGGCCATTTTTGTAGTAGTAGTGCTAGCACATGATTGAACCTAATATTCTCTTTCAGTCATCTATTTGATTCATCTCGACTAAGCTAAATTAGATTTAGCTCATCGGAGAGCCTTGTATGGCTCTATCTTAGTCTGACTGAAACTTGTCCAGATCAAAAAAGTCTTATCTTCATTTTATCTAGGCTTGTCCTAATCCATCGGATGAAAATAGGAAAAGACCTGCTAATTTCTAAAATTATTTGGATAAGGTTCATCTAAAAACTCTATAGAAATTTATCTTGATCTGACTAAACCTTTTCTTGGTTTGATCAAGGCTTGTCCTAAATTTTATTAGATGGGAATAAGATAAAGGTTGTCAGCTTGCCTAAAATCATGAGATGAAATTTGGATAAGTCTCTCCCAAAAATTCTAGATGAATTTTTCTTGATCTGACTGGATCAAGTCCTGACCTGATCAAAACTTATTCTAACTTGATTAGGACTTAACATAAATCCATTGGATGGGACTTGAAAAGATTTTATCCTAAATTTCATAAGATGGAAATAGGACAAGGGTCAAATGTTGATTCGGTCATGTAGGAATTAAAGGATTGGTGCGTGCCCCCTGGAAATTCTCTTGGGGCATGTGCCCCCTTAGGATTTTCATGAGAGAGAGAGGGCCATGTCCCCTCTTGGACGTGCGCCCCATATGGATAAGAGAAGGTGCCCATTCAAATCAATTTTGACTGGTCAAAGCATTTGAATTTGATTCAAATGTCTAGAGAGACTTTGTGCCATATGGATAAGAGAGTTTGCGCCATCACTCATCTTATCCTTTATTCCATGCCATATTTCTGAGTTTTGTGCGATGAAATATAGAAAAAATGTGGTGTGGGGGTGTGGAGATCAATATGGAGTCCTTCTGCATGTTATCTTGGACTTGGTCAGAGTCACATGCGAAGGGACTCTTCCTTTGGTCTATTTAAAGGGCCCTACGTAAGCTGTTGTACATAAAAATTATTCTATGGCAATGTCCTACCAAAATCTCCATCTCCATGCCTCCCTCATCTGATCCTCTTCCTCTTCTCTACGCCCAAGAGTTGGGCAAAACCTACGAGCAAAAATCAAGTTTCATTGGCATGAAGATCAATGAGAGACGACGGTATTCATGAGACGAACGCACAGTCTTCAGAGTTCGATTTAAAGACTCTACGGAAAGACACCAAATCTGATCTTTGGAGATCAAATCCAGAAGGAGAAGACTTCTAGATTTGATCTAAGTGGATACCAGTAGAGATCAAGTACGTATATGGCTCAATCAGAACCTCGGATCAATCATTAGATTATCACAATGGGTAAACAGTTTATCCGATCAGGTGATATTAGATATCACTATTTTATTTTAATTTTTATTTGTAAATTTTAGATCAATCTAATCAGATCTGAGAACTCTCAGATCTAATCAGATCATGAAAAAATTTTAAAATTATTCTACTGCAAATCTGATCCGATCAGATGCATCCTACGATAGAAAAATCAAGATTTTTTCTTCATATATAACTTCAATTGACAAACCATTTATTGCTTCGAAAAGCTAGTGATATATTGAAGATACTAAAAGACTTTTTGAGATATTTTAGAGAGCTTTTGTAAGAATTTTAGAACTTCTTGTTGAGAGACTCTTGTACAAGAGTTAAGTAGTAAGTTTTTTTATATTTATTTATTTTTATCTTTCTCATAGTAAAATTTACACGCTTCATGAAGATAGGCTTGAGGCCAAATCTACGTATATTTTATTATATTTATTTTATGATCTTTATTTTTTTCTCATATGGCATTGATATCTATCTTTCTTGGACGCTCTTGTGATCTTGGGCAAGTGATCTGCATTCCGCAATTGAGGGATCTATCTCGACATAAACTAAAATATATTGATGAATTTACTATGCTTTTGGAAGTTTTTCAAGGCTTACTTTTTATTAAAAATCTATTTAAATAGGGAGCAAAAGGAATTTAAGTAGATATTTTAATATTTTAAAATTATCGACTATGAAATTTAAAAATTATAAGATATTCATGATTTATTTTATATTATTATTATTTTTAATATTTTTATTTAATAGCCACCTCATGTCGGCTTCGCCGTCGTCTTTCTCCCTATCATCACCACCAGCATTGGACTTTCCTCTCCAATCTTTCTTAGGTTGAAAGCAGAAGGAATATAAGTAGATATTTTAATATTTTAAAATAAACTATTATCAAATTTAAAAATATAAAATATTAATAGTTTATTTTATATTATTATTTTTAATATTTTATTTTATAATTATTTTTATTATTTTCACTATTGACTTCCTTCCCATCGTCACCAACATTGGACTTTCTTCTCCAATCTCCTATAAGTCAAATCTCCATAAGATAAATAAACTCCAATATTATTTTTAAAAAATCATATCCTAAGCATCGCATGGGGATATAAGCTAGTTAATTACTTATAATGTAATATCGGATGGTTAGCTGAATAGCTGGTTAGAGAGAGATTAAACACTTGGATGTCACTACAAGCTAAAAAGCCCCTTTTTTCTTAAAAAAAATATTTTCTAAGTTTTTGTGATAAAACTAAAAGGCCTTTTTCATTAGAATTATCAAAAGAAGTTTATTTTTAACAACATAGATATACTACAAAAAAATTGAATATTAGCGATGGCAAAAATCTCCATTGCTGATAAAGCTTTTTACCACCACAACAATGATAAAAAAAGTCATCGCTAATAATATTAGCAATAGCAACTAAATTATTAGCGATGGTAATAGCCATCTCTAAAAGTATAAAAATTATTTTAAAATATTTAAATAAAAAAATTAGCAATGATAAATTTAGATTATTAGCGACAAAAATAGTGCCATCATAGATAATAAATTATTGGCGATGGTGCAAGCCACTGCTAAAATTATTTAAAATTTTTATTTTTTTAAAAATATTTAAATATAAAATAAAAATTAGCGATGCTATTTTTGGATATTAGCAATAAAAATCTACCATTGCTAATATTTTTTTAAAAAATATTATTTAAAATATTATTGGTGATAGAATTAGCAATGGCATATTTTCCATCGTTAATAATTCATAACTGGTTTAACTTCAATTTGAACTCGATTTGAATCCAATTTAAAATTCTACCAAATCTAATTTAATTAAATTTTGAATTCAAATCTTACCTAGATTATAAAATTTAATTAATCTTAAATTAAAATAAGATTAATTAAATTAATTTTTATTTAAATTAATTAAGAAAAATTAGTTTCTAATTTGAGTTCAATTCGAATCCAATTCAAAATCCTATCAATCCTAATTCAATTAGATTTTTAATTTAAGTCCTACTCGGATAGTAAAATCTAATTACTTTTAAATTAAGTCAAGCCTAATTAAATTTAAACTAATTTAAATAATTAAAAATAATAATTTTTAATTTGGAGTCAATTTGAGTTTAATTCGAACTCGATTCGAATCCAATTCGAAATCCTATCAAATCTAATTCAATTAGGCTTCGAATTCAAATCCTACATGAATTATAAAATCTAATTGATCTTAAATTAACTTAAAATTAATCAAATTTAATTTAATTTAAATTAATTAAAAAAATAATTTTAATTTAGGTTTAATTTGAATCCAATTCGAATCTGATTTGAATCCAATTAGAAAATCTTTCAATCCTAATTCAATTAGACTTTAAAATCTAAATCCAACATGGATAATAAAATTCAATTACTTTGATATTAAGTCAAACCTAATTAAATTTAATCTAATTATAATCAACTAAAAAAAATAATTTTTAATTTAAATTCGATCCAAATGCAATTGGAACTTGATTCAAATCCAATTTGAAATCCTATCCAACCTAATTCAATTAGACTTTAAATTTAAGTCCTAATTAAATTGTAAAACCCAATTACATTCAAATTAAGTCAACTCTAATTAAATTTAATATGATTTAAATAATTATAAGAAAATAGATTTTAATTTGGGTTCGATTTAAATCTAATTCGAACCTGATTCATATCCAATTTGAAATCGTATCAAACCTAATTCAATTAAATTTTGAATTCAAGTTTTACTTAAAATATTAAAATCTAATTAGCCTTAAATTAAGTCAAGCTTAATTAAATTAAATTTAATTTAAATTAATTAGAACTTTATCCATAAATTAATTAAGTCCAAAAATTTAATAACATTAAATACTGATTTTTAACCATCCAAAAAATAACTTAGGAGAAAAGAATGATTAAAGTTAAAAAATTTATATTAGCGACGGTAAGAATACCATCACTAATAATTAAAAAAATATTACCTTAAAAATATAATTATTAGCGATAGAAATACTATTGCCGAAGGCATCTATCGTTGCTAATAATATTTTTTATATTGACGATGGAAAAGAATTATTAGCGATGGAAGTTGTCATCACTAATAAACTTTTCGCCCTTGTTTTTTGTACCTAACCATGCACCCTCATTTTTTTCGATGCCACCGCCTACCGCTCCCTTATTTTTCTCCATCCCACGCCCATCTCATCCTCATTTTTTCCACCATCTCCCATCCCTCTAGCATTTTTATCCTCCACTGCCACCACTCTCTCCCCCATCCTTCGGTCCCCTTGCCATCCCCTCTCTCCTTCAATCGGTGGCCTCCTCCCAACTATACTCGGTCCATCTTCTCAAGCCCCCGACCGCCTCTCGCCCTCCTTAAGTTTCCAATCGTCTCCCCCGGGCTGCACCCAGTCGTATCCCCGAGCCCTCGGGCATAAGCTCTAGGCCTCCTATCTTCCCAAAATTCCGGCCCATCACCTTCCTGTCCCCCATCATTCGATTCTCCCGCCACCCCCTTTCTTCCTTCGATCATCTCCTGCCTCCCTCCCTGAACCCCCGACCATCTTCTGCCTTCCTGAACCCCTAGCCCTTTAGTTCTCCTGCCATCCCCTCTCTCCTCTAGTCGACAACTTACCCACAGCCATCTTCCTTCGGTTGCACTCAGCCTGCCTCTCCAAATCTTTGACCGCCTCCTGCCTCCCTTAGCCCCTGAGCACAAGCTCTCGGCCTCCTATCTACCCAAAATTCCAACGCGCCACCCCCTCTCCCCCACCATTCGGTTCCTCTGCCACCCTTTCTCTCCCTCGGGCTGCCTTCTTTCTTCCTCTCCGAACCCCTGACCACCTTCTACCTCGCTAAATTCTCAGCCCTTCGATTCACCCACCAATCCCTATTTTCTCTGATCGGTGGCTTCCCCCAGATTGTCTTCCTTCGACTACACCCAGCCCGCCTCCCTGAACCTCCGATCGCCTCCTACCTCCCCAAGCCTCCAGATGCAAGCTCCCAACCTCCTACCTCCCTGAAACCCCAGCCCGCCACCCTCTTCTCTCCTACCATTCGGTTCTCCCACCATCCCCTCTCTCCCCCTGACTACCTCCCTCCTGCCGCCTTCTACCTCCCTCCCCATACCCCCACTGCCTCCTATCTTTCCGAACCCCTAGTCCTTCGGTTCACTTGCCACCTCCTCTCTCCCTCGGCCATCTCCCCCCCGGCTACACCTAGCCCACCTCTCCAAGCCCTTGGCCTCCTCCCACCTCCTCAAAATCCTAACCCGCCACCCCCTCTCCCCCGGCTAGCAACTTTCCTTCGACCGCCTCCCACCTCCCTAAGCTCCCATTCATGGCCACATCCTTGAGTCTCAATCCCCGCTCGCCTGTGCCTACTCGCGTCTTAATTTCTTCATGCCAACCCATGCCTCAATCCTATATGGTAGCTTTCTTTTATTGTGAGTATTAGCGACAACTAATACCATTATTAAAATTTTTTTATTTAAATTATATTAACTAAATATTATTAGATAGTAAAAATTATTTAATTATGTATTAATTTGTATGAAATTTGAATTTCAGCATGTAGAGTGCTCGAACCAAGGAAAGATTTGGGATGCAAATACGACGCCGAGATTGCCCTACATGCTTCGATCTCGACATGCAGAGTGCTTGAATCGAGAAAAAATTTTGGCAGCATTGTAAACACAAGGCTGGGATATGCTCTGTACATTTCAATCTTGGCATGCAAAGTACTCAAATTGAGGAAAAGTTCGGATAGCATTACAAACACTAGCCTGAGACATGCCCTGTGTGCTCTGGTCTCAACATGCAGAGTACTCAAATCGAGGAAAGATTTAGGCTGCAAATATGAGGCCAAGACATGCCCTGCGAACTTCGATCTCGACATGCAAAGCATTCAAACCGAGGAAAGGTTCGAACTGCATTGCAAATATAGATTCGAGATGTGCCCTGCATGCTCCAATCTTGGCATCCAGAGCACTCGAATTGAGAAAAAATTTGAGCTACAAATACGAGGTCAAGACATGCCCTGCATGCTTCGATCTCGGTATGCAGAGTGCTCGAATCGAAAAAAGGTTTGGACAGTATTGCAAACAAGGGCTCGAGATGTACCCTGCATGCTTTGGTCTTGACATATAGAGCACTCGAATCGAAGAAAGGTTCAGGCTGCATCGTAAACATGGGCCTGAAATATGCCCTGCACACTCCAGTCTCGGCATGTAGAGTGCTCGAATTGAGGAAAGGTTCAGATTGCATTACAAACCATCCCTATTTGCAATGATATCCCTTACTTCTATGATTATGCTTTTGGGAATGCTACACTCTTAGTTCAAGAACGAGCTCGTTGTCCTTGTAAGAGATGTATCAATAGAGAATACTGATAAAGATAGAATAGTTATCCATTTATATAGGAGTGAATTTATGCAAAACTATAAGTGTTGATACTTGTATGGGGATCGAAATGTGAGAGATAATTGCAAGGGCTTCGGAGACTCTACTTATCCAAGACCTTACTGATGTGCAAGTGATTAATGGTGATGGCTTGAGCAGATGATTAACACATTTAGTATTTAATCTGATTATTAGTAGATGTTCATGTAATAATCTTTTAGATTGCAATCGTTATAGTCATGATAGATAGGATTACTATGGTTATAGTCATGCTTACCCTCTATAAGGTTGCTACCTCCTAAAGGCTAAGTAAGGCTATAACTATAGCAACCCCTATAGTCCATCACGACTATGGCGGTTGATATATGAAAGATTATTACATAGACTTCCATCAAATAATCAGATCAAATTCACCAAATATGCTAATCATATGCTCAAGCCTATCACCGTTAAGCTCTTGTATATCAGTAAATGTATTAGATAAGTAAAGCTTTCCATCCGTGCATATTGTCTCCCACGTCTTCCTATGCAAGTACCAATGCTTGTAGTTTGATAAAAATTCATCCTTATATAAATGGATAACTATTGTATCACTATCAAGCATTTCTCTATTGACACATCTTTTATAAAGACAATAAGTCCATCCTTGCCCTAAGAGTACAGCATTTCCAAAAGTATATCATAGAAGTAAAGGATATTACTGCAAATGAGGATGGTCATGACGCGCATCCCATATATGCAGACTTGGAGCTTGCCAGATGACTAGGCTACGCGAGCACATAAATTTTATTTTTAAGTTATTATTTTATTTTTAATAAAATTTATATTTCTAGTTTGCAGCTCGAGGAGGTGGCTGGGGGCTCAAAGATAGAGGCTATGATGATTGCCTGTGCGAGATGCATCTAAATGGAGGTGATGCATTCTGCTCTTATTGTTATATGGTCAAGCTTGGATGATCTGTTATATCGCAGACAATTGCTTGCAGCCATCTCATTATACTTTAGTGTAGAAGAACTTGCAATGTAGGGCAAGCTTGGATGGTCTGTTATATCATAGACAATTGCTTGCAGCCACTTCATGGTTAAAGGAGCAAAGGAATGTGCAATGCCTTATTTTTTAGTGACAGATCTGAGCCTTCTTTACATTTTCATATATTGAGATTATCATGTACTACTAGATGAAAATCAAATAATACTTAAATCAGGAGATCAGCAGACTAATACATTATCATGTATTGTTGGATGAGATTTATTTTTCTACTGATACATTACAGATGCTAACTAATAATTTTTGTTACACGTGAGTTAAATTTTAATCATTTTATTATATTTTGATAGATATTTTATTTGAACAAATTTTTAGGTCATCTGCTTACTTTAGTTTTTATTTTTATTTTTGAATATTATACATCATATCTTTTAAAGGTTGGAGCCGTTCTAGCCAAGAATAGAGCTCTCGAAAAGAGAGCGATCATGCGGTCAGCTCGCATGGTTCCGTACATCTCATACCAAATGATATGGGGTCATCAGTGATCCTACAGTTACATGCAGTAGTGACTTACTCACAAACATGGAGTCATGGTCGAGGATCCATCTAGCTTGCAACACCTTCGACTGGGCCGGAGGATAGATAGCTCATCCACGTTTAAAGTTGCTCATAAGTATTACAACTTCAATTAATATGTTTCTAATTTAATAATTCTAAAATTAATATTTATTATTTCAAATTAATTTTGTAGCATGGTTAAAAAGTCTAGAGTATCTCATGTGATTACCGACATCATCCAACGGTTGAGGTCGGGATCGGTGAGCGAGTTTTCTAATTGGCCATCTAGAGCACGTGATGCAGCCTAAAGGATGTTTTTGGTAAGTCAAAACTAGTTTAATTTTTAAATTTTTAATATATTAATATTTTAATTATATATAAATATATGCTTGCTTCTATCTTGCAGGAGTACTATCGATTTGAGACTTTTCAAGACAAGGAGGCTGGCTATTAGATCTTTGAGGAGGTAGCCATATGAAGGCTCCAAGATGATCTCTATAGACTCAGGCAGTCTGCTATCCAGCACTCCAATTCCTAATCACCATCGAACTAGAGATCCTTCATGGATCACTAGAAATGGGCGGACATATGGCTAGCCCTCTATGAATAATGGAGCAGCAAGGAGTACTTCGATACATGGCAGAGGG
Source organism: Cocos nucifera (assembly GCA_006176705.1). Classification (NCBI taxonomy): domain Eukaryota; kingdom Viridiplantae; phylum Streptophyta; class Magnoliopsida; order Arecales; family Arecaceae; genus Cocos; species Cocos nucifera. The sequence continues at coordinate 1,346,999 of QRFJ01000394.1, read as the reverse complement.
TCTGATAGAATCAAGCCATCCAGCAGGATTCGATCAGGCATACGGGCGACTCGATCGGCACGTATGTTGTGGCTGATTGATTGATAAAAAATCAATATTAAAGCTCTTTACTAGAATTGTAAAAACTCTTATATGCATATTTTAATTAATTTAATTTTATTATTTACTTATTATAGGTATGGCAGTTAGATCATTCATCAGACTAACTATAGTTGTAGCGGACCACGCACCAGTCTAAGAGGACTGGTAACTATTTAGATTCTACATCATGATAGATCACGATAAGAACTTTAAACTTTATTTACTAATTAAGTTATTACAGAATCTAATTTTTATATTATAACTAATATATTTTTGAACTATGTAAACGTGTTATGCGACGTATGTTGCTGAGAGATACGGTGATGATCCATCTTCTCAACCTCCCATTGACCTTGAGAGATGGCTTAGCACCATCGGAGGGTGAGTGGGGCCGGATCATAGAATTCGACCACAGCTTTGATCCTCCATCATCTCAATATACTTCAACGTCTTCATAGATCTTGACATTCTAGACCTAGAGCAATGCGCACGTGGAGGAGATTGTGCAAAGGCTTCTAAGCTAATGACCTCAGAGCCTCCTGGATGCCATCCATGACACAATCATAGAGCTTCTTCGATATCTATAGCTGTATGACTAGCTGGACTTGTTGTCCCAACCATCATATCAAATAATTATATTATTAAATTATTTTAATTATTTTAAATTTTTATTTTTAAAAGTTTCATATATTTAGGTTTGAGTCTGGAAAGAGAATCTAGGGGCTAAAAATTTAATCTAACTACTTAAATGATAAGCTAGAGGTGTCTATAGCTCCGTATCATCAAATAGAATGTGTGAAAATAATCTATTCAAGAATTAAAAAAATGTATCAAAAGATATACCTCCGTATCAAAACTTATTAATATTATTTTATTTTTTTATTATAGGATGCTGGAATATCCAACTCTAATCCATCAACTGCTGGAAAGGAGCAGGAGGAGGAAGAGGCAGACGATGATGAAGATCGAACTTAATTTTTTTTATGTATTATATTTTTTATATTACTTATAAAAAATTATATAATTTTTATTTTTAATATAATATAATAAGTTTTTAATTTTTATTATCATATTATCTTTGAATTTTGATTATAATAGGTATTAGGAATCATAATTTATTATAATTAATTAAAATAGATTTTAAAAAATATTATTATTAATTTTTTAAAAAAATAAATTAACTATTATCGATGGCACATGTCGTCGCTAATAACTATTAGCGATGGCATTACACACCAAAATATCATTGCTACTATTTTTTAAAATAATTTTTATTTAATTTAAAAATTAAATAAAATTAGAGATGGTATTAGCAAATAATTGATTGCTAATAATAATTAATGATGGCATTAGCAATGAATCCACCGTCACTAATATTTTATAATTTTTTTAAAAATTTATTTAAAAATTAATTAGAGATGAAATTATTTCATCTTTAAAGCCATCACTAATTCTATTATTAGTGATGGTAATTTTTATCATCACTAATAGATCCAATTAACGATAAAAAATTTTTAGATTAGCTTTTAGGATGGTATTAACGATGGCATATGGACTATTAGCGATGATATCTGGTAGATCGTGATACCATCATTAAAATATCATAATTATTAGTTTAATTCTAACTTTTTTTAAAAAAATAATTTAAAGTGTGTAGATAATAGCGAGTCAAGTCGAATCCACATGAAAGCATTGATTTTGTTTTAAAATCTTTAATTTTTTTAATAAAAAAAAGAAAAAATTTAAAATTAAAATTTAAGTTAGAAAATAAAATTATAAAAATTAAATAATATAAAAAATTAAATTTTGATACCATAATCTACTAGTTAGATCTTAGCATCTACTTACAAGAAATTAAAGAGCAACTAAAATAAAGCAGAATTAAAAGAGCAGAAATTAAAGAACAGAAATTAATAGAGTAATAAACTAAATTTTATATTAAAACTTAAAATTCAAATATAATAATTATAAATAAATAAATAAAAAATTTTAATTTTTAGATCAACAATGGCATAGAGATGGTATAGAAGTTTGGCTCTTCTTTTCAGCACTATCTACCTCAAAGCAATCTTCAGCCAAAGTTTGACTCCCATCCTTTACTGTATCTTCTCCTAGATCAGCTCTGTTGATTTTTGGAGGCCTGAGGTCCTTTAAATAGATGTTGGAGGGCTGATTATAATGTGGTGGCTGGGAAGATTGACTAGGCTGACCTCTATTATAGGCATAGTTCTGGTATTAGGATCTATTCTGATAATTTTACAATGGTCGAGTTTGGATCTGAGCCTGAGTCTATTATGATTTTCAAAAAAATTAGGATGGTTTCTCCAGCCTGGATTATATGTATTTGAAAATGGATCGTTGATCGGTTTGGAGTAACCTTGAGCAGCTTAAACTTGTTTTCGGATGAAGGATAAAAATTATGCAATCGTTGGATATTCACTCATACTATGGGTTGGGCTAGCATAAATAGAACAAATCTCTTGATAATTTGAAGGTGGTGTATATTGTGTAGGAGATTGTTGGCCTAGGTTTAGGAATTAATCTAATTTTTAAGTAAGAAGGTCGACTTTATCTAATTTTTGTGCTATTATGTTCAAGTCTACCTTAGAATTTGGTTCTGGAGTTTTGATCTCATAAATTCTTATCCATTTTTGTTGAGAAATTAATCTTTCATGAGTGGAAAATGAAGAATGGTTAATAGAGTTTTCACTTAAAGTTTTAAATAAAGTATAAGCTTCATCCTCACTTTTGCTCATAAATGCATCTCCATAGGATGCATATACCATTTATCTATATTGTTCTCCTAAACTTTCATAAAAAGCTTGGACAATTTACCACTTTGATAGACCATGGTGTGGGCATTTTCTAAGAAGTTTCTTAAGTCTTTTTCTTGATTCATGAATTTGTTCCTCTGAAAGCTGAGCAAATCCAGTGATAGCTCATCTCATAGTGTTGGTTCGATCTATGGGATAAAATTTCTTAAGAAATTCATGTTGCATCTCTACCCATGTTTGAATTGATTTTTCTATTATGCCAAGCTAATACTTGGCTTTATCTTTTAATAAGAAAGGGAACAACGTTAGTCTAAGGGCATCATCAAAAAAATTCTGAATTTTTATCGTAGAGCAGATTTCTAAGAATTCATCCAAATACTTATAAGGGTCTTCATTGGTATTCCCATAGAAAGATGGAAGCATCTGGATTATGGTCGACTTGATTTCATAATGGCTAGCAGGGATATCTGATAATTGGATACAAGTCGATGGATTATAAGTAGAAGGATTAAAGTATTCTTTCACCTATCTAGGTGGTTCTCCATTATTTTCAGCCATTTAGTTTTTAGATTTTATATGAATTAATCCTTCAATTTCGAAATTTGGTTTAACTAGGTTAGGTAATAGCGATCTTCTACCAAGCATGTACTAGTGCAACCCTAATTTAATTTTAATAATTTTTTATATAAATATTTATATATATATATATATATTAAAGAGAAGAAAAGAGAAGAGAATTCTAAGAAAGATTCCTAAGGAGTCCTGAATCTAAAAACGATAGAGAAGAATTAATTATATTTATGTTTAATATTAATTAGCAAACAAGTTAGACAAGCAATCCTAACTAAGGATTGTCCTAGATGTAGACAGCTTCTAACTGCCATGGTCATCTTCAAGCCCTTCAAGTAGAGAATTAGCCAATCAACTGGCCAGGTAAGTATAAAATCGGTGGGAGTCCTTCCGTTGCTTGTCTTAGATATCAATTATGCTTGACTAGGTAAGCTAATAGAACTAATTATAAATCACCTTCCTTCCAATCCAGTTATTCCTGAACCACTTGCCTTAGACACCAGTTAAATTGACTAACCCTAATCCGATCCAACTTTTAGGATTCCATGTCCTAATAAGCTCGAGTTCCTAGGACTAATGTCTAATTGATTTTAATTTAGAGACTTAGGTCAATGATGGATGCTGGTTGATTATTTATGGGCCAACAAAGAATGATCAAATTTTTACCTTATCTTATTTAATTGAATTATGCTCTTAATTTGGTTTAATATAAAATATATAAAAAAAAAATTTAATCAAGGGTTCTATGCAATTTAAACTAGATGCATGCAACTAATTGAATTTTAGAAGCTTATCTTACCTCCAACAATCATCAAAATAAAAATAAAAATAAAAATAAAAATAATATGATGCATGCTCGAAGTAGTTAGGATTTCTAATCTTATTACGAGAATTATAATTAGATTTAAGTAAATAATTTTTAATTAATTTAAAAATAAAATAAATAATAATAATTAAAAAAATTTAGGATTTGGGATTAATCTCACTAAATAAGATTGGAAGTTTTCTCCTTGTCCTAATCTTTTTGTTCTCCTTTTTTTCTTCCTTATTTTCATCTATAAAATAAATAAGAAAAAGTTAGAAAATAGTAATAAAAAAATCAAAGAAATTAGATATTTTAATTTTTTTAATGCCTTTCTGGTAACGGTATCAAAAACTTGGTAGATAGCGATACCATCATTAAAATACCATAATTATCAATTTAATTTTAATTTTTTTAAAAAAATAATTTAAATTGCATAGATAATAGCAAGTTGGGTCAAATCCATAGGAAGACAGTGATTTTATTTTAAAATCTTTAATTTTTTTATAAAAAAGAAAAAAAAAAATAAAATTAAAATTTAAGTCAAAAAATAAAATTATAAAAATTAAATAATATAAAAAATTTAAACTTTGGTACTAAGATCTGCTAGTTAGATCTTAGCATCTACTTGCAAGAAATTAAAAAATAATTAAAATAAAGTAGAATTAAAATAATAGAAATTAAAGAATAAAAATTAAAAGAGCAATAAACTAAATTTTATATTAAAATTAAGAATTCAAATATGATAATTAAAAAATAAAAAAAATAAAAAAAAACTCTTAATCTTCAGATTAGCAATGACGTGAAGATGGTGTAGAAGTCTGGCTTTTCTTTTCGGCACCATCGACCTCGAAACAACCTTCAACCAAAGCTTGACTTCCATCCTTTACCATGGCTTCTCCTGAATCAGATCTATTAATTTTTGGAGGCCTGGAGTCCTTTAAATAGGTGTTGGAGGGCTAAAGAATTTTTTTGTAGGCAATGTAGAACTAAGGGCTATTTTAATCATCAAAATATGAAGAAATCCAAGTGAAATTCGGATTAAATGGAGTTCTGAATGAATTCTGTTGCTCTAGGTGAAATCTGGCCATCAGATGGTGATCCAAAGCTTCAAAAAATATCAAAAATGGACATCTATAAGCCCAGATCAAATTGAAAAATATTATGGCCATTGGATCGAGCCTCATGGAGGAAATCGGGCCATTGATCGCGCTCTGGAAGACTGAATCACCGTTGGGATCATTCTCGGCCATTGGATCGTGCCTAAAGCGAGCGCGGCCATCGGATCGCATCCAATAAAGGCTCCAGAATCCTTCTTTAAATCAAAAATCAACCCCAGCCATCTGATTTTCACCGTAAATAACCACAGCCACACGATCATGAAATTACTATTTATATGGACCGCATGGATTGGGCGTGCCGTAAGCCTTGACCAATCAGCGCCGACCTTAGCTTGTGAAATTATGAAACTATCCCTGTACATCGCAATAAATTTATTGTAGACCCTTTAAGGGTCTTGGTCTGCCATGCAGTGGCCTGCAATTGGCCGTTGGTTGTTAAGTTGGCGGACTATGGTTGTTTGCATGGATCAGATGGTGGGATGGCGGGGTGGCATTGCGCGTTGGCTTGTGGGCTTGCCGGGCCACTGTCTCTGCTGGGCTGGCTGGTTGTCACCCTAACCGGCTGGGATGCGCCAACTTCTGTGGCTGGGCTGAGCGCACCGACTGTGCCAATTCATTTTTATTTTATTTATTTATTTATTTTTATTTTTTAAAAATTTATATTAGATTCATTTTAACTTCGATTCACTCCAAATTTATTTTGTTATGATCCAAAAAATGAGCTCTTTTTATTGATAAATTTATTATTTATTATTATTATTTTAATTATTATTAATATTATTTTATTTTTTTAATTTATTATTATTATTAATTTTTATTTTTATATTATTATTTTATTATTTATTTTTTATTATTTTTAAAATATTAATAAAAATTAATTAATAAATTAATATTTTTATTAATAGATTTATGATACTTATCAATATCTCACCATCACTAATAGTCTAGATTCTTGTAGTGATAAGAAGTTTCTTCTAGAAGATAAGAATAGATTATTAGTTAAGGATGGTGTGAAGCCTGGCCCGATTGGGCCTGCTATGGGCTGAAGTTGGCAAGCACTGTTGGCTTCGGTTTAAAGTTTTTAACAAAAAAGAGATTGAAATAGGAGAAATCATGTTCTCCTGCTCTGATCGTCCATTGTGGAGGATGAGGCTGCACAACCATGGCCATTGTGGGCATCACGGGCTGGTGAAATGGCTAATGGCCATTGGGACTGGTGCAACCAGTGAATGGCCAGCATTAGGCTGGCCCAATCCCATCCAACCCCTTCTATTTTAAATCCCACCTTCGGTCAATTTTCTCTACCACAACCCATTTCCTTTGCCTCTCTCCCTTCTTCTTCACCTTCGATGACCACTGGCTGAGCTACCGTAGCCAAGCACCACCATCCTCTGAAACCCCCACTTTTCTTCGAAAGCTATCAATTCCTCAATTTTTTTCTCTCTCTATTTTGAGATTGATCGGCTTCTTCTCACTAGAATTTCTCACCCTCCAATCGAGCCTCATCGCTATCGCCACCTCTAGTGAGCCCTCCTCCCCTTTTTTTTTCTTTTTGGCCTTGGGTGCCGCCATCATGGCAGCAAGGGGTACCGCCCCTTTTTCCTCTCTCGTCCCCCTTGCATGGTCAGACCACCACCCCTAGCCGTCATCAATCGTGCCTCCCCTTCCCCTCTCCCTCTGGTTGTCTTGTTTGCACCGCTACCCCTCCCTTCCCCTCTCTCTCTGTTTTGCTAGAAAGAAAAGAAAAAGGAGGAAGAAAGAGAAAGAAAAGAGAAAAGAGAGAAAGAGAAAGAAAAGAGGAGAGAGAAAGAGAAAGAAAAGAGAAAAGAGAAGAGAGAGAAAGAGGAAAGAGAAGGAGATGGATTCAACCCCTCAAATCCATCTTATAAATTTAATCTCAATCCGATTATATTTAGATCAATCTAAATCATATAGATTTGATCTATAAATCAATCCAAATCCTAACTAGACGAGGGCTAGACTGAATTTCTCTCTTTTTTCACCCATTTTTTTCAATTGAAGACTAATGGCTTCATTAGTTTGTTTGATTAAAGCCTTCATCATCAAAGGAGTACCAGATTTAGGGAATCGAATCACGTGACATTTTTTGATTCGATTGTCTGTAAGTTCCACCTATCTATGAAATTTTACTTAATGTATTTACGATATTTTTTAATTTAGAATTGTATAAAATTTATATTTATTAGAAAAACTGAAAGTTTGGAAAAAAAATACATATCTTATGAAATTTAAATTCTTGGATTAAGCATAATATTATCCTGATATGTTTATAAATTTTAAAAATGATGATTCCTTTATATTACAAGGTTTTACACTTGCATAAATCTTTGAGTGAAAAAAGTTATTATCTAATTTTGAGAAATAAATATAAAAATTTATTAAAAAATATTATGTAAATAAGGATGTTAGTTACAAACTACTGTCATAGTCCAAAAAAATACTACTATTACGGCCGTCGCCATAGCTCTATAATAGCGGTTGTTAGAACCGCAGCCATAGATAGCCTATTGCAGCAGTTTATAAACTGCTATAATAGATCGACTTATAGCAACGGTTTTTTAACTGCTTTCATAGGTCTAATGCAGGGTTGGCACCATTTGCACCAGGAACTTATGGCAGCGGTTGGCACGGATATGGCAGCGGTTATAAAATTACTATCATAGATCTTGAATAATTAAAAAAAATAAATTTTTTATTTTTTATATATTTTATCTAATAAATATAGATATATAACATAAGAAAATATAAAAATTATTCTAAAATGCTAAAATTTTATTATCAAATAAAATTTATTATAATATTTTTGAAAAAATAAAATACATCAAAAGTCTCCTAAATCTACATCATCGTCGTCGTCGTCGTCACCGGGAGCTGGAGCCAGAGCCGGAGCTGAAGTTGGAATGCGGGCCAACATATCCTCAAAGCTCGTGACTCTAAAATGCATGCTAAACATCGATATCATGTCTCTCACGATACCCTCCAGATGAGATGCACGCTCCTCAGCCCGATCTACCTACGTTGCAGCATGATCTGCCTGTGCCAACATCTCCTCAAGCTCCTTCCGACTGACGACACCGAAAGTCTGTGAGGAGATGCTCGCCTCAAACCAGTAGCTCGTCAGCGTATGTTCGGTCCTGCATCGGATCCTCCCAGAGTTCTCAGGCCCCAAGACCAGAGATAGATGGTCATGGGGCCTAAAGAAATCTGGGCCCTCGCTCGCGAGCGCATCTAATTGATCCTGTAATTATAAATTAAAATAAAATTTTATAAGAAATATTATAATACTAATCATATATGCTAATATATTTAATACTTACAAAAATATGCTTGATCGTGGTGTTCATCGGTCTGCCCATTTTGTCCGTGCGACTAGATCGGAAGATCTCGCTATGGCTGGGCATCACTCCATCTCTCATCAGTTATAATAAAGAATAAATTTATCAGAAAGATGATAAAAAATATGAATTTAAATTATCTAGTAAGATTTAGAATTAATTACCTCTCTATGCATACGACTAGCCATAAACTCATGGCCTAGAGTGTGCATACACTCCTGGACTGCACGGTTCTTTCGGTTCTGATGGAAGGTAGCCTAACAAATATTTAAATAAATAATAAATATTTAAAAAATATTTAAATAAAACTTTAAGCATATTAAAAAATTTAAAAGTTAGAAATTTTACCTCGAACTTCTAGCTCCTCGAGTGTCTAACCATCCTCTCCCACTGACTCGAAAGACAGTACTGTATCCAGGGAACAAGCTCCTTCGGAGTGTCTCGTCGGTGCTCGAGCCATCCTTTGTGGAGCTTAACCTTATAACCCCAGTATAACTTTTCGATCTTCTTCAATCAGGCATCTCGAACCCTCTCATGATCGAAAAAGTTGTATCTTCACTGCACAAATTTATCAAAAATCAGTTATAAAATTATTCTAATCAAACATATATAGTGTAAATATATAAAATGCATAAATATAACTAAGATGTGCGTACTTACCCATATCTCCTCCCATATCCGATCTTTGATGGTAGCATCCATCAAATGCCAGTCTCTGGGCTCTATGGGAATGATGTCCAACCGCCTCACAAGTACTCCAAAAAAGAAATGCATCTCCCGCGCAGTCTCTCCTACCGACCTCCCCTCCGCATCATACTGCACCATCATCTGATGCTGGCGGTTCCACACGTGTGCCATATGTGTGGAACCGTGAAATATCTAGCTGGATGATGCACCTACAATGCAAATACGTTATGCAAATATATAAGTATATAAATATAAATACTATATAAAAAATAAAGTTATGCTAATATAACAAAAATATATACTCAAATGCCTGCAATGGTAGAGGCTCAGCGGTCGGTGGAGTAGATGTCGACAGTGAAGGTCCCTGAGCAGTAGATGTCCAGGTGGACTAAGTATGCTCCGACTGCTCCTCAGATGCTGAACTGCGTGTAACCTACCAAAGGGCAGAGATGAAAGCTAGATGGCATTTTGGTGCCATCGTGATCTGCAATGTTAGTGAACATTAATCAGTATAACATCATGATATATCAAATTTTATTCATGTGAAAGCCGAGTCGGCTCCGTGTCTGAGACATTCGGCTAGGATCCTCCCCTAGCAGGCTTGATCACGGCCCGAGCTGGCTCGACTATGTGCCATCCCCTCGATCACTCCCTCTCCCCCTCTATCGATCTCTCTCATCGACAATGACGGTGAGGCCAAACCCCTCCCTCCCAGCTTTTCCATCTCTCGATCTTCCTTTCTCCCTCTCTCAATCTTCCTCGTCAGCAAGGTCAAACTCCATCCCTCCCTCTCTCACTCTCTCGATCTCCCTCGTCGGCAAGGTCGGATTCCATCCCTCCCAGTGATGCCGGCAAGGTCAGACCCCCTTCCTCCCTCTCTCGCTCTCTCGATCTCCACTCTCCCTCTCTCGATCTTCCTCATCGGCGAAGTCGGACCCCCTCCCTCCTAATGATGGCGGCGAGGTTGACCCCCTCCCTCCCAATGATGGCGACGAGGCCGGATCCCTCCCTTCCTCTCTCAAGTACAGATCCCGTCGGGTATTCGAGTTCGGATCCGATACCAGTAATTAAAATTAAATCCAGATCTGAAATATCCAGGTTCCAATCCGAAAATCCAATCCGTTGATAGATCTAGTCCACAGCCGCCGACATGGCATGATCCCAAGGCTACCACCATACGGCACGATCCAAAAACTACAGTATGGCATACAGATAATTATAATATTTATAATAAATATTTATAATATTTATTATAAATATTTTATAAATTATTATAAATATACATGATTAATAAATAATACTATAAAATTAAAAAAAAATTATACCTATGGCTATAGAGAGCGGGTCGCATCGAAAGCTCTGAGGGTCACCGACGATGATGCTAGAGGAGGAATGATAGGCACTAGAGGTAACCTGCGAAACAAAAGCAAGATAGTGAGATAGAGAAGAGAGAAAAAGAGAAAGAGAGAGAGCAGGGCGACCGGGGATGGGGGCCAGGGGAGGCACAGTGAGAGGAGGTCGAAGGAGGCTTCGCACTCACGGGAGGGTCAGAATGATGGTGTGGTGGGGGGGTTTCACGGGGCGAAGGAGTCGAGGGGTTCGCGGGGGGTCGTGGGAGGGAGGTCGGTGGGCGGGGTTTTTCGGGGGCGAGTGAGGGTGGAGGGGGGTTCGTCGGAGGAGTTTCGTGGGGGTCGGGGTCGGGATGGGGTTCGCGAAGGGGTTTTCGCTGGGGTCAAGGGGAAGGTTCGGATGGAGGGATGGGGGCCGGGAGTGGCGAGAGGGGCTACCGAGGATGGGGGGTGAAGAGGGAGGGAGAATGAGGGATGGCACCAGCTGAGGGGGAAGGAGGGGCAACGCCGGCCGGGGGGGAGAAGGGTCGATGCCGGCCGAGGGAGGAGGGGCGACGTCGGTCGGGGGGGAGGAGCCTCACCGACGACGAAGAGGAGGGGGAGAGAGAGCGAGAGAGATCGAGCGCGCATGGGAGAAAAAAAAATTTGAGAATTTTTAACCTAACCTATGACAGCAATTATCGATCCACTGCCCTAGATCTACGATAGTAGTTTAAGATCTATGGCAGCAGTTACCCAAAACCGTTGCCATAGATCTACGGTAGCGGTTCTATAACCATTGCCATAAATCTATAGCAGCGATTTTTGATAACCATTGCCATAGATGAAAAATATTTTTTTTTTATTTTTTTAAATATTATATAATTTTAAAATTTAATATTCATCTTCATCGTTCATTATATAAATAATTATCATTAAAGTGTCATCACAATAGGTCACCTCGATCCGATGGTCCTAGCTTCATCGATCAAAAAAATTTAATTTTGACGATCATAAATGATGATGCGATGATCTGATAGATGAAGATCTCCAATGGATCTAAAAATCTGTAATGGTGATCTTGATGATGTTTGTAGTATACTATCAAAGTTTTACTTCAATCGGATATCATTATCTTGGTCAATTTAGTATAAAATGATTTCGACCGTTAAATTAGAAATAAGCAATCAAAGGATTAAACGGCATTCGATTATGAGATAATTTTTTTAGTTAAATGATTTTTATTATAATTTTAAATATTTTATACAGTAATGATAGTAAAATTTAAATTATTTTTGTATGAACTATTCATGTTGAGCAAATATTGCAAAAACACGAGCATAACAACCAATAAAGTTTCAGAATGGTTATCAGGAGACGTATAGTTTTAGATCGTTCTTCATCTCACGAGTTGAATTTTATAATCATCATTATAAAAAAGATTAAAGTAGTAGCCAAGATTATTTATAAAAAAATTATCTCATAATCGGATACCGTTTGGTTCTTTGATCACTCGTTTATCATTTAACGATCGAAATTAATCTATATTAAATTAACCAAAATAACGATATTCGATTGAAATGAAACTTTGATAGTACGCTACAAACATCACCGAGATCATTATTATAAATTTTTGGATCCATCGAAGGTCTTCATCTATCATATCATCGCATCGTCATTCGTGATCGTCGAAATTAAATTTTTTTGATCAACAAAGCTAGGGCCATATGATCGAGACGATCTTTTGCAACGATACTCTAATGATAATTATTTAGATAATGAACGATGAAGATGGATATTAAATTTTAAAATTATATAATATTTAAAATATATATATATATGGTAGCGGTTATAATTAATCGCTGCCATAAATTAGATTATAGCAGTGGTTTCTGCTAACCGCTGCTATAGATCCGACTTATGATAGCGATTACAATGAACTGCTGCTATAGATCCGACCTATGGTAACGGTTTTCTGTAATAGCTGCTATATATCGAAATTATAGCAACGATTACAAAAATTGCTATCATAGGTTTGACCTATAGCAGCGGTTAACGAAAATCACTACCGTAGGAGCTATGGCAGCGATTTCGAAAACCGCTGCCATAGTAAGCGCTTCCATAGGCTATTTTTGTAGTAATATAATCTGAATGTAGATAATGAGACTAATCATTGGTCATATATCAAAAACATATTTTTTTCTGAACTTAGCCAGTCGGGGCTGATCATTAGCAGAATTAGTCCTTCTGGGCCTAGCCAGTCGGGGCTGATCGCTAACATACGTTGATGCATTCATGTATTTTTTTTCATAACTAATCTCTTTACCCTGTCATGGGGCTATTCGTGGTCATATGAATCAGAGGTAGTTCCTCTCTGAACCTAACTAGTGGGGTTGATTACTGGTATACATTGATGGATCGAGTATTCTGTATTTATGGGCTAGTCTCTTTTGGATCTTATCAGGAGACAGATCGTAGCCATAGTCACTAATGACTGAGAGAGAATTTGGTATTTTATTATTTTGTATGGCTTATTAAAATTATGTTGGTAACTGTATCTTATTTTAAAAAAGAATTTAATGATATTTAATCCCTCAAAGATATTGGTAACTTATCGAATCTATAAAGTTCATTCCTTTTTTTTCAGATCCAGAAAAGCTTGTGGAGATTGAGACTGAGCCTAGGAACTTAAAAGATATCTATCTTTTTGAATAAATATTGATTTTGATTTATGTTAATGAATCTTATGAATTATCATTGAATTTTTTTTTTTTTTTTTTTTTGAATCAATTAGAAGTTTGCTTTCAATACCACTGCCTTGTATAAAAATGAAATTTCGAAAATATAGGTAGGCCTTGCATAGTCTTTAGGATCTTATCTTAAAGAATGTGCAGCCATCACGTGCCTGATTCAGATGCTGGATTCGAGGCATGATAGATGGGGTAAACCCACAGGCCTTTTCATGTGACTATAGGCTAGGGTTGGCTCTTAACCATTCATTTGGTGTGTTCTTTTACTCAATATCCGCATGGATGAGGCCCTCAAATGATCCATGATCCCCAAACTTAACTCCTGCCCCTTTCATTCTTTTTCTGTGATCAATTAACAAGAAACTTCTAAGCTACATGCATGTCTTCACCGCATGAGCTTCTCTCGTGAAGGTCCCCTGCCGAAGTCTTATGATGTAAAACAAAGAGACTAACCAACAGGCAAGGTGGCACCTTCTACAAGTTAAATTAAGTTTTTCTTCTTTTCAGCAATGAATTAAGTTTTGCACGCCGTCATCATCAACATCTCCTTTCTTTCTTCTCATGATATAAGTGAAAAAGAACTTGGCGAGCATGTCCACATCATATATTTGCCGCATTTTGTTATATCCTCCTCCCACCTAAACCAAACCAACTTTTCTTATACATTAAAAATAACTGCCTTTGCCTGTACACTACCACTAATTTGATTCTAGTTTTTCCACCCGTTGGCAATGAACATATCTAACTTATACAAGCAGCAAATTTAGCTCATATAAAATTCTTGCCTATTTTGCATCTTTAGATAATTAAGCAGGTTCCTTAGTTTGCACATTATTCACTCTATAGGACAGCAGAGGGATTAGATATCAACACCCAAGTTGTCAAAATATAATTCTCCTGAGAAGTTCATGGTATAATACCATATGATGCCAAGAGGTGTTAATCCCATGAACTCAAATAATATATAACGTAAATGGCTTTGAGTCCAATTCTCCTGTAGTGGTGGCATCTCGGTTTTACAATAAATAAATACATAAATAAATAAATAAAATCTCATCGTATCTCATCCTTGAGTTTCTTGTTCCCAATAACAGCAGCCACCACTTAATGCTTTTTTTTTTTTTTTTTGAAAAGAAAACTCTCTCAAACCCTATACATTTTTATCTCTCGCATTTCAGAGCTCGAAAATTCTGGCATGTGCTAGACTCTAGTTTATATACTCTACTAACGTGTCCCGTACACTACAAAATGAAAGATTTATTTATTTTTACTGCTTAAACTCATTCAATACAAAATGCATCAATAGACGGCTTTAATTACCTGCATCATGAACCTTGCACGCTAACTTTGCCCTATCCTGCTGCTATGATATACGACTCCATCATCATTAAATGCCAGTTTACATGCCGTGCTGACGAATTTTATTTGATGTAAACGCTGCACAAGCTTCATGATAAACTTTTCTCGTTTAAGAGTTTTACCATGCGACTTGGTACAATTACTAGACTAGTTTCCTGCAAAAACAAAGATTAAAGCCGAAATAGATCACGTTTTCTTCTACTTGGCAATGGTCCTAACAAGTATTTGCCCCTCAGTTTGAAGCGTGTCGCATTTCAAGATATCTAGTCAGGTGCAACAGTTTTATTAGAGAATCTAAATCAAACATGCATACAGTAATTACACGTATATATGTTCAAGAAAATGATGGACTTCAAGACCGTTCGGTGCGGCCACCAATCTCCGGCCACCTGCTATAATGCTACAGTTAGAGAGGTGGTCATCAGGCGGCCAGACAAGTTAAACGGAGGCCAATTAAGGGAGTTAAAGCAATAAAATATTCACCGCCAAAAACAGTTGGTATATATTACTGTTTTGGGGTTGGTGTGGGTCCAACGCCAGCACCACCCACCGGAGAGATCCAAAGGTACAGCCATGGACAACCCCAGCACCGCTGGCGGGTAAAGTTTGAAGAAAGAGCGGATTGATAGGGTAAACCTAGGACATGACCACGTGTTAGTGACCATGCATGGGGGGCAGCCCATGCAACGTTGTCCACGGTATGTAGTGTATGATACTCTCTCTCTCTCGCTCGCTCGCTCGCTCGCTCTCTCTCTGTGCGTGTGTGAGAGACAAGCTCATCCACAAATTAAGGGAAATTGTAAGCAGTTATATATATTAATTATCATTTTTTTAAACTAAGTTTGCTTGATGGTTAATTATTTCTCATATTTATAACTAGCGATTAGATAACTAAATTTCTCTAAAAAATACATTAAATAATTACCTTTGCAAATTATTCACAACACTAGTACCCATCATTCTTGTTTTAGCATCCATTAATTTGATGAGACATCAGTGTCGTTTGTGTTCACTATTATCTTGTCTCCAGATAATCAGCCTCTTCTATTGTTTATGCAGCTCGGTTACAATCAAAAATTTTTCAATCAATTACTCGCAGATTCTCTAGATATTTTAACACTTAACTCTTTTTTTTTTTTTTTTTTTTTTTTTTTTTGTATATCTTCCTGTTTAATTTCGTGTCATAATACTTGTAACTTCACAAAGAAATATCTTTTTTAAGTTGGGTCGTACTCTCACAGTCTCATTACTCAGTTTCTATATTCCCCCAAGTATTTGTTTTCTCCTTGACTCCAAGAAGCTTGTGAAGCAAAAGCGCATGTGAACGTGGGGGATAGAATGGTTAGGCAGCCCATGTGGTACTAAATGGAAGGGAACCTCTCCCACTTTGCCACCAAAAGCCAATGCCATGTCTCTTTGCATCACATGGGTGTCCCAGAGAGGGACTCCTGCTCTTCTGGAGTTGGATCTCTTTCCAGTATCAAGTAAACATGAAGGTGTGTAGTAAACCCCCTTCTGGCTGCCTATTTGTGTACCAGCCTCTATTTACAAGCCAATCCATTCTCAAATGAATGGGCCCTGCCATGTCCCCCACCACACCTTAATTGGCCTTCTCTCTGAAATGGAGTAAGTCCCCCCTTTAGACCTCCCACCCTACAATAACGCAACCACTGAGCCACCACGGAAAATACTTTCTACACCACGTGTGGTGTACCACCACATACATACTCAGTCATTATGGTAAACCTGGCCTAATTATAGCCCGTGGGCCTTCAAAGACGGGCCACCGAGCAGTGTGGGGGCCCATGAGCCACCGCCACTTCACCGCATCACGTGGATAAATTCAGGGTCTCCACATGGCTCGGTGGTTGTGGCCGACATGCCGCGACTTCGTCTCAGAGAACGGAGACCGGCTACCATCTTGTCATTGATCCAAAGTCAAGGCACAGGGAAACCATGTGGATTCATGGCCCCTTGATTTATATGCCAGATCAGGATATCATATCGTAATCATCTCCTTTCTCTAATTCCTCTTCAGCTACCCTAAATTGCAAGGAGATTCCGGATTCAATTTCTGCCCTAATGAAGTGGCTTTTTGGTTGTGCTTTATATCAAAATTTAATGAACAGATCGACACTACCATGACAAGACTATGCTAAGGACAAGGGAGGGTTCCATACACTCAAACAGAAGGAGACAGAAGGCATCTTTCTGTTACATTGTTAAATGGTTGAGTGACCGAGTTAAGGTCACATTCCCTGTGTTTTACCTCAAAATGTTTTTGAAACGACCAATTTGACGAGTTTAAGTAGGCTCACCTGCCCTTCTGAGCCCATGGGCCTGGTAACAAAGTGGGTCCACCATGAGAACCCGTGGGGGACATGTAGGGACCTCTAGCCTCTCTTAATATACGTTCTCCCTAACTAGTTTTCCCCAATTCTTTCCTCCCTTTCCCTCCCCCCACAACCACTCCGTCTCTCTCTCTCTCTCTCTCTTTCTGTGTGTGTCTCTCCTTTTCCTCCAATCTCTTCTCACTCTTGCAGTTGGGTCCCCAACAGCCAAGAGGAGAGCAAGCTATAGCTACAAAGATGTCGAGCCGGAGGAACAGGATTAGTGATGAGGAGATCAATGAGCTCATCTCCAAGCTCCAATCTCTGCTCCCCGAGTCCCGTCGGCGGAACATTGGCAGGGTAAGGAAACACCACCACCTAGACCTCTCAGTCTAAGACCATTTGAGCAAAAGGCTCAAGCGATCCCAGTAGTACTCGGCCTGCTACTAACACTGCCATTGTGTTTGACTCATATATATAGGCATCAGCGTCGAAGCTGCTGAAGGAGACGTGCAGCTACATCAAGAGCTTGCACCGCGAGGTGGACGACCTTAGCGACCGGCTGTCCGACCTCATAGCGACGATGGATTCCAACAGCCCCCAGGCTGAGATCATCAGGAGCCTCCTTAGGTCCTAGCTAGCTAGGAATTGAGTTAGTCTGTCTGCTGTTTTTGCTCCTGTTATAGCTAGTATTCTCTAGGGCCGCTGGTTAGGAGAAGGGGTTATATATGGTGTACCAGCTAGCGTATAAACTAAAGTATTAGGTAGTAGGAAACAGTTTCTTTGCTTGATGAGCTAGCAGCAGTCTACCTACCTTCCATTTTCTTGTACATTTCTCTGGTCTGGCTTGAGTTGCTTCTTCCATGACAACCAACCGGCCGTGGAGAAAGTATTATGTAATTGGTTTTCCTTGGCGTTGCAATCGATATGTTTATTTCCAGTTCGCTTACATGGTTTCCTCCAAAACTCAGCTCTAGTTTGTCCACACCCCACGCACACAATGCGATCTCTTTTTTTGGTTGCATATGCTGTACAAAATATAGTACGTGTCCAATTTAATGGCAAAGCCAATCAGTGAGCGCGCTAGCTAGCTTGAATCGAGTAATGTAGAAAGCGTAGGAGTTTGCATCAATTAAGAACCAAGTCGTATAACATTAAATTAATTAGCTAGTATGGCTTTGTGAACGGCCAAAAATATATCTATATATATATATATCGAGATCTACAAACATAGAATCCCATGACAAACTTTGACGGAGGTAACGACAGAGAGCTGCCTCGAATGCTTGCGATGAGAAAAATCTTCCATATATAATATATTTAAACGTGCCACTGCACTCATTTTGCAGAGAAACCATGGGAAGTCAAACTTTATGGCTCGAAGTAGGATCCAACGTATATATCTCCCAAAAAAATAAATAAAAGAAGGTACCTGATCACAAGCGACTCTAGAACTGAGAGTCGTCTCAATATGAAATTGCTGCCGGTTTTCATCAGACGAAGAGAACAAAACAAAAATGTTCATCAAAATAGAGGCGAGAGCACTCCGAGACCTCTAGATCATGAGTAGTTCCGTGAGGAAAGCCTTGGTTCTCGCCAAAAAAAGGCATGAAGACGAGAGGAGTCGGTCGCATAAGGTCGGCTCTGGCTCGGAGCAGAGACAAAGGAGCAATTTACGCAACGTGTCGGGCGACGGGACAGCGGGACCCATCGTGATCTAACGGCACCAAGGTGTTGCCTACGTCAAGTAGCCCAGTTGCGTCCGTCTCCCGGGGAACACGAGTATTAAAGCTCATCTGGCTCTCTCTGGGCGGTTCTCGTCCCACCTCGATAAGATGGTCCTCGCCGCCCGATCGGTGGACCCCCCGATCATATTCGGGGAACTGTGTCCAGCACCCATGACGTTGGATACTTCTCTCTCCAGGCTCTAAGGGAGATCTCGACCACTAAATTACCCTCAAATCATCGTAAGAAAGAAAGGTCTGGGGTCTCCAATCAAACCGAAGTTGAGGACGACGTGACGCCCCTACCGCGTATTCCGCTTCATCTCTGCGTCAGAAGAGGAACGGTGCAATGGATAGGGTGTCAATCTCTTGAGTGCCGTCCCAATCTTGCGCTAGTTTTCTAAAGGAGCCGTGGCGATACATGGAGGGTGTCAAATCTCATGAGTGCCGTCCAAATCTTGCGCTGGTTTTCTGATCCCACGAAGAGCAGTGCGATACGTAAGGAGTGTCAACCTCATAAATATCGTCCAAATCTTGCACTAGTATTCTGATTTATATTAACAACGGTGCAATGTATAGAGGGTGTGCCAATCTTATAAGCATGCTCCAAAACTTGCACCGGCACACTAGGAAAATTACAATACATAGGGTGTATCAATGTTATATGTGTCCTGCAAATCTTGCGCTAGTATTCTGATTCAGACTAGCAACCTTTAAATTCACGGAATCTTGCACTAATTTTCTGATTCACACGAGAAATAGTGTAATACATAGGGGTGTTTGATTTCATAAATATCTTCTAATGTTCTTTCGATTTTTGAGCTGCAATGGTTACCTTTTCTTTCCTTTCTAACCATGGTTACTTTCTGTTAACTTTCTTTTTTTTCTTTTTTAAATAAATATTTAAAAACCTGAAGTTGAAATCAAGAACGTGCAAATCAATTCAAAATCTTTTGCAAATTATAAGTAGTATAGACAAAAGAAAAACAAAAATCAACCTTCATCATTATTTCAGGTGACTGATGTCTGATTAGTATTATCTATCTAATCCTAGTAGCATCTTCGTATCTTTTCACATTAGAAAACATGTTATGCTTACATATTATGCCGTTAATGATATTTTAATTATATTTTTTAAATAAAATCATTTTGTATCCCATAAATTTATGGCATCACTACCACACTTTTAAAAAATTAGGTTTAAAAAAAAACAGTCATGCTCAATGGAATCACATGCATCGATCATGTACTCCTTACTCTTGATCGAACCGACAACCACTAAACTGTGCCAAATAGATGTTTGATATAACATTCTTATGTGTCCGCATACCATTACTTTTGCATGTGGGTGATATTTTTCTCAAATACCTTAGAATCCACATAATATAATACAATAGAATATGTAATATAATATATATAAGAAAATTAAAGTACCATCATATGACATCGTGACGTGAAATATGAAGATTAATACTGACATGGGCCTGTCCACTTGAAGCTAGGTAGGATCGGGCCCTAATCGTAGGCAATGTCTCTGCGATCTGATCCACACGAATTTATAAATAGATTGTTGACCAATTCTACGGCCACCTTTATCGAAGTTCTGACAAATTTCCAACCATGTAGTCATACTGCCCAAAATTATTTCAGTTTCGATAAATCCAATTCAAGTATCACCCAAGCGGAATTGGCCAGGAACTTGAATTAGACAAGAGATCGGTGGAAAAATATGGTCCAGCATGAGAAGAATTTATAAAAAAAATAATAACGTCCTTTACCAAAAAAAGAAATAATAACGTCGGAATTAAATGATGGTAGAACTTGGAAAAGGAAAAAAAAAAAGCAAAGATCAAAACAAAGAGTTACAGGATACCAGAGAAGAGGGAAAAGCTCGTTCTTCCCGATGCCTTCGTCAATTCCACCCGTCCGATGGAGATCGGAGCGATTGTGAGGCCCCACGGTGCACCTGGAGAGGGACGAGAAGAGATGGCTTGTGGATGGATGGATAGCGCGGAGGCGTTCGCCGGCGAGATGGATAAAGAAGGGGGCGAGGGAGCGTGGGCTATTAATAGCACGTAGAGGCACGTGGGAGCCACGTGGATATAGACCGGCGGACACGTGTGATGGGGACTGTGGTGTAATGGGCTACACGTGGGGTCCGGTCCACGGCATCAGAATCCCGAATGCCCCGAGACCACGCCATGGACCACGGTTGTCGAATCGTATTGATATTCAGAGAGGAGATTTTTGTTCTCTTTTGATAATGAGAGCAGATTTTTGCTTGATGAGAAGGATGGAGCTTGCTTTGAATTTAAGCTTGGATTTTGGAGACATTCTAAATTTTTCCTCATAGCGTTCTCTTCAAGTATTTACAATTCTTAATTTCATGTTAGCTGATGAATTCAACACCAATTCATTAAATCTCAAATAATTAAAATTTAATTTTAATTTCAATGTTGAACATAAATAGATTTTAAAAAATTCTCATTTTATTGTAAGCATTGTAAAGCACTTTAGAAAAAATAAAAAGGAGAGGATGAATCCATATAAACAAAGTGAATCGAGAAGTTGAACTTGATGTGCTTCTTTTTGTTCCCAAGAGTAAGCAATCAAATATTACCTATTATGAGTAAAATATCTTTGGCGTCCGATCCGAAGATACTGGCAAGCTCCGATTGGCTGATCAGGAGTCGGCTATTGATGTATACTTCGATCATTGATCTTGTATCTCCATTGCCTTTTGTACATCAATAATCAATCTAAGCTTTGGTTGGTCCATATACATCAAGTCTTTTGATCCACATTTTTATTGATCTTATTTTGATCGGCAATTTTGGAAGAATTAATCAAGAGATGACCACCATAAGTAGCTAGTCATAGGACGGATGAGACAATCACAGCCACCAAATTCTGAAAAATCAAGCCAAAAGTTTTAGAATGCTGCATATGAAGAAGTTGGGATAACCTCTTATAACTTTTTCCTCCTTACCTCGATTTATAAATAGAAGTAATCAGAAAACTCCAAGGTACGCACATAATCTCTTTCTTATGCTCCTTCTCATCTGCTGTGTAAAATTTCTAACTTGAACATTAGAGGATCCTTGATGGAGCCCATCCTGGTCTGAAACTTATTTTACAGGTTCTATCACTATCATTTTGTTATCACCGTCCAACTTCAATCAATCTGACTCAAATTGAGAATCAACAGTAATATTAACTTTCAAAAATTATATATAATTAGATTATTATATAACAAGAAAATAATTATGTTCAGCCATGCGTGGTGTCCAAATCTTTTCTTTTATATATATTATTTTTTTGGGATAAAAGTATAAACCTTATTTGGTAAAGTTTTGAAATGTCCATCTCATGATGGCACTCTTTTATCAATTCTTGGACGATGATATATAGGCATAGATAATTATTACTCTATTTATAATTTCTATCTTCAATAATATATGTTGTTTATTAAGAATTTTTAAAAATTACTTAAAGCGACCACCATCCTCATTTTTATATGCATTCAACATGACCGGTATTCTCAGTTTAGTTTTTTATATTGAAAAATTTGGCAAAATAAAAGACAATCAGATCCCAAGTCCACTAAAAATAATATCCCTTTCCTTCTAGCCAATTCTAGACCCACCCTACCACCTTCATTAGCCCAACCATCAGTACGGCCATGGCCACAGCCACCTCCATATCTATTATCACCATAACCACTTCTATTGCCATCATCATTGCAGCCATATTCATGTTGAGTGATATCAACTCCTATGATATCACTTGTTGAGAATCTAATACCAATTATTATGGCAGGAAGAAAGAAGAAAAATAAAATAAGAAATAATCAAGTATGTGGATTAGCCTAAGAGCTCATTTTCATGGGGCATACAAATGCTTCATTATGAAAAAAAAATAAGTACAAAAAGAGAATATCCTCTCTCAATTTACTGTACATAAATCTCTCTCAACTAGAAGTCATCCTCACAAAAGCTCTGTCAAAATCCCCAAAAAAAATCTTCAGAAACTACAAGATGCTCTATCCTCACGACCTCAGCATCGGATGCCATGCACTTATTGCTTCTCTCTCGCAGAATGTACGTACTCGACATTCTACCAAGCTTCTCTTGGTGGCTACCTGAGTCTCTCTACGTGTCTCTCATGCCACGTGCCACACCACACAACATCTTGTTCCACAACACCTCAGGTCTTTAAATAGGATGAGAATTCTCTTCTCAGCAGTTTACAGAAGTCCTAACAGGGCTCTTTCTCTTAATATGAGTCGAACATGATCTTGATGGAGTCTTAGAGTATTTCTCAATCTTCAGATCATGATTGCAGCCTCCATGGCCGCTGGATCCTATAGTCCATATGCAACTCTCGTAGACCCCTTGAGTTAATCACAATTCAAATTCAAATAAAAAATCTCATCCTATTATGTTCGCTTTTATCGAGCCGACTCTATCAACAGTCGAGCTGGCTCGACTGCGCTTGCCCGAATACCTGCTTTCTATCTATCTGAGAGGACCGGCTTGACTGCGGTTCGAACCGGCTCGATCTCAGCCCAAGCCGACTCGATCCATATTCAAGCCGGCTCGACTCGTATTCAAGCCAGCTCGGATGCTGTGCTGATACTGATTTTTCTCTATCATGGATCAAATTGTAGGCATCAAATCCTAGCAAACTCTATCTCGACTCGATATTCGAGCTTCACCTAACTTTTAGAGCTTGTGATCCATCTATCCCTATGCCTTAGGGCATGCCTGCTGATCATGGATGAACAAACATGGAAGTCAAGCCAGACTGCTTGATCCCACCTCCGTCAATGATTGTGATCCTCTTGATTTGAGATCTGCTCGAGATAGCCTCCTATGGTAATAGGAATTTTATCTTGCGACATCGCATGTCATCCTACCGAGTCTCCCATCTCATATCCAATCTATCTCTACTTAGAGTTCCATCTTGCACTGGACTTTCTGCCATGAGATAATATCCTCCATACTTTTTTTCTCTTAACACTATCCTACTGCTATGCATGACCTTCAGGATTTCTCCATCAACTTTTCATTTGAAGTCAATCGAATTCAGTCTGCTTAGTGAGATTAGATTCTTCTTAAAGCTGGGTATGTATCAGACCTCATCCAACTTCTTCACTATTTTACTATAGAGCTTCATGCTGACTGTCCTGCTGCTCTTGATCTCACAGTTCGATCCGTCTAGCAGAAACACAATACCCTCACTGATCTTCAAGAAGTCAAACATCTCTCTGTAACATACATAATGGAAACAAGTAGAATCCATAATCTACTGAAAAAAAAAAATAGATATCTCATCGGTAATCAGAAGAACATCATCACTGTCTTCTGAATCGCTACTAGCCATCATCATAGTAGCTCTCATCCAATCTTTGAGTTGTGGACAATTCTTGACTCGATATCCCAACTCGTCCCACCGATAGCATCTGATCTTGCTATGGTCCCTCGTCTTGGACGTAGATCATCCTCCTTGCAATCCTTTGCTGCTCCGCCTACTACCTCATATGCCTTCAAAAATTGCCAAAGCTGAGCTGCCGCCATCTAAGCTTGAAGCTGGGTTCTTCCTCCTAAGAATCTTGTTCTGGAGAATCACTGCAGTGACTTCGTCCATCTTGATGATGCTCTTTCTCACTAAAAGAGCAGTCACTAAGGACTCATATGAAGAAAAAAGTGATGCTAGCAAGACCAACATCCTGGTCTTCTCCTCAACTTTTTCACCAACACTGAGGAGGTCGGTGAGAATCTTCTGAAAGTTGGATAAATACTCCTACACGCTCTGACCTTCATCCATCCGCAACTGGTAGAATTACCTTCAAAAGAATAGCATGTTAATAAGCGATTTTGCCATATATAACTTCTCGAGCTTTGACCACAGCATCGTCGAAAAAATCTTGCCAAGTATATAGATCACGACATCATCTGCTAGGTACAAGCGGATCATTCTCACCACCTGTATCTAGATCTGCTTCTAATCTTTCACCTCCATGGTGGCTAGTATCTTCTCATGCAAGAGAGCGTCAATCAAACTCTATTGGATGAGGACATCCTTTACCCTTGTTTATCACAAGAAAAAATTATCATTTCCATCAAACATGTTGATCTCCACCTTAATTGTACTCATCTTCTCCATATTCTTTAATCTTTATCACCACTGCTGCAATCTGCACTCTAGTATCGTCTGGCTCTGATATCAATTATTGGATGATATCAACTCCTATGATATCACTTGTTGAGGATCTAGTACTAGATTATTGCAGTAGAAAAAAAGAAGAAAAAGAAAATAATCAAGTACGTGAATCAGCCTAAAGACTTACCTCCATGAGGCATGCAAACGCTTCACTATGAAAGAAAAAATAAGCATAAGAGGAGAACATCCTCTCTCAACTCACTGTACATAAATCTCTATCAACTAGAAGCTACCCTCACAAAAGCTTTCTTAGAATCCTCAAGAAGATCCTCAGAAGGTACAAGATGCTCTGCCCTCATAGCTTCAGCGTCAGATGCTATGCACCTATTGCTTCTCTCTCGCGAGCTATACGTACTCAACACTCTACCAAGCTCCTCTTGGTGGCTGCCTGAGTCTCTCTATGTGCCTCTCACGCCACACGCGCCACACCACACAACATCTTATTTCACAGCACCTCAGGCCTTTAAATAGGATGAGAATTCTCCTCTCAACAGTTTACAGGAGTTCTAATAGAGCTCTTTCTCCTAATATGAGTCGAACATGATCTTAATGGAGTCTTAAAATATTTTCTAATCTTTAGATTATGACCGTAGCCCTCCGTGACCGCTGGATCCTATAGTCCATGCATAACTCTCATAGACTCCTTGAGTTAATCACAATCCAAATCCAAAAAAAAAATTCCGTCTTGTTCTGTTCGTCTCCATCGAACCGACTCTATCGGCAGTTAAGCTGGCTCAACTGTGTCTCGTCCGAATACCTGCTTTTTATCTATCTGATAAGACCGACTCGACTGCGGCTCGAGCCAACTTGATCTCAACATGAGTCGGCTCGATTCATATCTAAGCCGGCTCGAATTTGAGACGTTAAATTCTAACAATTCACCGCCGTCACCTCTCTCATTAGCTTCACGCACTCCACTATTGTGATCTCCATACCCACCACCACAATGCTACCATCACCGTGACTACCTCGCCATGGTTGGGCGGTCCCGAGCCTCACCACCCAAAAGGTGGTGGTGGGGTTGAAGTACCACCAATGTAGGCGCTTCCTAAGTTGCCTCCCAAGTTTGATGGGATAATGAAAGGATTAGCTTGGATAACATTCTCAATCCACGAGGATAAATTAGTCAATGAATTTCATTTTACGGCAATGGTAAAATTTGCCTTGGCAACGTCATTCGCCAATGAACAGAAAAACGGCAATATAACCAAAGGAAAACTATATAGTTGAAATGGGAACCGATTGGCACGTAAGTGTGATCACGAAGCAGGCGCAACTTAGCCTTGCTAAGAACTAAGGTATCGTTATAACAGCTTCGTAAAACGCAAGCTTATGGTCACCCAACAATAAATAATCACAGCGACCAACAGCAGGTGAGGCACCTTCCAAATATCTCATACCATCCAGCCCAGTGGACCGACAGCTGGATTTCGACTTAGAAAAGTTGAGATAAGTATCGTCGCCTAAGGCCTGGTCAAATTGTAAATATCTCGGTAATCGCTAAAAAAATTCGTTGGCGATCACAGAAATGGCTACTCTGGTCAACGAAACCAGAACCACCCTGCAAACGAGGCAGCTAAGGAGCTGATATGAACGTTGGCCATAATAAAAAAGCATGTGCGTTAAAGAAGCCTACCAAGTCTACGGCTTGAGATCCAAGACCAGGAGAGTCAAGCGTGGCCATCAAAAATAGGCAAGTAACCTAAATTAAATTAGATTTAAAAAAAAGGGACAGCGGTTCCATAAGGCGTGCTCGCGAAAAAAAGACTTTTGACTCATTAAATATACCTACAGTAACCAAACATGTCTAATAGATTCCTTCCGATCAACGAAGGTTTAATTTGCTCATTCAAGAGGAAGGCACACATGCAGCAAAGTGGAAGTAATTATCTTTGCCACAAGGCAAGTTCAAAGAGAGGAAAACGAAAAACAACCAATAAATGCTAGCATGTGCTTACCAAGATGAACCAACCATCACGCAAATTTGGCAGGATAAATAAATCCGGTAGTCGGTCAAAGAATTGGGGAAGGAACGAGGATATTGCATGGATTTGAATGACTGAACAAGACCAAAGACGGAGCAGCTAACAAACCATTAAATCCTAATGAAACAAATAAACAACTACAAGAATCAGTACCCAGCAAAAAGCTTTTCCACACAAGAATCTTCTACCACAAGATAACCCAGTCATCCATAACGATTGTCCATGTATATCAACCCAGAAAAGAAAATTTAACCAAAAATTCAACATCTCAAAATCCTTCGCCTTGTGATCGCTTCAAACAAAAACAATAATCAGTTACCCTTGTACAAGTGACAGAAACATCTTGGCATGAAACATAGCAAACTTTAAGTTACACAAAACAAAGGAAGCTACCAAAACTGTAATACCATTGAAAGAAAAGGTAATCATTCCTCATCATCTTCATTGCCATCACCTCCAGCTGCCTTTTTTGCTGCAGCCTTCTGATTCTTTCTCTTCACTCTTCCAGCACGCCCTCCACCAAATGGACTTGTGAGAGAGAAGTCGATGTGCTTTGCTGAATCCACCCTCACCAAAAATGATGGAATGTTGACCACTTGCCTACCAACTCTGAAAGGAGCACTCAGAAAAATAGATAGTCAGATATACACATGATACTCAGCATAACAATAGCTAACAATACAAAGCAGCCAACATCTGAAAGCAAAACCTCAGAAAAAAGCAATTCAAATACTAAGATGACAGCAATTTGCCAAGAGGTACAGGCAACTAATATGTAATAATTACAGAAAAGTTATTTAAATGATAATAGCTCAAATTTCAGGTCCATACAAATAGCCATCACAAACCCCAGAACCATAAAGTACTCTATCATAAATGCTTGAATGTATTCCCTGACACCTAGCTTGTTAGCATTGAAGCCCAACCTCAACAAGACAAAAACTTGCTAGAACATCGCATGAACAGCCGACCTACAAATAGCGAGATTGATTCATAAAGATTCTGTAACATGGTTCAGAATAATGCACGTTCCTTCCATTTGAAATTCAAACAATAAAAATTTGAGGGGAAGAAAAGACCATGTTTAACTTTGAAAATAACATCTTACAAACTCAATGGGCTGACAACAGCATTGTGCTGAGTGAAAATAATGCAAAGAAGTTACATTTGTGCTTCATGACATGCAGGAAATAATAGGCAAGCACATTGCATTACATACTAAAAGAGAGAAATTCTATTAGCTCTATGGCAAAAGAACTATCTCAAGTATCCAGCATTTAGTCAGGATGCTGTGGCATTCATCAAGAATCAAATATGATGTCTGCTCTATCTCTCAGAAAGACAACAAACTCATGAGCTTAGGGAAACCAGCCTGAATGCTAGGTCAAAATTTTAATAAATAATTGGTTTAAATAATGAACCAATTGGAAAAATTACCTTAAAAGGATGCTCATAAACAATAATGCCTTAACACCCATCAGTATTTACAAATTTAACTTAACACATGTTGGTTGGAAAGAGATAATTTATCATGGGCTTATATGATTCCAAGGGGCTGGACAATAATTGACATATGCAGTAACACTTGTGCACAGACATGTACATAGTTGGGCACTCAGAATGAAAAGGACTTATAGGTATACTCATCAGACATTGCCTCACCCAATCATTAGCAACTTCCTCATGGTGCCCAATGACAGGATACATGAGAGTACGTGCACAAAGCAATAGAAGAACTTTAGATCTACAAATAAAAGAATGGTCAGAGTGAGAAGGTTTGTGATTGCATTCATAAAACTGCTCAGTAAAAAAATTCATCAACAAGAAATTATCCAAGGTTCAACGACATAAATGGAGATGGATACTACATCAACTTTAAGACTAAACAAAAGATAGATGTATTCCCTCTTCTATTTGGTATAGGATGAATGAAAGGGAGGATGAATGATATTTGTATAATATTTTTACTAAATTATATTTAATAAAAAAATATTATTATCAATTTATAACATTTATTTATAGTAAAGAAGTAGATAATGTATAAAGTTATAATCTTTATAATTTATAATTTTATAAATATTTAATATTTATTTATTAAATAAATAATTTAATAAATTAATTATATATAAATTAATTTATTTATATATTAATTATATGAATAACTAATTAATTTATAATTTAATTTAAATAGTTAATTAATTTTAAGCAAGGAGCTAACTAAAATTAGTAAATATAAATACAAAAATATAAGACAACTCCAATTATTTACTTATAATTATGAAAATTATGTGTATAAATTAAAATAATTAATAATAAAATTTAATAATACATAATTAATAGTATGGATAAAATAAAAATATATACAAATAAAATGAATAAAAAAATAAAGAAGCATCATAGTTTTGTCAAAAAATTAATAAAATAATGTTATCAATCAATGCAGAAAACCACCCCTCACATGTTTCATCCATCCTTCTTTGTATCCTCCAAAATTGTGAGGATGCAAATTAATGGACTAGGATGGATGGGTAGTCTCTCCTTTTCATCCATCCTTCCTAAAATTTTTTGAACCAGATAGTGGATAACCCCCATCCATCCTTCCAACCCCCATCCATCCTTCCTCATGACCCCAACCAAACACGGGATTAAAGTTTCAACCAAAAGCAATTTGAAATTGCTTAGGTTTCAACAGTTTCAGTAGTCCAAGCCAATTTTAGTTTCCAAGCATACAACATATCAAAATTTTATAAGATGTAAAAGACATTTTGCATCAACTTTAAAACAAAAGAAAAGATAGAAATACAAGCATCAATAGGTCTACTTCGCAACATCTAAACAATATTTGCAGGTCTTAGATAACCATCAGGAGATATATATATAAATATATATAATTTATTTATTAAAATGGAGGTATCAACCTCCGTCTGCCACGTGTATAGTTTTTTTCAAGCACTGTCTGCCATGTATCTACTTTATCCATAGCTTTTGAACCTACAATGATGGATTTTTTTTTTTATGCTTCTATGTTTGACACGTGGAGGAGGGGAGAATTGTTATCATTGTTCTTGGTGTTGGTGATCGTCGAGGGCAAGTGGCGGGAGAGGTCAAGGGAGACAGAGAGGGAGAGGGTGAGGAGGTGGAGGGCAATGGAAGAGAAAGGGGGATGGGAGGGGGAGAGATCCTTACAGAGCTGGTGGGTGGAGAGGAGGATGTCGATGGTGGAGGGGTGGAAGGAGAGGGAGGTGGCAAGGTAGGCGAGGCGCTTGTGGAGGGAGGGGAAAGGGAGAAGCTCAAGGGCGTGGAAAGCAACCCAACAGGCATCGAGGCCATGGATGGAGGAGAGGTACGTGAGCTTCTAGAGGGCAATGGCCTTGGTATCGAGGGTGAGGAAGCGGATCTTATGGCGGATCCAGACGAGGGCTACTATATGCATACCTGCACAGTAGAGTGCTAAGTTACGATTGAGAGACAATAGGGCTAGAGTTACAAGAAGGGTCGAGATTCGAGGAGTTCTTCGCGAAAAGGAAATAGAAAAGAGTGAGAACGAGTACCTAAGGGCACTGGCAGGCGTTCTTGGAGATAGCAGTGAGAATGGCCCAAATGTCAGGGTCAGGATTCTAAATAGGCTAGTCAGAGAACTTGTGGGCGACGGCACAAATCTCGCCCTCCGTTGGGCACCGACAAGATCCACGCAGCAGACACCTCATCCTTCGCGGGATTGCCGGCAGAGTCCACCCCCATTGCCATGCTTGGGTTGGAAAGAGTAGCTTCAGAACAAAGGAGGGTGGGGTGGGTGAGTGGCGAAGCGAAGGAACAAAAATATCATAGCTTTCGTACCCAAGAAGCGGTTGGAGAGCTCCCTAGCGAGACACGACTAGATCTTTAGGGGCGTACACCTGGGTGCGGATCTAGACCCTGCATCCTGTCACGATCATGGGAATTTGGTTCAGTCAAGTGGCTAATCGATTTGATCAGGATAAGAAATGGACTCAGATTGGCCTATTAGATCGACGCCGATTATCCGCGTAGCTTTTGGATTTTTTTCTATTAATTCATCCGGTTCTTTTATCGCCCCAACTCCCAAAGAAATGGTCATTAGCACATGGCAGCGCAAAGGGAGAAGAGAGAGCGAACTCTAGAGGTGAAGAGCAAAATAGAAAAGAAAGAATGCTAATATAAGAAGAGCGAGGGTTTTAGGAGGAGCTAGGCTGCAAGAGACCCATAGGAAACTCCAAATTTAGAAAAAAATAAAATAGTTTATAAATAGATTATAATCCATACCATGCACAAAATATATTTTTTATTATTTTAATTATTTTTTGAAATATATAGAATAGATATTAATAAATCAATAAAATAAAATATTTTTAAAAATTAAAAAATTGCATCCCATACCATGATAATTATTCTCATTGCAATACTACTTATTTATCAACACAAAAGTGTCAAATAATATCGATAACTAAAAAGTGTATCAAGTTGTTCTGACAGAAAAAAGAAAGGAAAGAAATAAATCATACAAAGTTATAAAGTTAGACTTTAATTGAGTTCATATGATATAGCCTTCTAATACTTTAACCTATGGACCAAGGTTTGAAGTTTCAAATAAAAGTGATCAGGAACTGCTAGATCTTTTGCACTTTTGCTAGTCTCTAACAATCTCGATCCAGTTTTCACCAATTTTAGTGATTACAACCAAAACCGACCAGATGTAAAAGAAGAAGAAGATGAAAAAAAAAAAACTTGATAGTTTTCATCTTCATGCTAACTTTGATAGTTTTTATTTGAGCTTGTTGAGGGGGAGGAAGGTGGTTGAATTTGATGATTGATGAAAAAGTTTTAAGTCTGTGGGGATCATTTCTGTTATATATGACCAACTATACATGCTTTTAAGTATATTGATAGCTTAAGTGATAAGTGTTCTATGTTGTAAAATGCTTCTGGAAATGTAATAATTTGGAACATCTTGGTTCTATAAGCGATTTAAATTTGTAGGAATCTTGCTTATGAAAAACTTAGGACAACCATGATTACTCTAATGAAATTCTAAAAGACCTTTCAGGGCAAAATTGTCGTTTTAACAAATGAGTGTCTGGTTGAAAATTCTTACCAAACAACATTAAGATTTGAACAATAGAGTCTAATCTAATGTCTTCAACTTGACATTTATTTTCTGCTTTTAGAAATAAATTTTATATTTTCTACAAGCTTGAACAATTTCACATGCATCATCAAACCAACAAAACCACACAAACTATAGCCAAAGGTTCAAATTGATGGAACACAATATTAAATGATGGTGTAAACATCTTCTTGACATTGTTATTTAGTCTTTAGTTTGATTATACTTTCTTGTTTTTAAATTGTATATTAATTTTTGGCCAAAACTTTAAATTTTAAGTAAAACCAGCCTTCCCAACTAAAATAATAAACACAACTGAGATTGATTGTTTATGAATGTAAAATTGTAGACAGCATTGTACAGGGAAGACATGTCCAAACCAGAGATAACAAGCAAAAGATCCATAATTTCTTCTTCTTTTGACTTTTACATGTACACCTTATCCAATCAAATGTCATCCGAAACATCATGGGTTATGCAAGAATTCATGAGATAATGGGCGTCATAGAAGTCACACTATCACCAAATCAATGAAAGGAGACTCAACATAACTAGCAAACAACTAGGAAGACAAAATAATAAAATGTGGTACAGCAAGCAACCGCTCCACAATAGGCCATCTGATAATTTACCAATACAAGTCAATCTAGTTCAGGCTGCAAGCAGTTACTGATCCATCAAATAATTCTTCTTTATCAGCAAGAAAAAAGAGAACAAACAATTACTAATAAGATGCTAAGAATGGAGCAAATCTATGAAAACTATGATCTAAAATTATTATTTTAAAATAATAAGCATTCCCACACATAAATCAAAATAATAACGAGAATAGCTAGAAGTCAGAGAGCAAACCTGATGTGACGCTGCCTGATAAGGACCCTGGCATGGTGAATAGATTTTGCCATCCCAGACTTGAACACGAGCGTCTGTAGCCGGCGCTCAAGAAAGTTCTCCACGGTGAGAGCCAGAACATAATCCAGCTTGTTCTGGTTCTCGTCGAGGAGCCCATACCGGTTCATGCGGCGGAGGAGGGCCTCTCCCTCAAAGATCCAGCGAGGGTTCTTCTCGTCCAGCGTCAAAAGCTCCCTCGCTGCATTCCGGATCCGGCTCAGAGAGTATTGGACCCTCCACAGCTCCCTCTTGCACCGGAGCCCGTACTCACCGACAAGCTTCAACTCAGCGTCCAGCCGCTCCTTCTCGTAGGGTCGGCGGGGCTTCTTGAAGGTCTTCCCATCTGCAAACAACTCACATCTGTTATGGTTCCCAAAAATCCACGCACAAAACAAAATCCTAACTAGGTTTTCATCAATTACACTAGAATAATAGTTGAATCGTAGAGGAAAACATCTCATAATCCTGGCAAACTGGATCCAAAGTTCCAAAAATTACTAATATATTCAGTTACCCTAACCTATGAGTTCAGATCGATTCAAGAAAGAGTTAGAAGGGATAAAAATTTGGGGACATAGGATCTAAGAATTTGCATAGACCGAAACCGATTGAAGATTATACAAAGGGTAGATAGCCGAAGAGAGATTGGAACCGAAAAGAGTGAAAGAGAAAGGGAGGAGAGAAGAAGGCTTACAATTCCGATAGAAGCTAACGTGAACCATGACTGGCTCTTGTTCTTTCTCGCCGTCTCCCGCCTTCGCCTCTGGAAATTTAAGAAAGGGAAGCTACCGCCTTTATACAGAGGACCAATACCCTAACCCTAGGCTCGATGCCATGTTGATGAGCTTGTTGGGCTGGCCCGGTCTTTTGTGGAGTGTAGGGCAGCCCAAACTGACAACGGTTTTCAAAGAAGTCTCTATCTCCTCTGTCCCAATG
Source organism: Cocos nucifera (assembly GCA_006176705.1). NCBI lineage: Eukaryota > Viridiplantae > Streptophyta > Magnoliopsida > Arecales > Arecaceae > Cocos > Cocos nucifera. The sequence goes on along the minus strand of QRFJ01000394.1, from coordinate 1,312,958 downwards.
TATGCTTATTAAACCAAAGAGAGAGAGAGAGCTATATTCTCTTCAAAATTAAGAAAAAATCTATAAAAATCTGTTTGGATAAATAGACTAAAAATTTTATTGGTTTCATGGATTGAACTAATAAAATTAATTAAATAATAGACATACAAGCTGGACTAGATCTATATCCATAAAAGAAAAAATAGATCTCAATAGGTTAAAGGATTCGAACTAACCCACTCCAAAATCAATCCTGGATGGTTATAATATAAACCTAATCTAACCTATAAAGCTATTATGTACTTGATTTTACTAGCTCATTTCATGAATCTAATAAAATTTTCAGTCCATTCATCTAAATAGGCCATAAGAATAACGAGTACACCATATCATGAAAATAACATTTTTTCCTTAATCCCACCATAGACGAGAATAACCTTGTTTTAAAATATATTGAAATTTAAAAAAAATCTAATTTAGCTTCTATAATTACATAAAAATATTTGTATATAAAAATTCTTATCCTTGCACTTGAATGATAGTTGTCTGTTATTTAAGTATAGCATGTAACTATAATGAACAATATCATGTACAATATTCTTAACCAAATTAAAAAGAATAATCCTTACCGAATAAATATGGAAAGAAGTAAATGGGAATGGTATATATAATATTTATAGTGAAAATAATTATCAATTATAGCTGTAGAGTTGTTGGGCTTCATTCTCACCAAATATATTTTGGATTTAGAGAACCCATGTGGATAGCCTCCTATAACCTCTCCATTTTGCATTCATTAGCCATTTGAGATCAAATTCTAAAAATTTAACTCGACGTCAAATCCTTAATAATACAATCGAGCATCAAATAATTTCACATTCTATTCTCAAAGAAGAACAAGGCACGGCTCATGATCCATAAGGTGGACTAAGATAACTATTTAAATCAATTTTCTTGGAGAAGCTCCTAACCATGATTAAGATTGAGTTTTGTGGTGTAAACCTAAACCAATTTGTCAGGTAAATAAAATTCAAATCATATAAGTGTTAATCATGTTTGTTGAAATTTGCTAGAAGAATCAAATAGGTTACAATGTTTTAAATCCTAAAGGCAAGACATGATTTAAAACAAATCTTTGGATGAGTTTGAGTTTCAATTAAAACTCTCATCTTTCTTAGATGTACCAAGTAACTTGGGTTTGAATTTCATCTTTATCAGATTTTGGAGATTAGGGAAATTGGTGGAAGGCTACACCACATTGTGTAGCCTGTTTCATCTATCCAAAAAAAAAAAAAAAAATGTCATATATCTACGTACAAGAAGTTTAAATAAAATCATATATAAACATTACTTATATATAATACCCTAGCAATTTATGTCCAATTTCATTTGGTATCTTTTAAATTTAAGAAGTTTCAAAGTGATTAGTAGAGCAAATCAAGTGGATCGGTATAACCACGTTGTTTATCTTTGTTCACGTAGACATACGAAATTCCATCATATGATGGTCATGTAAGATTTTTAGAACTAAAATATCCAATTTTGGTGATGATATCTTCTCGATGCCAATTAGAAGGAAGTTAAGGCTTAGGTGCATGTATTTCATCTTTATGGAAGTTGTTCAAACTTGGTCTTTGATTTATGTCTCTTTTCTTGGCATTTAGCTTGGTTTTGCCATTACCATGAAGGACCCCTCTCAAGATGTAGTAGACAATGGCTTCATGTATGAGGTAAGCTCATTTTCTAGCATGATTCTTCTATTTCTATACTCGAACTCAACTTTGAAGCTCATAATTACTTGTTATTTTTGGTGAGCATGGATTGTAGGTATTTCTCATGGCACGGTCCTCCCACTTCTATGTAAAAGGAGACCATCAGCAAGCTTTTTTAATAGAACAAAAAGCTTAAGAGTTATCTCCAAATCTACAGAGCTAATAGGAATATCTCACTTGATATGCGATGGTATCATAGTTGATTGCTAGAGTTTGTCTAGTTCTCGGTCGGTATCATTATCTATGGATATGGTAGAAGATAGATTGGAATTCTTTTGATGAATTGGGACTGTCATGAAGGAATACGGTATTCAGGGACAAGAGAGCAATGCAATTGGTAGAGACTGTCATATGTTTTAAGAGAAGAATGAAACCCATGGAATTCATGTATTGAATCATGTAATGCAATACAATTTAGCTAAGTTAACAGTAATGTCATTTGCAGCTCCTTTATCCTAGTTTTGGTTGCACCATCTCAACTTTTGTAATAGCTCCCATATGTTACCGTATATATTATTGTTTTTGATTTTACCTTTCAATATACTAGTCGAAGAGCATGTTGCATGAGATAGATAATTATGCCCTATAATTATTAAAATTTTTAATAATAAATATTTTTTAATTTTTTTAATATTTTATTTTATTTTATTTATTTATTTATTATATATTATATTTTTTATTATTTTATAAAATAATATTTTATTATTTTTATTCTTTCTTTCTATTCTCATACTTTCTCTGCATCCAGCGATGCCCCACCAAGGCTCCCCTTCTTTCTCAATAAATGCCAATCTCAATCGTACCTCCCTTCTCTTTTCTTCTTATATCTTCTCCGTGCCTACAGGTGTCGCCCCACCTCCACTCCCTTTCTCTCTCGATAAATGTCGATCCTGATTGCATCCTCTGGCGCCGTTGCCAGTACCGCCACCCCCAAGGCCACCACTAACCCTTCTTTGTCCTCCCTTGCCTTCCGTCCGGCCTCCTTTCTATCGACACCAATATCTTCCATATTAGCCATCCCCCCTTCGTCCAGCCCCCTTTATATGCTCTTGCATTTTGAATTCCACTCGTGCTGCTCAATGACCCGGTAGAAGGGCTGATCTCTAGCAGCACTGTCGACAGCAAAAGTCATGGTGCAGGCCTCGTAGTTGTAGACCTTCTTGTAATTGCGAAGGAGGTTATCCCACTTATCATTGCACTGGTTCTAATTCTGGAGGCAAGCATTGCTTTAGTAATAGTTCTCGACCCACTTCCACCACTGCTTCGTGAAGCAAGGGGCGGTGCCGCCTAATGAGGAACCGCCACCGCCGTCGGTGTGGCACTTGGCGGTCATTAGAATGAGGGTCTCGTGGAGGGTCCAATTTTCTTTCCGATAGTCATGAGCCAGGGCAGTAGAGGAGGAAGATGGAGAGTATGCCGGCAGCCGTAGGTGGTGATGGGGGTGGTGGGTGTGTTCCAGAAGTTCTAAGGGTGTGGTGTTGGAGGGCCCGGACATGGCTTTTTTGGCATCAATGGTGGTCTTTGGAATAGAATAGATTATAGAGTTGGAACATAGGAGAGAGCCGAGGAAGGGATGGGTTTCAGAGAGTATTATTAATAATAAATATACTTTTTAGGTGGCACAATAAAAGTTATTTGAGAAGCTGAGTTGACAACATCATAATACTCTTCCACAAAATATTATTATATATATATGATTGGCTGGCCATCCAAATCCCTCCTCCTTCCTTCAGAGAGGGCAAAAAAAAAATCCTCCATCCCTCCCCTCAAACCCATCACATGAAGAATTTTTTATATTTTTTTAATATTTATTTTCTAAAATACCTCTATCTCTAACTTATTTTCAAATATATCGTACGCGCATGAAATCGCAACCTCAACTCACAATTTCACGGTCATCTAAGCCCACCTCAAGCCCAGCTAGCCAGATAAGATGGACAAAATTGAAATCACCATTTGAATAAGTGATTTTAGTGAAATCGCCACTTGTGCCGGCGGTTTCAGTGAAATCGCAAGCCCAAATGGTGATTTCTCAGCCATCCATCCGCGATTTGCCCTATTCTCTTGGGACCAACAGGCAGTGAAACTGCGCACAACTGGGGGTGGTGTCGAAGGGTGGAAGGAGCCGCGGAGCAGCATGGAGGATTCTTGTAGGGATTTCTAGTATGCATTTTAAATTTTTTTTTGAAAAATAATAATGAAAGATAACAGATTAATCTAATTAATCTAATCATGCTATTGATCTAATCATAAAATATCCTATGTTAGGATCATGATATGATATATATGTATAAGAATTTTAAAGACCGTAAATAGTAAATCATATTTACCATTCTACTCATGTTCAGAACACGATATCTAAGTACGGATAAATGATCTCCATGATTGAAATCCATGGTTTGGAGCTCTTCACATCACGATGCAGCCACATAGAGTGTACAGCCTTTATAGATCATCCACATGAAGCTTCAAATCTCGATCAGCTTCTTTGGAGTGCTAGCTCCTCGTTGAAACCTTTGATGGTCGATATAGATCGATCTTGATCAATCTTCTTCTTTTGATCACCGAGATGCTCCAGGTGACCAAAATAGATACAAAGGGAGAATAAAGAAGAGGTCTAGAAAGTTTCATGGAGAGATGACTCTTACAACTCTCACTACTACAAAAAGGTTCCATGGCAGCGCATACTATGGCAGCGGTCTTCGAAACTGCTGCCATAGATCCTACGGTAGTAGTTTTTATTAACCGCTGCCATAGGTCAGACCTATAGCAGTGGTTAGTAGGAACCGCTACTATAAGCTTATTTATGGCAGTGGTTAATTATAACCGCTGCCATATATTTTTTTTAAATTTTTTTAAATATTTTATAATTTTAAAATTTAATGTCCATCTTCATCATTCATTATCTAAATAATTATCATCAGAGTATCATTACAAAAGGTCGCCTCGATCCAATAACCCTAGCTTTGTCGATCAGAAAAATTCGATTTTGACGATTATGAACGATGATGCGATGATCTGATAGATGAAGATTTTTGATGGATCCAAAAACCTGCAACGATGATCTCAATAATGTTTGTAGCATACTATCAAAATTTTACTTCAATCGGATATCGTTATCTTGGTCAATTTAGTATAAGTTAGTTTCGACCGTTAAATGATAAACGAGTGATCAAAGGATCAAACGGTGTCCGATTATGGGATAATTTTTTTATAAATGATCTTGAATACTACTTTAATCATTTTTTATGATGGTGATTATAAAATTTAACTCGTGAGATAAAGAACGATCTAAAACTATATGTCTCTTGATAACCATTCTAAAACTTTACTGGTCGTTATGCCCATACTTTTGCAATATCTGCTTAACATAAATAGTTTATACGAAAATGATTTAAATTTTACTATCATCACCATATAAAATATTTAAAATTATAATAAAGATCAATTAACTAAAAAATTATCTCATAATCGGACGTCATTTAATCCTTTAATCGCTTGTTTCTAATTTAATGGTTGAAATCATTCCATACTAAATTGACCATGATAACGATATCTAATTGAAGTAAAACTTTGATAGTATACTACAAACATCATCGAGATCATCATTGCAGATTTTTGAATCTATCAAAAGTCTCCATCTATCAGATCATCACATCATCATTCAAGATCATCGAAATCAAATTTTTTAAACGATGAAGCTAGGGCCATCGGATCGAGATAATCTTTTGCGATGACACTCTAATAATAATTATTTAGATAATGAACGGTGAAGATGAGCATTAAATTTTAAAATTATATAATATTTAAAAAAAATAAGAAAAAAATTATTTTCAACCTACGGTAGCGATTATCAAAAATCACTACTATAGATCTATGGCAGTGGTTATAGAACCACTGTCGTAGATCTATGGCAGTAATTTTGGATAACCACTATCGTAGATCTACGATAGTGGTTATAACCACTACCATAGATCTATGACAGTGATTTTAGATAACTACTATCATAGATCTATGGCAGCGGTTTCATAACCGCTGCCTTAGGTTAGGTTAAAAATTTTTAAATTTTTTCTGCTTTTCTTTCATGCGTGCTCGATCTCTCTCTATCTCTCTCCCTTCTTTCCGTCATCGGTGAGGCTTCTTTCCCCCAGGCCGGCGCCGTCCCTCCTTCCCCCTCGACTGATGCCGCCCCTCCTCCCTCCCCCTTCGGCCTCCATCCGACCGCCCTCCCGCATCCACCACCTGGCCACCCCACCCCGCACCATCCCCCGACCACCCCTCCTTCCCCCATCCCTTGTCGCTCCTCCCCGCCACCCCCCACTCGGCCCCCCCACTCTCCACCCTCCCCCCGGCCGCCCCTCCTTTCCTCCCATCCCCGATCGTGCCACCCTGCCACCCCCAATTCTCCCATCTCTGGCCGGCCCTCCTCGCCACCCTCCCTCGACCCCCCTCCCCGCCACCCCCATCCGGCCCCCACACTCTTTTCTTTCGATCGTCGATCCTTCCGTCACTATGTCTCCCAGGCCTCCTCATCATTATGCCCTCCTCTGCCCCCCATCACCCGACCGTCCCTACTCTCTCTCTTTCTTATTTCTCTCTCTTCTCTATTTTACTATCTTATTTTTATTTCGTAGGTTACCTCTAGTGCCGTCGTCCTTCTTTAGCGTCATCGTCGGCGACCCTCGGAGTTTTAGGTGCAATCCGCTCTCTATAGCCGCAAGTATAATTTTTTTTATTTTATAATATTATTTATTAATCATATATATTTATAATAATTTATAAAATATTTATAATAAATATTATAAATATTTATTATAAATATTATAATTATCTGGATGCCATAGTTTTTAGATCGTGCCATGGTGGTAGCCTTGGGCCGTGTCATGTCGGCGGCTGTGGATTAGATCTATCAATGGATTGGGTTCATATCGAAATCTGGATATTCAGATCTGGATCTAATTTTAATTACTGATATTGGATCCAAATCCGAATATTTGATGGATCTGTACTTGAAGTACCAGACCCGGATCCTAGTGGATCTCGGAAGGCCAGACCCAATTTCAGGATCTGAAACTAAGAAATGGAGAGACTGAGAGGAAGATCGATAGATTGAGAGAGGGAAGACCGATCGCTCGTCGACCATCGGTAAGGAAGATCGAGAGTGGCAGGGAGGGAGGGAAGGAGGGGGTCCGACCTCGCCGCCATCACCGACGAGGAAGATCGAGAGAGGGAGAGAGAAAGGGAGGGGTTCGGCCTCGCCGATGAGGGAGATCGAGAGAGGGAGAGTGGGAGATCGAGAGAGCGAGAGAGGGAGGGAGGGGGTCCGGCCTTGCCGGTATCACTGGGAGGGATGGAATCCGACCTTGCCGACGAGGAAGATCGAGAGAGTGAGAGAGGGAGGAATGGAATCTGACCTCGCCAATGAGAGAGATCGAGAGAGGGAGAGAGGAAGATGGAGAGATGAAAAAGCTGAGAGGGAGGGGTTCGGCCTTGCCGCCATCGCCGACGAGAGAGATCAAGAGAGGAAGAGAGAGAGTGATCGAGGGGATGGCACGCAGCCAAGCCGGCTCAGGCCATGATCGAGCCAATTGGGGGAGGACCTGAGCCAGATGTCTCAGGCACGTAACCAGCTATCTCAGGCATGGAGCTGACTCGGCTTCTAAATGAATAAAATTTGATGTCTCTCTAAGGTTCCAACTTTAAGTCCTAAAGTGCCACCATCATCTACTTTGTTCTTCTTTCAGATTTCTGGATTAACACTAAGGTTCATACAAGAGATTGGATCTATGACTGTTGCTCATCCTTAATTATTTATGAATGTAATTCATGTTGTAGAATTTATTGTATAATATTTTCTGGATGTTTATATCTTGTTGCTTTTATTTATTATATTGCATAACGATAGACCCATCAAATGATTAGTGTACATATTAGAGACTATTTATTGATGCTATACTAATATTATTGTCCAATATGTTATATTAATTAATATTCATTAACATTGTAGGTCAGATGGCCCAGATACCTCTGGGCCCCCTGACCATCTGTCTCAGGTCTTGGTGCTTGAGCACTCTAGAAAGATCCGATGCAGGTTCGAACATATGCCGACGAGCTACTAGTCCAAGGCAAGCGTCTCCTCATAGACTTCCAATATCGTCGGTCGGAAAGAGCTTGAGGAGGCATTGGCATGGGCAGATCATGCTGCGATGCGAGCAGATTGGGCTGAGGAGCATGCATCTCATCTGAAAAGCATCGTAAGAGACATGATGTCAACGCTCAGCGCACGTTTTGGAGTTACGGACTTTGAGAATATGTTGGTCCGCATTCCAACTCTAGCACCAGCTCTAACTTTGGCTTTGGCTCTGACTCTGACTCTAGCTCCAGCTCTAGCTCCGGCTCTGACTCTCAGTGACAACAACGATGATGTAGATTTAGAAAACTTTTGATGTATTTTATTTTTTAAAAAAATATTATAATAAATTTTATTCGATAATAAAATTTTAGCATTTCAAAATAATTTTTATGTTTATTATATTTTTTATGTTATATATCTGTATTTATCAGATAAAATATATAAAAAATAAAAATTTAAATTTTTTTAATTATTTAAGATCTACGATAGTAATTTTATAACCGCTATCATATCCGTGCCAATCATTGCCATAGATTTTTGATGCAAATAGTGTCAACCACTGTATTAAATCTATGGCAGTGGTTATGTAATCGCTGCCATAGATCGATCTATTGTAACGATTTATAAACCATTGCAATAGGCTATCCATGGCAACGGTTCAAACTACCACTGCAACAACCGCTGTCATAGAGCTACGACGATGGCTGTAGTTGCAGCGGTTAAAGAACCGCTGCCATAGCCTATAGCAGTGATTTTTTGGGCTACGACAGTGGTTACGAACTACTGCCGTAGCCCTTTTTTGTAGTAGTGTCTCGATCTCATTTTTCGAACTCTAGGTTAAAATCTTAGGACAAACCACATCTTAAAGCTCTAGAGTCCTACTCTCGAGATTTTTCTGACACTCAGAAAATCTCATGCCCAAAAGTCCCTTATGCCCTCTCTCTGGTTTTTTTCATGGAACTACTTTCACAAAAATATCACATGCCCCCTTCTCAAATCTAATCGAAAATGGAAAAGCAAGAAGAGAAAGGACTCTCGAAAAAACTCTCACACCCTTTCTCTATTTTTTTCTTTGTGAAAACACTTTCACTCTCAGAAGGACTCTCCCATGTGCATGCCCACTGTGAAATCTCATCTTAAATGACTGATAAAAGGGTAGAAACACGTGGAAAAGAGAAAAGGATGAGAAGATTGGATTAGTTCCAACCTCCAACCACCTATCTTGAATTCAAAATTCAAGATAGATACCAAATCTTATCCAATGCTTAGACCAAATTAAATGGAGAGAATATGGGGCGACATCTCTCACCTAGGCATGGGAAATATTCACGAGAATTCTGAATTCTACATGAAAGTGGGTGGTGGTCAAAGGTGTAGGCACTAGGGATAGTCTAAACTATTTGGACTCCAGATTTTATCCCATTAGGTCTCCATCCAAACTAATTTATCTTGACCATATTAAACCAAAATAAATCCAATCAAATTAGACTTAAACCATCTTAATTAAATCCTAATCATATCAAGAATTAATTGAGTCCAAGTTCTGATCAAATTAGGGATCAATCTTTCTTAGCGATTAGGTCATCTCATAACCTAATTGGGTCAAACTAAATTGAATCTAATTTAATTAGACTTGATCCAAACATTATTGCTCAATCAAATTAAGCTAATTGGCAATCTAATTACTAATTAATCCTTCAATAATGATAGAGTCTCAATCTAGTGGGACTTAAGAAGATATAGTTCCTATCCAATGGAACCTTCGATCATAGAGTCCTAGTCCAGTAAGACTCTTAATCATAAAGTCTCAGACTAATGGGACTCTTAATCAGCCATCAGATCAGGTAGAAACTTCTATTGTATATGACCCCATAAATTTGAATACTAAGCCAATAGCATAGGAATTAATTTTTTGTACCAATCGATATGACCATCTAGTAATGATATCCGATGTCTAGATAAGTTGAATAGTCATAATGCAACATCCATGAACCTGTAACATATGGTTACCATATAATTCATCTCCTTGACTTCAATATTCAGGATGACATTGGAGTTTAACTATCAACTCCTAATCAGTGCATCCATATCATGTCTCAACCTCACAAATCCTATCACTCCTCATAAGGAATATCCTAGCCAAGATTTTGCTGAATTGAAATACATTAGAGCATCTTCTTCAATACTTGGAGGGGTCAATCTCATCTTGACTCACATATCAACTTCATAAGTACTTGACTACATCGAGAAATCTTTCATCATTGTATTAGAAATATAGATAGTTCAGCACCAAAGTACAGTGAGTTGCTTGCAAGTCACCTAGTAATCTTAGGTCTAAAGGACACTTATAGGCATATCCTTCACGAGCAACTCTTGATAGCAGAAAGCTTTGCAATTAGATCACGTTCAGTAAAATGTATTCCTATATTTTACTTGCATGCTATACCAGTATTTTCATACTCCTTGGTTAAGAGAACAATCAATCTATATGGCACACAACAACCTACACTCGATAAATGTTATCATCCTAGGTAACAACGTATCATTTGATCATAAATATGTTTAAGAATTACATGATAAATCCTTTTTTATTATTTAGAAAGTAGTTCTAAGAACTTCATCATAAAAGAGTTTATAAAGAAAGATGCACAACAAGTAATAAAAAGCTAGAATAATATTTTATTCAATTAATAATTTATGTACATATTACAATGAGTTCAATCGTCTACATGCTAGATGATTGGCTTTAGGATATATTTTCTAATATAGCACCAGGAGGCAGTGCAATCGGTGTGGATTCGCGATAGGGTGGATGAGGGCGGCAATGGAGGGAGACGCGAAGGGCATAGGGTGCAGGTTCACCAAGGGCAGTGCAGGAGGGTAGGAGGAGCTACGAAGCAACAGTTGAAAGGCGATGTCGAAGATGTGACGGGTAGGATGCCACGGGAGGTAGAAGGAAAAAAAATAATAAGTATTAAAATAATAATAATAATAATAAATTATAAAAAAAATTTAAACTAGAAGATTTTTGTAATAAAAAATAGATTTTAAAATAATGTTAAAATATTATTTTTCAAAAAATTAAAAAAATAATTATAAAATATTAATTTTAAAAGTTAATTTTGAAAAATACATAAAATAAAGAAGAAAGATTTTTTAAAAATAATAAAATTTTATTTTTAAAATTGCCTAACCAAAAGAGTGTAGAAGGAGAAGAAAAAAGGAAAATTTTTTTAAAAAATATTATTTTAAAAATAAATATTTTTTAATATAAAATATTATTTTTAAAAATAATTATAAAAACTTATTTTAAAAATTATTTTTTAAAAAATATATATTTTAAAACTTATTTTTTAAAATTAATAATTTATTATTATTTTAAAAATCTATTTTAAACTTTCATGGCTTTATGCATCCCCCCCCCTTCAACTTCTTTGTGCCACCCCCACCACCCCACCGACCCCAAACCCCACCCTCTCCCCCCTTGATGGGTTCTCTACCACCCCCTCTATTTGCCCCCACCCCCAAAAAAAAGAGAACACGTCAACGTCAAATTCTCCCATTGAGGTGGTTCAACAACGTAACTCTTCTAAAATTTTCTACGTAATACAATAAAAATTATTTGAAAAGCTAAGTTGGCAATACCATAATACTTCTCCATAAAGTATTATATATATACATATATATATATACTATAAATTTTTTCATCAAGATCATCAGCCACCAGACAAAGAGATGCCATTTTTATCAAATCAACATCAAACAAAAGTAAAGCAAAGATGTCATCTTATCAAGTAAAAGTAAAAATGCTATCTTCATCAAATCAATAGCGAAAAAAGTAAATATTTTCTACCATTCAATCAAATCAATCAATTTCAATATCTCTAGCTAGCTAGCTTCTCTAATAAGTAGGGGTGTAAAAAATTCTGTTCAAACCGTCCAAACCGTTCAATTTGGTCCAAACCAAACCAAATATGATGATTTGGCGGTTTAACCGGTTTGGTTCAATTAAGTAAAATAGAAAAATTAAAATTTTGGTTTGATTATCGGTTTACTGATTTATGTACTGAACCGAACTGATAAACTAAAATTAAAATGATGTATATTAATAGTATACAATTGCCATGGTTTGAGAATGATATTTATCTATTTTATCTCTTTTTGTTAGTACTTAGCAATATATTTTTGGCTATGGAGGTACCATTCTTGAAGTATATTCTTTCAATGGTTCAGTCATTTTTATATTTTAGTAGTTTTAATAATTAGATTGTCGTAGATATTCTAAAATTATTTTAGGAATAATGGATTCAAGTTAGCTAGTCCATATAAATTATAAAATATGAAATGCTAATTTAGCCCTATTTTAATCCAAATTGGGCCAAATTTAACTTGCTTATGGGCCATAATAAAGAAACAAAAAATAAAAATGAAACCGACCAACCCACTTAAGCTGAAAAATCATTTAAATACTTGAAAAAACTATATGAACAAACCAAACCGATATAAAATCGAATTGAAGAAATCAATTATACTCAATCAAATATTTGGTTTTAGGAATCTTATAAATCGAAATGCCGGTTCAATTTGAAAAATCACTTAAAATCAAACCGATCGAACCATTTTCAGCCCTACCAGCAAGCTTCTCATATATATATATATATATATATATATATATATATATATATATATATATATATATATTCTTGATACGTATCTTTTAATATTTTTTTTCTGTAGCAAAATATACTGATTGAGGACTTGTTTGACCAAACTATGAAAATCAGTTTATTTTAAAATTATTATTTTTTAAATAGAGTTTTAGAAAAAATATTGTGAGAGAAAAGTAATTTATGTTTGGTAAAATCATTTGATAAGTAATTTTATTAATATTTGAAAAATAGTTTGTGTTTGGCAAACCTTTCAAAAAAAATATTTTTGACTATCAAATTATGAAAAAAAATATATAAAAATTTACTTTACAATTAATATTATTTAAATAAATAAATAATTTTAAATATTTACTATGATTAATTTTAATTTAATTTTTTATTTTTTATTTAATTAAAATAAAAAAATAAAATAATAAAAAAATATATTAAAATTTTAATCAATATAAATATAATTGAATCAAAGATAATATATATTAAATATTTTATATAATTTTTATATAATAATATACATGTATCAAAATATATCAAAATATATCATTCACTAAATAATAGGAGGATTAGGTGAAAATAAATAGAGATAGTTATGATAAATAATAATTTTGAGTAAGAATATTTTTATCTTAAAAAAATTAATTTTCTACTTCTACTTTTAAGAAGAAGCTTTAATTTTCTACTTCCTCCCCACGGTAAAAAACTATTTCTACTGCCATTCAAAAATAAATTATTTTTTAAAATAAATTTAACCAAATATTTTTTTAAAAAATAAATATTTTTATAAAAAATATATATATTTTTTTTAAAAAAAACTTGGCCAAACAGGCTCTTACTATAATCACGTGCAATCGCTACTGGCTATAAATTAAGTAGCAAAATTTTATGGACGATAGAGGAGGCCCTCGCTAGAGCGTAAGCGAGGACCAAAAATGGGAGAAGCGGTCCCCGTTCTTCCATTCGTTTGAACATTCCTTCGAACATTCAACATGCACTCCCTTAGACGTCTCCTCTCCTCTCCATCTCGTCTCCGCCTTCCTCACCCCTTCTCCTCCTGCTCCCCCGCTACTTGCTTAAGCCGAGAAGTAGCAGTACCAGGACGAAGGCCTCTCTCCACCCGACCACCCTCCTCACCTTCCGCCGCCACCGGCGACGACGAGTGGAACGACGCTTGGGAGACGGCCTGGCTCCCGGAGGACCCCTCCACGAAGGATCGCGCCCCATGGGAGCCCGACCCTACCTCCCCCTCCGCTGCCGCCAGCAGCCTCCCCTCGGACATCGATGCCGATACCAAGGCCTTCGTCGCCGAGATGGACGAGCGATGGAGCGAGAGGCGGGCCGCTAAGAAGCTCCAGCAGGGGGGTACCGCCTTAGAGCGGGTCGAGAAGAATAGAAAGAAGGCCGGAGATGATTATAGGGTCAGGAAGCAGAGGATTCATGCCGGGCTTTGGATGAAGGAGATCGAGAAGATGGAGGAGGTAAAGCTGGGGGGCTCCAATCCCAATGATGACATCGACCGCCTTCTTGATTCCTGCTCTGAGTAAGTGCTCTGAAACCAAAATTAAGTTTTGGATTTGATGGTTATTGGTATTTGTCTCACTCGTGATCAAGTTTCAAGAATTGGATTTTGATTCATGAAGTTCTGTGGCCTTAAGATTGTCGCGTATGGCTACTTGTATATTTTCATGATATAATTTTGATTCAACAGCTAAAGGAGGGAATTGAAGGTTTTGTTAGGATTTTATATTGTCAGAGAAATTAAATTTTAGGCGACTCTATGTACTCTTTCTCTCAAAAAAAAGTTGGTTTGTTCAATAAATGAATGATTGTTTTATGTTTTTATTTTGGGCTTATAGTTGTTAGAGAACTTAAATCCTAGCTATTTTTGGTGAAGTAGGATGTGGCAGAATATATTAAGTTTTAAGTATTCAGAAGAGATTAATGTTGGAGTATGCATTAATGCATGGTATAGAGATTGCAGAACAAGTGAAGTTTTCTTTATCTTTTGATTGACTTTTCTTTATCTTTCTGTCAGATTAACTTTGTACAAATAAATGACCGTTGTGTCCTGTGAAAATTCTATAGAGGAATGCTATTAGATATACCGGACTTTGTAATTTGACAATCATTTACATGAAACTTGCAACCAATGCATCCCTGAATATTTTTCATTGAGCATTCATCAAGTGCATGCAGGTTAGTTTACTCCCATATGTTTTTCTTGTAGAAATTAAATAAGAGGAATGAACAGTTTACATGGTTGAGAGTTGAGACTAAAACATGTGTGCTTTGTCCTTTAAAGACAATTTTTGCGCAAATGAAGCAAAAGATAATGTTTCTATATCGATGTTTTAGCAGCTAATCAATTAAAACATAGTTCTCTTCAAACACTTTTGCTTCATGATGTCTTATTAGAACCGATATAGTGTTCTATAATGCTTTTCAGGGATGGAGATAATCAGAATATGCCAGAAAATGTCAATGTGCAACTAAGACTGTTGTGTTTATTTGCTTGGGCTCTATTGTATCCATTCTGAAACCAGAAAGATTAGTTAAAGGTCCCCTTGAATCTTTTCAGGGTGTCAGGTGCTTTAAAGATTGATTTAAATGGCTAGTATTGAAGTTGCTGGCACAATTTTTTAATGGTTTTTTAAGCATTTGAATTTTTATTGTCATAAAGGCATCGAGTTAGCCTTGAAATCCTTTTTGGTGAACTAGAGCTGGCAATGTTAGAGTGGAAAACCCATTAGAGCATGTTCCATAGTCTGCGGGAAATTTGTTTTATTTTTCTGGATTTAGATTTTTGTAATTTTGTTTGCATCTTTCATGCAATCAAGGTCCAGTAACCTTCTTTTTTTCTTCTTTTTCCCCTTCTTGTTCATCTGGATTATTAGTACTTCCCTTTCTGCTAAATCCTGGCTGGTGTGGCATGCTTGCTAAACTTTCTCTGCCGTCGCTCATATGCAGGATATTTGATGCTGGTAACATAGATCTGAATGATTCAAAGATTCGTAGCACTTGCGAGTTTAAGACTAAACCTGACGGGTGGGAGACAACATCTAGGAGCCAAGATGGGAACATATGGGAAATTTCACAGAGGGAAGAAGACATCCTCCTGCAAGAATTTGAACGCCGAATTGCTTTCTGTAAATTCCAGGTGCACTATATGCTAATCGTGTTCCCTATAATCTGGATTCTAATATGGAATAATGTTCTTTTATCCCAGCTAAATCTGTCATATTCTCACTATATTTTGTGCATCTACCATCCATCAACCTTATCATCTTATAATTTACAATCTGAAGTCTCTCCTTGCATTGCATGAACTTTGTTAGAAGTGGACCTAGTCGATGGCACCCTTCAGAATTGCTCTCTGAACTTTTTGCAGTTGTCGTGTCTTGTGGTCGTTGTGTATCTCAGCGCTTGCAAATTTTTGCTGTTATAATGCAGATTGCTAGCTTCATCAAGACTCACATATTTAGTCGAAGGAGGCCTGTAGATGGTTGGAAGTACATGATAGAGGTAATAGGCCCCAATGCCAGGAGAGGGAAAGGGAGTGTCCAGAGATTGCCTAGTCTTACTGATTCATCCACCCAGCCTTACAAGGAGGAGAAGCCAGCTATTGGGCCCAACCTAACCTCCTTTCGTGGCAGGCAGTAGTGCATGCCAATTTGATCTTGCAAGTCCCAAAAGTAAGTCACCTGCCATTTGGAAGAAATTCCAATCCTTTTTGTAGATCTTATATTGATGAGAACATGAATTATGTGTTGAGCTACATGTATGGTTATATGAAGTAGAAACAATTTCTGAATCAAAAATTTTGCAACTGCACTTTTGGTAGCCCCCAATCACGAGGTGATTATGATTCAATAACCAATTAGATGCTTACCTGGCGTGGTTTATTATGTGGTTCTATGGTGTATTCTGCCTGTAGACGCTCAAATATGCCACTCGGGAAACACCAGCAGGTAATGTGGAGTCTTAGTCCTTATGCCTTCCATTTTTTTTTTTCTTTTTTTTTTTTTTATTGTTGTTAAAACCTCGTGCCAAAATGGTAAGAGGGGTATATTTTGTACCCACTGCTAGCTCCTAATCCACGCCAGCTTGCAATATATGAAGTGGCTACGAAATTTAGATAGCCCGCTTGCAACATATAAGTGGCCATCTGCAACCCTGTAGGTGCAAGTGTCTGCTCGTGCTGCTGTTGAATAAGGACGGGATGCGAGAGGATGCAGAGGAGGACGGTGGAGGATGGAGGGAACCAACAAGGGGCAAGATGCGAGAGCGGACAGAGGCGGAAAGGAGTGGGGGCGATGTTCCGGCGCGGAGAGGGGGAGCGTTGTTCGGTTGGCACTGAGGGAAGAGTGCAAGGCAGAGTGGTCGGAATGGTTGGGGGCTTCTAGAGGCCGTGAGGTTCAGGGACGGTAGGTGTACAGCTCATAGCACGGCCAATTTGCCTGCAGGCGGATGATTTTAATTCTTAGCTAGTCCAAGAGGCGTTGCGCGGGAAAGATAATTACCCTACGTAATTATTAAAATTTTTTAATAATAAATATTTATAATAAATATATTTTTTTATTTTTTTAAATATTTTATTTATTTATTTATTTATTTATTATATGATATTTTTTTATTATCTTATAAAATAATATTTTATTTTATATTTTTTTCTATTCTCATATATTTTATGTGCTCGTCGAAATCGTTGCACCCTCTTATCATCTCACCATTGCTCTTCTTTTCTTTCGATAAATGTCAATTTCGATCGCATCCCGCCTCTTCTCTTCTTTTGATATTTTTTTCGCGCCTATCGGTGCCGTCTCATCTTTCTATCGTCCTACTGCGGCTCTTGTTCTCTTTTGACAATCGTCAATTTCGATCACACTTCTCGATGCCCCTATTGGTATCGTCATCCCTAACACCATCATTGAATGAAGAGAAAATTTTTTTTTTAATAAAATAATATTTTATTATTATTTTTTTCTTCTTCTTTTTCATTCTCATACTTTCTTCATGCTCGTCAGTGCCATTAGAGGTGGGCACCAGGCTGGGCCGACCCAAAATATAGGATCGGGCTGGGTTGGGGTTTGGTGGCCCGCAGCTCAGGTCCGACATGGCCCTCCAGGGCTTGGGCTGGCATGGCCCGTCGAGCCAGGCATGGCACGTGCCCAGGCCCGACACGGCCCGCGTGCCAGCCCATATGGGTCGTGCCATGGTACGGCCCATTTGGCACGCTATAACCTCTTTAAAATTTTTATTTTAAAAAAAATATTTTTTATAAAATAAATTAAGTTGGTGGATAAATAAAAAAATATAAGATATTAAAAAAATTTTATAAAAATAAAAATCATCTTATAATGGTGGAGGATTTGGCGTGGATTTCTATCAGTTTATTAATATAAATCAAAATTATATAAAAGATGGAGGAGAGCTAGGCCTAACCTCCAAAATACAAAGAGAGAGAACTGATAAGAAAATAAAGATAACTCATCTCAATAAATAAAAAATAAAAATATATAATTTTTAAAAATTAAGAATTAAAAATATATCTTATTAATTATCTGTTGTATTTGTATCGTCCTCATCATCAGATCTGGTATCATTCCTTCTTTATCCTGAAGTCTCGCCTCCGCATCCAGCCAATTTTTGAAGCAAAGTAACATCTCAATTGTCTTGCCCATCATTCTGCTCCTCTTTTCATCCAAAACGCACCGACCTACACTGAAAGCTGATTCCGATGCTACTGTAGACATTGGCATAGCTAAAATATCACGTATAATTGCAGATATAATAGGATATTGATTTTTTACATTCTTTCATCAGGCCAATACATCAAGATTTTTTATTTGATTTTTATCTAATACATAAGATATATCATTTCGTAAATAAAATTCTAATTCATTATTTAAAGATGAAGAAAATGTAGATGAAGAAGATGCATATGAATGTCTCCTATATGCAAGAAATGAAAAAATAGATGATGAACGAGAGGTAGTAGAAGTTAATTGTGAAGATGATGTGGACTGTCTAGATTCACGAAGTTTTTCATCATATAATGCAAAAATATCATAAAGTAGCTGAGTTACCTCAGCTTTAGATTCTTCAAAATTATGATTCATATATTTACCAATTTCATTAAGTAAAATATGTATGCCACTTAATTTGATTCATGGATCAAATACAGCAGCTAAGTTATGCATGGGACATACCATATCCCAATACTGATTCTATTTTTTTTTTATTTCATAAATAATAGGCATTAAAATATCATCAAATCTATACTGTGCAAATTAACCATAAATTATATATGCTTGTTGTAAAAATACACAAGAGGTTAGAAAATAAACACCAGAAAGAGTATTTGTAGCATTATAAAAACTAACTAAAAAATCTTTTAATTTTTTTTCTTTTTTTCAATCATTTTCAATCAAAATAAATCCTAATCCACGATCATTTATATATGTATTTAATAAATTTTTATATGGATATGCATCAAGAATCATCATATATGTAGAGTTTCAATGGATGACTACATCAAGTTTAAATTTTTTAAAATATTTATCGTGGTCTAAACATAATTATTTAAATTCTTATAATCATGCTCTTAAAGCATGAATAAAAAATACCGCATTTCTAATTTTTGTAACTATATCTTGAACTATGTTCATTCCAGTTTGAACAGAAAAATTCAAAATATGACATGCACATCTAATATGAAATAATTTTTCATTAACAATAGGACGAAAAGAGTCTTTCAATAATTGGATAGCTACATTATTATTGGATGCATTATCAAATATAACATACATAATTTTGTTACTAATATCATATACAGCTATAGTTTGATAAATAATATTAAAAATTTATTGGTCAGAATGGGGATAATCAAAAGAATGAAAAGCAAAAATATGCTTATTTAATTGCCAATCCTGAGAAGCAGATCAATGGATCCAAATCGAAACAAGATCCACTCACCATGCACAATAAATGGTTCAAAGCACATGGTGTCTCTTCCATAGAAACCACGTCTAATGATTGGCCTACAAATCATATACCGTGATAGCCATTATAATGATTCTAGGGAAATCAACAATTATGTTATAAGCATACAAGAGTACAATATATGATCTGATGATCATTAGAGATACACGTTGTATCTTTGGAACCAAAAAAAAAAAGATATGTATTCCATTATATCTAAATTATGTCTGTTATAATAGTCTCTAATGCGCAACAACTTATTTCGATTATACTTTCTGTTTTGCTTGATTTACTAAAGTTGAAATGATCTAGCTTAAGATTAGATAGCTGCTGCCGATTGGATGGTTCCTAGTAATCATGACTGGTCCAATGAAAACAAATTACCCATCAACTCTATATCCATAAATTAGTGGTTTTGTTAGCAAAGAGAGCTCATTCAAAGTGGAAAGTGGTCCAGCGATGAAAGTCCTACAGCAAACACTACTCTTTCATGTTCTACTCAAAATTGAAATCATGGTGGAGAAGTCGATCCAATATATTTGCAATGAGGTTGTGTTATAGAATAAACTGTTATTTGTCATCATTGTGCAGTTATTTGCACGTGTGATCAATAAAAATTAAATATGTTTTAGAAGAAAGTAAATTAGTGGATCGCTAGAATAATGTGACGGTCCATAACAAATGAGCTTGGAATGTTTTGTGACCTTAATGATATTGTTATAACATGCTATTGGTTATAGGGATATCAACTGGCATACTCGACGGAGACGCTGAGCATTGGATGGGGTGATGGTTCCAAAATCACTCTCGCCTGATTTTGGCCACACTTTCTCCTATACTAGCTCTCAGGTGGCGCCCCTTGTGTGCAGATATAGATCGCATTCATTGGATGGGGTGACGGTCCATGGTTCCAAAATCACTCTCATACTTCATTGCTAAATAATTTGTCATAGCTACTCTTCTAAATATACGTCTATTAGTTCTTCTATAAGCGGGTTGTAAAACCAATTGAACATATTCTTCATAATTGAAAGATTCATATAAGCTAAAAGATAATTCATCTCTAATTATCCATTTTACAAGTATCTTTCTTTGATTTTTGTGATTATAGGCAAAAGTTTTAATAAGAGCACCTCTTGTGTATTAAGAGTGCTTTAAAGACGAGAATTACTTATTCTATGAGACTCTTGATGTCTCTTCAAATGGCCAATTTCTCAAGTATTGGCACAACTATATAATTTGGTATATTTTTTATATTTTGCCTTATAGACTCCATCTATCAAAACTCTATCAAAATCATTCCACATAGTACTAGTTCTCTTACGGGAAGATGATCCAACTTTCCCAGAAGGGGCTTCAGAGGGAACAAGAAGAGTTTCTTCCTCCTCCAAAATAGGAAGAAAAATGTTGGCTATACTCTCATCATCATAATTTACCATCTAAACTAAGTAAATATAAAAAAATAAAAAACTAACTAATAACCAGCAAAAGAAAATTAAATTATAGAGCTAAAGAGGAAGAAGAGATGGAGCTGAGACTAAAGAATTGGAAAGTCGAAGGAGGAAGGCCGGGCCGTTGGGCTGCCGGAGGTCGGATATCTAGAGAGCCAGATTTGTGAAGCTGCCTTGAACTAAGACCTCCAAAAAAGAGATGCTTCCTCCTCTTATATGACTCTTGAATTGTTAAACTATAATTACTGCGTACTAAATATTTAATGAAAGAGAGAAGAATTGCTAAAAGAGAGAACAAATAGAAGTAGGAAGATTAAAGAGAGAAAATTGATTTGATAAATTGATGTGGTGAGAATGAGAGAGGAAGGCTCTATTTATAGAAGTCCCAAATTTTTATTTTCCCAAAATACCCCTCAATCTAGATATTTTTTCTCCGTTGAAGGGGTTAAAACGATAAAAATAAGAAAACTAGTGCTTTTAATCCTTAAAAAATTAAAAAAAATTTGATTTTAGTCGTTACGGACCGGCCTGGCCCGTTTTAGGCCGTTACGAGCCCGGCTAGGCACGATCCGTTTAGGGCTATTATGGGCCATGCCAAGCCCGGCCTGTTTCATACCATGCCAGGCCTGGTCCGCCAATTTTCAGGCTTAGGGTGGGGGTTTTATGCTTGTCATGCCGTGCCGGCACGGTCTGTTTATGGGATGGGCCATGCTTGGCGTGGCCCACTATAGTACCACGTCCGTTGGGCCTGGATTAGGCTAGGCTAGGCATGGGCCGATGCCCATGTCTAGGTGCCACCCTACCATAGCTTCTTTTCTCTCTTAGCAAATGCCGATCCCAATTACACCCTTGTCCTCTTACTTCTCATACATTCTCCAAACTTTCGAAGGCTATTAAATACAGAAATTTGACTTTCAAATCGATGGAGTACTATATTCTATTTGCGGATAATTTATTAAATTTGATCCGATCTGATTCGATGGATCGATTCAAATCTCGAACTATATTATTTTTTTAAAAAAATAAATTAGTATATTATTATTTTTAAAATAAAAAATATGCTATTTTTTAAAATAATAAATATGTTATTATTTTTAAAATTAAAAACCCACATGTTGCAAGGGATAGATAATTATGGTCTATAATTATTATTTTTTTTAATAATAAATATTCATAATAAATATTTTTTTTATTTTTTTACTATTTTATTTATTTATTTATTTATTATATATAATATTTTTTATTATTTTATAAAATAATATTTTATTTTATTTTATTTTATTGTCTTTCCTGTTCTTGTACCTTTTATGTGCTGATCGGGATTGCTGCACCCCCATATCACCCCATCATGACTCCCCTTTTCTCTCGATAATCATCGATTCCAATTGCACCTCCGTCCTCTCTCTTCTTCTTGTATCTTTTCTATGCTTGTCGGTGCCACCCTAGCTATCCCCTGTCGCTTCACTATCGCTCTTCTTCTCTCTTAATAAATGTCGATCTCGATCGCACTCTCTGATACTCTTATCAGTACTGCCGCCCCCAGCACCGCTACTAAAGAAAGAGAGAAAAATTTTTTCTCTCTTTTTTTTCTTCTTTTTTTCTTTTTTTTATAAAATAATATTTTATTATTATTTTTGCTTCTTCCTTCTTATTCTCATACTTTCTTCATGTCCATCGATGCCGCCTCACCATGGCTCCTCTTCTTTTTCAGTAAATGCCGATCTCGATCGTATCTCCATCCTCTCACTTCTTATATTTTCTCCAAATTTTTGGAGGTTATTAAATACAAAAATTTAACTTTCAAATCGATGGAGTACTATGCTCTATTTGCTGATAATTTATTAGATTTGATTTGATTTGATCCGATAGATTGATTCATAACTTAAAATATAATATTTTTTAAAAAAATAATAAAAAAATTATTTAAAAAAATAAATTAATATATTATTATTTTTAAAATTAAAAAATAATATGCTATCTTTTTAAAATAATAATAAATTAGTATTAAAAATATTGTTACTATTTTATAATATTTTATTTTTAAAAATAATTTTCATCTTTTATTTTTTTATTTTTAAAATATTATTTTTTAATTTTTAATATATTATTTTATTATTATTTAAAAATAATATTTAAATTATTATAAATAATAAAATAATAATCCACATGGCATAACTAAAATCATTTAAGATGCTAAGGTGGCAACACCGTAATAATCCTCCTTAGAGTATTAATTTATATATATATATAATAGATAAATTAGTATATTATTATTTTTAAAATTTAAAAATAATATATTATTTTTTAAAATAATAATAAATTAATATTTTTTTAAAAAATATTAATATTATTATTATATTTTATTTTTTTAAAAAAATATTTTTTAAAATATTTTTTTATCTCTTATCCATTTTCTATTTTTATTTTTAAAATATTATTTTTTTAAATTTTAAAATATTATTTTATTATTATTTTAAAATAATATTTTAAATTATTATAAATAATAAAATAATAATTTATGTGGTACAACTAAAATTATTTAAGATGCTGAGGTGGCAACACCACAATACTCCTCCATAGAGTATTGTTATATATATATATATATAATACATAATAGATAAATTAGTATATTATTATTCTTAAAATTAAAAAAATAATATGTTATCTTTTCAAATAATAATAAATTATTATTTTAAAAATTATTATTATTATTATATTTTATTTTTTAAAATAATAATTTTTTAAAATATTTTTGTCTCTTATCTCTTTTCTATTATTATTTTTAAAATATTTTTTAATTTTTAAAATATTATTTTATTAGTATTTAAAAATAATATTTTAAATTATTATAAATAATAAAATAATAATTCATGTGACATAACTAAAATTATTTGAAATGCTGAGATGGCATCATAATACTATTTTATAGAGTATTGTTATATATATATATATATAAAATAGATTTCGAGGAGAGATAAGTTGCGGGAAACAAAACAATTGGGGTGGTTGCTGAATGCGCCAAATAGTTCATAAATGAACCATCCAAATCTTGAAGTCAGGAATACATTATTGGTTAGCCATAATATATACTGTGTAGTAGGTATAAACTATACCTTGCATTATATGATTTAGATTTTCTTTGAAGTAAAACTTATAGAAACTTAGGTAAATTATAGCGGTGTTCCCTTTTAAGTTTGCATGAGAAATATTGAGTCCAAAATTTTCAATTTTCTCAGGTAGTTACCTAGCATATTTTTGTGCGAGAAATACTTTGATTTATGCGTTGACATTGTTTATATATATATATATATATATATATATATATATATATATATATATATATATATATATATATAGTTACCTAACATATTTTTGTGCGAGAAATACTTTGATTTATGCGTTGACATTGTTTATATATATATATTTGAAAAAAAAAAAAAAGTAGGAAAACGAGTAAAATACTTTCGCAAACTTCTTAATACCATGGGAGCTCTTCTGCTTCATCACACGTTCCCCTATCTTTCCTTCCAATTGGCTCATACTTTCGGAGCCTTCATCATCCTTCGTGGCCCATCCACGTTGTTGCTACCCTCGCCTATGACCCCACCTTTTCCTCCTTGCCCTATGTTCTCCTCAAACTCCTTAACACCCTCGTCTCCCTTGCACTATCGTTACCCTTTTCCCCTCATTCCCTAGCTCCATCTCTTCATTCATTATGGCCTCCGCCGCCAAAAGGCCTACAACCTTGGCCAGATGCATAATCGGGAGGCTACTGCCTAGTGTGTCCGCTTGCTCATTGCCAAAATCCATCACTCCTTTAAAAATCTAAATCCTGCCACTAATTTAGGTAAAAAAGATAGTAAAAAAATAAAAAAATTAGTAAAAAATTTTTAATTTTAATTTTAAATTAAAAATAGCTCTTCAATTAAGTTTTAAATAAAAATAATTTTTTATTTTAAATATAAATTAAAAGCAATTCTCTGTTTGACATAAAATGATCAAACATAATTATAAAATAGTACTAAAATAATATGTACTACCTTATTATAATATAATACTATTTTATTATAAAAAAATATTATCTTATTATAATATAATACTATTTTATTATAAATAATAATATCTTATTATAATATAATACTATCTTATTATAAATGAATATTGTCTAATTATAATATAATATTATTTAATTAAAAAATGATACTATGTTATCATAAAATAGTATTATCTTATTGTAATGTAATATTACTTTATTATAAAAAAAATATTATATTATTAAAAAATAATATTATTTTATTATAAAATAATACTACTTTATTTTAATGTTGCTTTATAAGTGTAGGACCAATTTAGTCATTTCATGTCATTTAGAAAGCTATTTTTAATTTAATAGAAAGCTGCTTTTAAATTGAAACTCTATGAGAAATTTTTTACTAGTTTATTCAAAAATAAAAAAAATAGATGGTCTAATTTATTACCGCATGATAATAGTTTCTAGTGGAGATAGGGATGACAAAATATGATACAATCAATCTGATGTGTATTTGATCCATCTTAAATAGTTTTGAATTTAGCTTAAATCGATTCTAAAATGAATTGATCTATTTAATTTATTTATTAAATAAATTAAATTTAAATTTAAATTTTTTGACATGTTAAATTTTAATCCATTTATTATTTTTATTTAAAATATTTAGATCATGGCACAAAATTGGAACGACCCGCGTTCCACCTGCAAAAATTTGAACCGCAGCTGCCACAAGAGAGACTCGGAGGAGGAGAAGAGGATAAGGCTTCTGGGGTGGTCTCCAGAGGAGATGGTGGCGATGGGATTTTGGTAGCCGAAGGAGCGGCGGCGGGGCTGTCGGAGGCCATGCTTGCGGAGGCGGCGGCGGCTTGGGACTTGGCATTAGGCGATGGGGATCTCGTCCTCGGTCTCGACAAGAAGAGCGATGGCGAACAGAGGAGATGGTGGTGATGGGGTTTCGGCAGCCAGAGGAGTGGCGGCGGGGCCGTCGGAGGTTGCGGTTGTAGAGGAGGACGCACAGACGATGGGGATCTCGTCCTCGGTCTCAGCAAGAAGAGCGAATGGCGGAGTTGACGGCTTCTGGGGCGGTCTCCAAAGGAGATGGTGGCGATGGGGTTTCAGCAGCCGGAGGAGCAGCGCTGGGGCCGTCGGAGGCCGTGGTTACAGAGGAGGAGGCACAGACGATGGGGATCTCGTCCTCGATCTCGGCAAGAAGAGCGATGGTGGAGTTGATAGCTTTTGGGGCAGTCACCAGAGGAGATCGTGGCGATGGGGTTTTAACAGCCGGAGAAGCGACGACGGGGCCGTCGGAGGCCGCAGTTGCGGAGGAGGAGGCGGTTTGGAACCTGGCATCCGGCGATGGGGATCTCGTCCTTGGTCTCGACAAGAAGAGCAATGGTGGAGCCGATGGTGGCGACGATACCCTCCTCAACCATGATGGTGGAGCCGACGGCGGATGGAGGCGGTGGAGAGCGCAGCTGAGAGTGGCAGATGGAGGCGACGGAGAGTGCGAACGGAGCCACAGGGCCGTAGGCGGGTTATTAAACAGGTTGGATTTTTTTTCAATTATAAACATGTTAAATGGATCGGTCTGTTTGTTAAATAAATCGGTCTGAATAACATGTTTATTAAATAAATTAAATTTAAATTTTAATATTTAATTTATTTAATAAATAAATTAAATTTATATTTAAATATTTTTGATCTAATTCGTATTTAATCTGATCCATTCATGATTCAACTCTTGTCATTCCTAAGCGGAGATGGACAGCTGGCTACATTACAATAAAAAATAATTTATGATATCTAACCGAAAAGAAATTCAGTATTAGGAACAAAATATTTCTCATCTAATATATATATATATATATATATATATATATATATATATATATATATATTGGTGAGGTACTTTATCCCAGGAACTTTCTTTATCCCAGGAACTTTCAATGATGGCCTCTGATGTCCCAACTTTGGAATGGTGCAGAGCCATTTTCCTATCACAGCCGCTCTTGATTGGCGGAACTATCATAATGGGAAGATGGATCTCTTCGTTCCTAAGTTGCAAGGATTCGAATCCTTCACCATTTGCCGTGTGCTGAAGGCGGCGGGTAGTGGAAAACGGACCTAATACAATCATTTGGAACTCTCTACGCTTTGTGGACGCCAAGAATCACTCCTTTTCAGATCGGAACTGAATCCTGACGTCCATAAGGCCCATTAGAAGTTCTCCCCAGACAAATAAATGGTGGATCATGCCGCCAACGCCATCACTCATCCAACCCACTCCAAGGCACCAAAGCCTGCTCTCCAAGCTCCTCAAGTCATGCACCCAAACCTCCCAGCTCCACCAAATCCATGCCCACATGATCAAGACCGGCCTCAA
Organism: Cocos nucifera; assembly: GCA_006176705.1. Lineage (NCBI taxonomy): Eukaryota > Viridiplantae > Streptophyta > Magnoliopsida > Arecales > Arecaceae > Cocos > Cocos nucifera. The sequence goes on along the minus strand of QRFJ01000394.1, from coordinate 1,285,568 downwards.
CCTCCTCCCCTTCCCCACCAGCAAACTTCTCGCCGCCGCCGCCCTCCTCGATGCCCCCTACGCCCGCTCCATCTTCGACCGCATCCACACCCCCAACCTCTTCAACTACAACACCCTCCTCCGAGCCTACTCCATTGCACCCAACCCGGCCGTAGAGGAAGCCCTGCCTCTATTCAAGTCCGTCAAAGCCCAAGAGATTCCTCTGGACCAGTTTTCCTTTATCTCCACCCTGAAGTTATGTGCCCGCTGCTTAGCTCTTGAGACCGGCCGGCAACTCCATGGGTCCATCCTTAGGTCTGGATTCCAGCTCTACCTCATCGTAAGGAACATCCTTATCCATTTCTACTGCGCTTGTGGCGGGATAGCACAGGCTCATCAGCTGTTCGATGAAATGCCTCAGAGAAGAGATGCCGTCTCCTGGAGTGCGCTCATTGGCGGGTATCTCCAGATATCGCAGCCTGGAAAGGCGATCGGTTTGTTCAGGGAAATGCATGTCAGTGGTTCTGAGATCAATGCTGCTTCGATTGTTGGTGCTTTTTCGGCCTCTTCCGATGCTTGTGGTCGGGGAGGTGCATTGCTGCATGGTTATTGCCTGAAGGTTGGGCTTTGTTCGGACTTGAATGTGGCAACGGCAATTGTGACGATGTATGTGAGAACTGGATGCATGGGTGCTGCGAGACAGGTCTTCGACGTGATACCGAGAAGGGATTTGGTTTTGTACAACTGCATGGTGGATGGGTATGCTAAAGGAGGACTTGTGGATGAATCCTTGGCTTTGGTCCACCAGATGAAGTATGAAGGAGTGAGGCCAAATGCCGCAACCTTCGTAGGTGCCTCCTCTGGAGCTCTGGTAATAGGCCGGCGCATCCATGAGCATGTCAAAGAGGAGTGTCTGGAATTGGATGCTGCTCTTGGAACTGCATTTGTGGATCTGTATTCGAAATGTGGATGCCTTGATAAGGCAATTGAAGTTTTTGATAGGATGCGAGATAGAGATGTGAAAGCATGGACAAGTATGATCTTGGGTTTCGGAGTTAATGGCTGGGCAGCAGCTGCTCTCCAGCTCTTCTATGAGATGGAAGAGAAAGGAGTGAAGCCAAATGAAGTCACCTTCTTGGCAATTCTGAGTGCTTGTGGTCATGGAGGACTGGTTGAGGCAGGGAAGGAATTGTTCGAGAGAATGGTTCACGAATATGGGCTATCTCCAAGGATAGAGCACTATGGATGTATGATTGATCTCTTGGGTAGGGCAGGGTTGTTGGAAGAGGCATGTGAGCTTATAAAGAGCCTTCCTTTGAAAGAGGATGCAGTAGCATGGAGAGCTTTACTTGCAGCATGCAAAGTCCATGGAAATATCGAGCTTGGAGAAATGGCACAACAGGCTTTGGTAGCACTTTGTGATGAGCAACCAACAGACTCGATCCTTCTATCCAGCACCTATGCCCTTGCAGGGCAGTGGGTAGATGTAGCACGAGTGAGGGATTTAGAGGGACAGAAGATGATGGACAAGAAGGAACCTGGATGCAGCTTAATTGAGATAGGTGGTTAGAATGTGGAGCATACTGCAAACTTAGCAAGTGTGCTGAATCTTTTTTGAAAGCATTTGTTGAGATTGAAATGCTGATGGGTTCCTCTGGCAGAGATAAAAGTCAAGCCTGCAACACATCTGTCGACTCTTGGGAGGAAGACAGAAGATAGGGATCACTGATCAACAAGCTCAAGTCAAAGGAATTGTTCATCATGAGCAGAGGAAGTTAAGCAACCATAAGTTGATACTGATTGATCAATAGTCTTGGCATACAAAAGGAACAAGAACATGCAAGCTATGCTGTTCTTTAACTTATCAATTGACATGGTACCCAACCGATAATGCTTTACACAATAAGCTCCAAGAATAATTTGCATATGTATTTATTGCTTAAAAAAATTTTCTTCTCTCAGTTGTTCCATTATAAACATGCTTGTTGGCAGATGTGTTTCCCCCAAGGAAAAAGAAAAAAAGAAAAAAGAAACTTTTCTTAGTGTCTTTGGATATATTGGGGATAAATTCCGCTTCTGCCGAAGTCCAGTTCGATGCTCAGCCTAATGCAACCGGTAGCCACGAAAGAGCTTCAGCGAATGAGTCTTAGCCGAACTCCTTCAGCCGATCGAACTCTTCAGCGATTGAGCTCCTGCTGAACTTTCCAGTGGTCGAGTCCTAGCCGAACTCTCCAGCGGTTGAATCTTTGCCGAAGTCCTTCAGCCGGCCGAACTTCTCAGCGGTCGAGCTCTCGTCGAACTCCTTCAGCCGATCGAACTCCTCAACGGTCGAGCTTCAGTTGAACTTCTCAACGGTCGACTTTCAGTCGAACTTCCACGAGAGCCGGACTCCTTCTGTACTCCTTCAGCCGGACGCCCATGAGAGTCGAACTCCCTCCGCGCTCCTTCAGTCAGATTTCCATGAGAGCCGAACTCCCTCTGTGCTCCTCCAACCGGACGTCTATAGAAGTCGAATTTTTGCCGAACTTTTCCTTCGGTCGAACTCTTCCAGGAGCCGAACTCCTTTCGGATCGCTCCTACAGATGGATTCCTCCAAGGGCCGAATTTCTTTCGGACATCTCCTTCGGTCGAACTCCTCCCGGATGATCCCCTTCAGACGTATCCTCCTTAGGAGTCTGAGCTTTTCTGAAATAAATATACGTCGAGGTTCTTTACCTACGATTATTGAACCTCGGCGGTATGGCCGCCACTACCAGTTTGATGCCACATTTTTCTCCATAACAAGCCCCACGCGGCCCATGATCGAACGACATGGCCACCACTACTGGCGACACCACTCTCTCCTTAACTAGTTTCATGCAACCAACGATCCGTCAGTATGGCTGTCACTATCCGTCTGACGATGCCTTCCTCTCCATACCGAACTTCATGCAGTCCCAAACGGCCCGCGACCGGACGGTATGGCCATCACCATCAATCCGCTATAAGCTCCGTCTATAAAGGGACCCTCTAGATATGTTTTCAAAAAGCTCTAAGCTCTTCTCTCCTTCACTAAATTCTGCCGAACTCATTCTTGAGCATTTCATTTCTGTTGGCTAGAAGAGTTAACTTGACCGTCGGAGGATTCTGCCGGAGTCACCACCACTGACTTCGGACGAAACTTTATTTTGCAGGTCACCGACGGCGATCTCGTCCTCCTCCATTCTAGCTCGATCCGGTATCGACCAGATTCTGTACCAATAAAATTAGCGTTAGAGGAAGGGCCTTCTACCCCTGAGGTTCTCCTATTCTTGAAGGAGTGCTCAGCGACGATCTCTCTCTTCCCTCTCTAGAGATCTCCCTTCTTCCTCTCTAGAGTTCTTTTCCAAGAGAAAATTTCTTACAGTAGAGCTTTGACCTGACGATCGACGGCTTCCGCAGCTCGATCCCATCCAGATCTATCTGCTCCTGCTTCAGCCCCGATAACTCAGGTTCCACCTATAGCCGCAGTAGATGCGGAGCAGTTCAACCTTCTAGTCTAGCAAGTTCGTGGCCTTGCCGAGATGATGCAGGCCGTGCAGCAGTCTCCGGCGGTGACTCTGCCAACAAATCCGCCATCAGGATGTCAAGAATCGATCTTAAGGAAGAGCATTTGGCCTAGTATGTCCATCACTGCTGGAAAGGAGAAATAAAGAGCAGAGGACCCAAGTTTGGATCATGGATCTCCTTTGGAGGAGATCTTTCCCATCTGTAGTAGAAAGTCCTCCAAGGTCTGCGATCGAGACGACGTCCTCAATCACCAACTGCGGGAGATGGATCGACGAATTAAGGAGCTCGGCCACGTCATCCCGGCTCACCTTGACGATGTCCGTACCGATCCTCCTTTCTCCCTTCGAATTATGCAAGAGTCCATCCCGCCAAACTTCGAGCTTCCTCAATTTGAAAGCTACGATGGAACTTCTGATCCAATTGATCATCTAGAGGCCTTTCGGACCATGATACTATTCCATGGCGCACCAGACGTCATATTGTGCCGAGTCTTCCCATCTACCTTAAAGAGAGCAGCGAGAAACTGGTACTCAGCATTGAAGCTAGGCACGATCTTCTCTTTTGACCAGATGAGCCATCAGTTCGTGGCTCATTTCATCAACAGCCAATGTCCGCATCGAGGTTTGGATTCTCTGATGAATGTCAAGCAAAAGCAGGGGGAATCCATCTGGGCTTATGCCATCCAATTTAACTGAAGGAAAATCCTGATTTTTCGGTCCAGATTCGTCCAGATCTGATTAGATCAAGAGATATATTTCAAAAATTTTCTCTTGATCTCAATCAGATCTTGATATGTTTTAGATCTGATTCTTATTATTTTAATAAATAAAATAAAATAAGATAAATTAAATCAAATTCAATTTACCTGATTTGGGTAATCCTATTACCCTGTAGATGATCCTGATTGCAGCGGAAGGTTCTGGATCTTAGCCACGCAAGCGCCTGGCCTCTACCGGTATCCACTCGGGTTGGATCTGAAGATCCTCTTCTTCTCTATCACACCTCCAAAAATTAGATCTGGATCTGATCTGGAGGATCTTCAAAATTCTTTTGAAGATCTGCAGTCGTCCTTTTGCAGCAGCGCAGCCTTCTTGATTTTAATCGCCTTTTCTTGATCTGAATTGCACCAACCTAAATCCAAAACACTTTTGGACGTGGAGAGCAAGGGGAGAAGAGACTATGGCGTGGAGAAGGAGGGGAGAGGCAGCCTTGGGGCGTGTCTAATAGCATTCTCATTAGGGTTGGGCGCAGGGTCTTATTTATAGACCTCTTGTGATCCAACTCCTCTTCCTCTCAACCAATCACAATCCTTTGTGAAATCAGATCTAAATCTGATTGGTTGGAATAGAGACCCCTGGATTCCTCCTTAGAGGGCGCCTAAGACCAGTCAAACTGGATTCTTAGTAGAACTCTAATTGGAATCCAAAAGAGAGGTGGAGTCCTTGTCCAATAAGGACTCCTAGGCGCCTCCTACTTGGGCTCACGCCACCCTTGGCGTGCGCCCTTCTCCTTGCCAGGTTCTGGCAGGGGGACAGGCCCCCACCAGCTCTCCAATAGGTGCATGACATGTGGTCAAAAGTCAAAGAGTCAATGGTCAATGTTTGACCAGTCAAAGGTAGACTTTTGACCAAAGTCAAAGAACAAGAAATGGTAGGTGACCAAAAATGGCAGGTAATGTCTTACAAATAAGACAACCTATTCTGACTTGGACAACCTCCAGTCAGACCATATGAAGGCCTCTGATTGAGCACAAACTCCTTTGGCTCAGTCAGGACAACTTATTTGTGATAGTAAAAGAAGAACGTTAGGTTCAATCGAGTGCTAGCACGATTTCCTTGAACCTAATTGAATCTCATTCAGATCAATTGAACTAGATCAGTTCAATTGATGATCACCAGATTCAAACCCTTGTTTGTGTGACCCAGTTAGGTTCAGTTCTGTATGGTAATGGGATATGTCATGATCTCTATCATCGACATCATCGAAACTCCTTTCGATGGATCAGAACTCTTCTGATTCGAACAGCTAGAATGATCGATCATCTAAATCATTCTAATTGCTCCCAAAATCCACCAGTGACACCTAGCAGTATATGGTGGCAACCCATCAGAGCTGAATGCGAACCTCTTGGTGCAGCTACCTGTGTGATTCAGTTCTTCTATCTTGAGCCCCGATCAGATTAGGGTTAAGGTGAACTCGTCAAACCCTAGTCTCTGTCATATGATGTAATCATTCGATTCGAGTCCAATGTGAAAATCTAAATAGAAACTCTTTCTATTATTTCACTCTACCATGGCCATGGATTTCTGGACTTGATTCTCATGATCATCATAGGGCTACTCCTCTACCACCGAGGTAGATAGATCCCATCTTGATGCAATCCAGTTCCTACAATGAACATGCTATAGCCAACATACACCTCAGGGTTCCATATGGCTAGGAGACCGAAGTAATGGTGTAGTCAAACTATAACACCCTCAAGGTGAACTGCCGATGCATCTCAGGTCAAAGAACCAGACACACTACTGCAGCATCGAGTCAGTCATTGACGAGAAGGTAGACTCCCTAATGACTACTCGAGGTGGTCACGCTCAGTGCCCTCGTTCTCTAACGAGTACCTGTACTCTCGCTCCGGTGTCTCCACACCGTAGACTCAAGACTCATCTACTAAAGAGAAGCGATCGTACACCAACCTTCCGGATCAATCACCATCCTCGTGATGATCCTATGGTCGGGAGCTGTTTATGAGTTAATAATGATTATTCATGTCTTAAATTTTCAACTCTTGAAAATATGAATTATCATTACCATTAACTCAAAGGATGTATCACAGACACTAAATACACAGGTGTGATAGAAAATAATCCATTTCATTAATTATAGTCAAAATTATAATTTTGCCCTTAGAAGTGTATTACAAGTGTCAGCCAATTCTGGCTTCTAGGGCACATATATCTAACATTAACACCATGGCATTGGAGGTTCAGGACCTGAACCAGTCTGTTGCGATGGCCGCACTCAAGAGCGGCCTTCAAAAGAATGACTTGCTGTTCTCCCTGGAGAAGAAGTATCCCAAGGACTTCGTCGATTTGCTGGCTCGGGCCGAGGGATATGCCCGTATGAGAAATGCCTTCAAGTTGAAGGATGAAGAAGCCTTACGAGAGCGGTGGACGGACGAGTATAATAGATCCACCGTCGATGGAGGATTGAGTGAAATTCGACCGCGCTCACGGACTTTTCCTGGGCGCAAGCAAGCCCGAACTCCTCGAGATCGTCATCAAGAAAGCTCCGACAGAAGGGCGTGAAGAAGTCCTCCTTCTGGAAGGTTCCACAACTACGCCCTACTTAACGCTCCTCGAACTCAAGTTCTGAAGGAAATTAAGAATCAGCTGCCAAGATCAGAAGAATTATGATCTCCCCCAAACAAGCATGATCGAAGCAAGTACTGTCTCTACCATCGCGACCATGACCACGATACTGAAGAATGCGTTCAGCTCCAAGATGAAATCAAGGAGCTCATCAGAAGAGGCCAGCTGGGTCAGTTCCTCAGACGTCGGTCTGAAGTAGAAGAAGATCGGTTAAGAGCGCTGTCATAGCTAGAACCACCAATGACAGAGGAATAACAAAAAGGTCGGTCGCCTCCCGTATCATTGATATCACGTCTGAGAGGAGCTTGGTACTTTGGCGATCCGTCATCTCCCAGCGTCAAAGCCAAGAGGAGCTTGCTCCAAATTGAGAAGGCCAGCATGAGATAGAGGAGGTCGTCCGGCCCGAAGCTTATCGTCTGAAGAAACTCGGAGGAGCAACACTCCCACGATCCTGAAACATAAGAAATTCAGGGATGCACTGCCAGTAACTTCCTTTCAATAAAATTTTTTTATTTCAATAATATTGTTTCTTGGTGCAAAAACTACGTGATGACAGGAAAGAAGCAGTCAATAGTGGCCGTGTTAGGAACAGGAGGAGAACCTCATCCTAACATGAGCTGATCAAAGTCCTTCAACCTCGATTAGAGATAAGATCTCTCTCGAACGTCCGTGACAACCTCGGCTAGAGATAAGATCTCTTCTGAGCGTCCCAGTCAACCTCGGCTAGAGATAAGATCTCTTTCGAGCGATCGTGTCAATCTCGACTAGAGATAAGATCTCTTTCGAGCAACCATGTCAACCTCGGCTAGAGATAAGATCTCTTCCGAGCGTCCGAGTCAACCTCGACTAGAGATAAGATCTCTTTCGAGCGCCTGTATCAACCTCGGCTAGAGATAAAATCTCTTCCGAGTGATCGAGTCAACCTCGGCTAGAGATAAGATCTCTCTCGAGCGACCATGTTAATCTCACAGCGCCCAAGTCAACCTCAACTAGAGATAAGATCTCTCCCGAGCGATCGAGTCAACCTCAGCTAGAGATAAGATCTCTTCCGAGCTCCCGTGACAACCTCGACTAGAGATAAGATCTCTTTCTAAGCGATCGAGTCAACCTCGGCTAGAAATAAGATCTCTCTCGAGCGACCGTAACAATCTCGACTAGAGATAAGATCTCTTCCGAGCGACCGTGTCAACCTCGGCTAAAGATAAGATCTCTTCCGAGCGCCCATGACAATCTCGACTAGTGACAACCTCGGCTAGAGATAAGATCTCTTTCGAGCGACTGTATCAATCTTGGCTAGAGATAAGATTTCTCCTGAGCGCCCGTGACAACCTTGGCTAGAGATAAGATCTCTCCCGAGCGACCGTGTCAACCTCAGCTAAAGATAAGATCTCTCTCGAGCGACCGAGTCAACCTCGGTTAGAGATAAGATCTCTCCTGAGCACTCGTGACAACCTCGACTAGAGATAAGATCTCTCCCGAGCGATCGTGTCGATCTCGGCTAGAGATAAGATCTCTCCCGAGCGACCGAGTCAACCTCGACTGTAGGAGATAAGATCTCCCCCGAGCGTCCGGGCCAACCTCGGTTGCAGGAGATAAGATCACCCCTGAGCGCATGCATCAACCTCGGCTGCAGAAGATAAGATCTTCTCCGAGGGTCCGGACCAACCTCGACTGCAGGAGATAAGATCTCCCCCGAGTGCCCGCATCAACCTCGGCTGCAGGAGATAAGATCTCCCCCGAGCGATCGAGCCAACCTCGGCCGCAGGAGATAAGATCTCCTCCGAGCGTCCGTATCAACCTCGGCTGCAAGAGATAAGATCTCCCTCGAGTGCTCGGCCAACCTCGACTGCAGGAGATAAGATCTTCCTCAAGTGTCCGTACCAACCTCAGCTGCAGGAGATAAGATCTCCCTTGAGCGCACGTATCAACCTCGACTGCAGGGGATGAGATCTCCCCCGAGCGTCCACTTCAACCTCGGCTGTAGGAGATAAGATCTCCCCCGAGGAGCTCAACCTTCGACCTCGACTGCAGGAGATGAGATCTCCTTCAACCTCGGCTGGAGAAGAGATCCCTCCGAGCCTCAACTTTAACTTCAACCTCGGCTGGAGACGTGATCCCCCCGAGCCTCAACTTCAACTTCAACCTCGACTGGAGATGAGATCTCCCCCGAGCTTCAACTTCAACTTTGGCTGGAGATAAGATCTCTCCTGAGTCAATCTCGGCAGCAGGAGATAGGATCTCCCCCGAGTTAGCCTCGGCTGCTGGAGACAATATCTCCCCCGAGGAGCTTAACCTCCGACCTCGATCGCAGGAGACGAGGTCTACTTCAACCTCGGCTGAAGATGAGATTTCCTCCGAGCTTCAACTTCAACATCAACTTTGGTTGGAGATGAGATCTCCCCCGAGCTTCAACTTGAATCCGCACAGAGTCCATAAGAGGTCTTCGACAGTCGCCTTTTCTGCACTCCATTCCTTCGAGTTTCGAACTCGAAAGTGGGGGAGGGACTTCTATCGGGGATAAACCCTGCTCTTGCCAAAGTCCAGTTCAATGCTCAACCTAATGCAACCGGTAGCCATGGAAGAGCTTCAACGGATGAGTCTTAGCCGAACTCCTTCAGCCGACCGAACTCTTTAGCGATCGAGCTCCTGCCGAACTCTCTAGTGGCTGAATCTTTGTCGAACTCCTTCAACCGGCCGAACTCTTCAGCGGTCGAGCTTCCGTCGAACTTCTTCAGCCGATCGAACTCCTCAATGACCGAGCTCCAATCGAACTTCTCAGCGGTCAACCTTCAGTCGGACTCCCACAAGAGCTGGACTCCCTTCGTACTCCTTCAACTGGACTCACACAAGAGCCGAACTCTCTCCGCACTCCTCTAGCCAGACGCCCATAAGAGCCGAACTCCCTCCGCGCTCCTTCAGTCGGACTTTCAAGAGAGCCAAACTTTCTCCATGCTCCTCCAACCAGACGCCTATAGAAGTCGGACTTTTGCCAAATTTCTCCTTCGGCTGAACTCTTTCAGGAGCCAAACTCCTTCCAGATCGCTCTTGCAGATGGACTCCTCCAAGGGCCGAATTCCTTCCGGATATCCCCTTCGATCGAACTCCTTCCGGATGATCCCCTCCAAATGTATCCCCCTTAGGAGTTCGAGCTCTTTTGAAATAAATATACGCTGAGGTTCTTCACCTACGGCTATTGAACCTCGACGGTATGGCCATCACTATTAGTCTGATGCCACCTTTTTCTTCGTAACAAGTTCCAAGCGGCCCACGATCGAACGACATGGCCACCACTACTGGCGACACCACTCTCTTTGTAACCAGTCCCATGCGGCCCATGATCCGCTAGTATGGCTATTACTATCCGTCTGACAACGCCTTCCTCTCCGTACCGAACTTCATGCAGCTCCGAGCAGCCCGCGACCGAATGGTATGGCCATCATCATCAACCTGCTACAAGCTCCACCTATAAAGGGACCCTCTAAATATATTTTCAAAAAGCTCTAAGCTCTCCTCTCCTCCACTAAATTCTGTCGAACTCATTCCTGAGCACTCCATTTCTGTTGGCCAGAAGAGTTGACTTGACCGTTGGAGGGTCCTGTCGGAGCCACCACCATTGACTCCGGATGAAACTTTATTTTACAGGTCACCAACGGCGACCTCGTCCTCCTCCATTTCAACTTGATCCGGCGTCGACCAGATCCTGCACCAACAGAATAAATGTAAACTAGTTGTAACTTAGTAGATTAGGACTGAAATCAGATCGGATACAGATTAGATAATAGCTTATTAATATCCATATTTATTTTATTTGATGAATATAAATATTGATACGGAAATTATTTAGATACAAAAAAATCACATCCATATTTGTTTTAAATGGATTTGGATACAATTCAGATACTGGAATATGGATATATTGATGGATGTAATTTAGATAATTAAACTTTATGACTATAGAATTAAGGATATTATTAAATAAATAATAAATTAAGTTAATAATATATTTAAAAATTATATAAAATTATATATATATTTAAATATTCGGATATGATCCAATAGTTATCTATTTATATTTGTATCTATTTTTTTTAATAGATATGGATATGGATATTAGTCGAATCCTTAAATTTTTATCCATATTCGAATTGATTTATATATGAAAATAGATTTGAATAAATAATATCCATACCATTTTCATCATGCATCTCTATCTCTCTCCATAGGGTGAGAGAGTTCCTCAAACTAAAATCTTAAAAACTCAAAAGTAGGAACATTTGTGCCCTTGCTGTGAACATGAGAGGCCTTTAAAATCTTGAGAACATTCATGAATTGTCAAATGTGTCTCAGCAATGGAAGATGTTGAGGAATAGCTGATCCAGGATTGTTGATTCATTGAATAATAGCGTTGGAATCGCCTTCAAGACAGAGTTCGGTAAATAAATGAAGACTGTAGCACAGAGGCCACACCATGCAGCAGAGGGTTCTGCTTCTGGGGCAGAGCTGGTTCTGAAGCCTGTTACTTAGCAAGCGCATTCCTTATTGCGTCAAAATGGAACCGTTCAACTTGACAGCAGGGCAATGGGATAGTTTGGGTGGTGTCAACCCCACTTCCTTTATCCTATTCGCCTCAACCCTGGAGCAGGCTTTCTAATAAGAGCACAGGATGGTAGGTTGATTCATGCAGCAGCCAAATGCCTCCCTACTAGCTCTATCCTGGAAGTAGATGTGCCCTTCCAAATCTGTATCTGAATCTTGGGAGATGCTTCCCAAGCATTTAACCCAGGAACTTGCCTGGTCTTTCTTTACCTTCCCCTTAGGATAAAAGATGTTTCTGAATAATTTTATATTCGAAACTTGGTTAGTCCTGAAATCAGTTTCTCCTTCAGGTGATCAGAATTTTAGTCATAGAAAAACCCAGGATTTATCATCCATTAATTTCAGAAACTGGATTTGCTGCCAACATATGGAAAAAGAAAAATCTTTGGCATACGTGCTTTCCACTGACGGCACCAAAAAAATAGATGAAGAATGGAAATAGATACTGCGGCCATCCAATGGTTTAAACAAGCAGCACATCGAAGATTAAGAGTAGAACAATTAATCACAGGAAATAAACTCTTTTATTAATTCTATGACAATATAATTGAGTAAAACTAACAAGAGATGTGAAGAAATAAAAACTATCTTACGGAATTACACGGAGACCCAGCAGAGAAAAATAGATGACTGGAGAATTTTTTTTTTTTTTTTTTTTTTTTTTTAAGGAAAAGCATGTGACAAATAAATGCATGCGGCCCTGTGGTTTTCTCATAACGCACAAAAATCACAAGTGGAACAGAGGGCATCTTTGCTGCAAAAACTAAAGCAGCAGAGAAGAATCAGAACACTCAATACGCAATTTATTTCCCTTCTGTTGATGCTGCTTTCAGACTCATAGGCCAATGAAGCACATGCAGCACCCACCAAACGATTAAGAAAAGAAGATTACCGGTGGTGGGAAATGTGTCCATTAGCACTATTAGTCAATCATGCTTTCCTTACTGTCAGATGTGGAAGCAGGGCCAATGTTGGATTTTTCTGCAGTTGGGATTATGTACTGCCTCTGAAGCCTTACTTTATTCTCAGACCACCATGTCTCCGCCTGTTGTTCACTGAACTTTTTCCGACTGCAGACCAATCAAGTCACCACAAGAAATCAATAAATAGAAATATTGGAGAAATTTTTTGCTTAGAAAGTTTGATGACATGACAGATTTTTGTCTGTGCAAGATTAACATAAAAATACATTCAACAAACTAGGCAGAGTCTATGCATTAAATCACATATATTTGACAGAGAACATCGCATGATTTTTTTCCTGTCAGTTAAAACAAGAAGTAACTCTGTCAGTTGATCGGATTAAAAACAAACAAGCCACAAAGTTGGTCACAGGTCGAGGCCAAAAAGAAATATGGCTTTCAAACTTAAGGGATGAGGGAGCTAAAAAAATAAATGCATATTAACTTGGACTATTATAACTTCCAAATTTGAGATTTGCTAGCAATAGCAGAGTGTATCAAAGCAACACACATAACAACTAGACACAATTTCCATATTCATCATGCTATGGCATTAGTCTGCAATCAACATCATGGAGTTGTCACCTTTGACAATTTGACAAAAAAGTGTATTTCCATACCTGAATCGTACGTGCTTGAGATGCTTTCCACCTCCAGGGGAAGAGTAAATAGAAAAATAAACTCCTGGTTCAACCTGTTCAACCCATTCTGTCTCTTCTGGTACTATAGTGTTGTTGGGCAATGGATCAGCCAGATGGCCATTGGACTTTGGTGCCTGAGAAGCAAATGGACTGTTTGTTTTATTCTCATTAGAAGAAATACTAATAAATTGGACGTAAGCTTAGTGTTAGACCCAACATTGCTGTTGATATCAGATCCTTTGGGCTCACTTTTAGCCATATCCTTCAACCGACATGAAAATAAATGGAACATCAGGTATGAGTGGAACAAAAATCAGCTATAATGGAGGGGGAAAAAGAAACTTGTGCCACATTACTGGCTTCACTGTGCTTCACACCAATTTGATCATCGAAAATAGAAACATGCAACAGCAAAAGGAAGGCAACGTTTGCTCTCAATTTTCTAAATGTTATTTTTGAGAGACAAAAACTCATTTGTCTACATGTTAAAGTGAAGAAACTTAATATTCTTAATATAAATTTGGCCAATCCCCCTCTGTGTGTGTGTGTGTGTGTGTGTGACACAGACATAATCACACACCCCTTCATTCTTTGAATTCTTCCTTGCTGCTGCCGTGTATTCTCATACTGCTTCACTATATTACGTTGCTACCGCTTCTTTATTTTTTTTAATTTATGTTGCCACAATTTATTGATGAAGAAGTACCTTTTTTCTTATTCATTCTTTTTCATAATTATTTGATGATTCTGTCAAACAATATATTGGATCTGCTGTCTTTGATGATGCTGTTGAGGAATTGTCTTACATAGGGTGGGTTAGAGATGCTGGTTGGTCTCGTATGCTCATGGGCCCATCCACACACTAGCTTAAGATTTAGGGTTGGACTTTAACATGGTATTATATACAGCTGTCCCCATTGCCTACTAATGCCTCCACATGCTCACTTACTAAAATATGTATCACCCTTCTTGAGGTTCGTCCCTATTCGGGCACTACACATATGATGGGGCATTGAGGAATAATATTGCATCAAATAGGTTACAGATGTTTCTGCAGAATTCAGCCCTTGAGATCTCAGGACCTTCCTAGAGCCTAGCAGAACTTCAAAATCTAGTCTTCAATATCCTCAAGGACCTTCAAAATGAACTTGCAGGTTTAAAAAATCTTATTGGTTCAAAATTTTCAAACTATGCTTTTATTGCCATGTTCTACATAAGAATGGTAAGGTAATTTTTGATCCAAACACTGGTTTCCATAATGCTTTAGGTCCATGTTACATATGCATGTCTTTCTTAATCAGTCTTGCATCAAAAAGCTTACGAACAACTCTCTCTCTGAGGAAGGCTATTAAATGAGCAAGCTGTTCATGAGCTAGCTCTATTCGGCTTGAAACTTGGCTTGAACCTGCTCACTTAATTAGTAGGAGACAAGCTATATCTAGGCTTACTTCACTCAAGCTCAGCTCAATAAAATTTGAACCATGAATATATACATTATATTTGCAATGGGTTATTTTAATTCTTATTATATAAAAAATTTTGTATCTATATTATAAACTTTCACAACTTATATAAAGTACAATATATTTCTACTACAGGATTAAGGTAAAATTGAGATGGTTAGCTTAAAATATACAAATGACAGCTTGAAAGAACCCAAGTTTTCTACAGATATCTCAAACAAGCAGTTTGTGAACATCTTCAGTAGAGCTAAAAAATGACTTAGCTGACCCAGGCTCAGCTCAATGACAAAAAGAGCTGAACTTGAGCTCGGCTTGGCTCTCTGGAGCTCAGCTTGTTTACGAGCCCCAAGTTGAGACCTACCTATTGATAGAGCGGGAAGGTTGAGCTTCAAATTCTCCATTGGTGGTTATCTTTACAAATTAATGGCTTTTAAAAGCCTTTGTTCACAATAATACAAATCACAGAAACACCATTTATCGATCATTGGATTAAAGATAACATCTAATGTGCCTAATAAATTCTAGCACCAGGATAATCTAGGTTATTTTAGGTTTTATGCTTGAACTTTTGTTAGAAATTTTGAATTGATTCTCAGCTATAATCAGGGCAGCCAATCATGCGACTTTGTAAATTGTCGTGAGTAATAGTTAAAAATGTGAGTCCTTTAATTTCTATGAGATCAGCATCCTCTTTTAAGCAGAAGGTATTCTAGTTTGATGATACATTAGATCTTCAGAATAAATCTATACAAACACAGTCAATGGGAGGGAGAAGTTTCATTTGAAATAAACTAAAAATTTCAGAAGTTCTTTTCTGTTCACATGGTAATGATTCCATGGTGACTCCTACAAGTGCAAAGATGTACGTTTCATCTGGTGAAATTGCTTCACCAGTGAATTGAGATCCCTGCTGATTAGAAACATAAGGATCTGACAGACTGCTGCTTTGTTCAAGTGTTTCTGATTGTAATGGCAATTGTTCAGAATCATCACCTGAATTCTGTCCACCTGTGCTTTTCCTAATCTCCTCTCTAGGATCTGAAGCGTGCAAATCACCTGATAAGGACTTAGCAAGAGAAATGTCTCCCTTAGGGAGAGACATCTAGCTCCAGTAATATTGTAATATTTCCATCTGGTTATACTCTCTAATTACGCTGATTAGTTTACATTATTCCAGCCTTTTGACCATATTTACATGAATCCTCTTAAACACTTTTTTTGGTGAAAAAACTTAAATCCATTCCATGGCCATCTAAACTTCATTTCTATGACGAGACTTTGAAGCGACAGAATGTGCAAAAACCAATTAAGCAATGGTAATGAAACCAATAAGAGGGCAAAAGAAGGAAAAGAACAACTTGGAAAAGTAGAGGTTTTGTATGACCATTGGCCGGAATGTGAAGGTGTTCTAGATTGGATTTTTCCTACAGTCAGAAAAATCAATGGCAAGCTGAAGGATATTTCAATGCAGACCAGGCACTTAGATTAACAAGTAGTCAACCAGAGATAGCAAAAGAAATTGTTAGAAACGCAATATGATATCAAGATCATATTTTGAAGGTTGTTTTAAAAAAAAATTCTGAGGGTAAATATCAAGCAATGGCACAAATTTTGATGGAGCTCAAATGGTAAAACTACTTTTGTCTATGTGATGAATACTCTTACTAATTATGCAAATTTGTAAACATCATGTCTACCATGAGAGAATAGAGCATATTGAAGGTCAAGAATAAACATTCCAAGTCAGAAATTCAAGTCGTCATCACATTCTCAAGAGCTTGCAAGGAAGCACAACCAAAAGTGCTATGCAAACCCAGGTGTTTAGCATGCCTATGCCCCAGTGGATTCTTTTATAGAGTTCTATTTTCCTTTTAGACTAACTAGAAATAGTCAATATGCCGGTTCTCTGATGTATAATTTTGCTGGACCAGTTTATTGTTTCTTTCCAACATTCAGATCCTAATAGCCTAATAGACTTCTATATGTCATCTCTTCAACTTATTAACAATCGTCTTACTGAGAGTAACAAGTAGAACTGCATGAACCAGGGGTTTAAACACTGCAATGCCACCATCCTGCCATAGGTCCCTTCCAACTCCCATCCCCTCTCTATATCTCTTCTTGCTTATCATCATCCCTCTCAAGTCATCCTATTATATTAGTCTCTGTAATACTTGTGAATTTGATTTTTCTAGTTCATAGTAGGACCTAAATCCTCAAAAATATCAAGCGCCCACCCACACCCCCCCCCCCCCCCCCCAACAACTGCGCCCAAAGAGAATCTCAAGAAAGTCCAAGTGCTGTTGCTGCAATCTTGCAGCATACAGTTATTTTCGAACATCGAGAGAAATCCTAATCATAATGACACATCCAGCAAGAGTTTGAGGCTCTTTCTACTGCCTTGATGCAGGGTGCGGGCAAGGCATGTGCCTTAACTTCTTTTAGGAACCTAAACTTGTCTCATAGTTCATATAGAGATCCATTTCACATCCACATTCAGAAAACTGGAAGTAATTTAAATAAGCACTCTTTGTTTTTTGACAAATATGATCATCAAGGGAAAATGACAAACTTGGAGACAGGATGACTCACATTAAACTTAAGATAATGATTTCGAGCAAGCATCTGATTATTTGATAAGATGCCAAGCAGACAAAAATCTCTGATAAAGAATCCTGAAACATGCATCAATGTGGCCAAAAGAGAATATATAACAGGAGAGTGCATAATAGGAAGCACTACATAGAGAGAAACCAGATGTTTTGTGAGCTAAGGAATCCTTCCATAGTATTAGTGCGAAATCTGGTTGACGTCGGAGAAGTGCTGGAGTTGGAGAGGACGAGATTGCCACTGGTGACATGCAAAACAAGTCTCGTCCAAAGCCTGAGGTGGCGGCTCCGACAAGACCCTCCGACGGTCAAGTTAGCTTTTTCGGCCAACAGAAATGGAGTGCTTAGTCAAGAAAGTTGCAGAGTTTTTCAAAAGTAGAGAGCTTAGAGAAAATGTATCTGGAGGATCCCTTTTATAGACGGAGCCTGTAACAAACTGATAGTGACAGCCGTAACTGTCGAATAGTGGGCCGCTCAGGGCCACGTGGAGTTTGTTATGGAAGATAGTGTTTATTGTCGTGAGGTGCCAATCCGTTTGAGATTTGATAGTCAAAGTTCGGAGGGATGGGCGTCGGTTAGTGATGACCTTTGAGCTGTATCAGTTCTAGAGGAGTTCGAACTCCTTTAAGCTAGTCTGGATGTGGGTCGGTTCATGCCGTGTACGAGACCGGACTCGTGCGGAGACCTTCCTGGATGACTGCGGAAAGTTTGGCCGCTGAAGGAGTCCGGAAGGAGTTCGGCCGCTGGAGGAAGAATTTTTGATCGAAGCTCTTTCGTGATTAACAGTTATGTTAGGCTAAGCATCAGACTGAACTTCAGCGGGAACGGGGTTTATCCCCAACAATAGTCCCCCTACTCCCGAGTTCAAAATTTAAAGAGAGGAAAAAAGGCGATGGCCGAAGTCCAGTCCCGGGTTCCCGCGCTTATCAGGACGAGATATTTTGATGTTTACTGCACTGGCACCGAAACTTTCTAAGTTTGAAATGAGTCCGAAAAGATGGCGCTTCGAATCTCCCGCCGAAACTCTGCCACAGGCACGACGCCATAAAGACTCCGCCCATCGCCGCTTTTCTGTCATGATGAGTGGGACACGCGGCACACGCAGACCGACCAAAGTCGATCCGCAATTATAACTGCTTTGAGTTGTCTCTGACTATTTAAGGCCTTCTCCTATTGTTCGGAAGTTATCTCTGCCCGAGTCTTCTTCTTTCTTCGACCTCTGTTCGCCTTCTTCCCGTGGGTCTCATTCTTCTCTCGCCTTCCTGAGCTCCAGACACCCTTTCAATTGATCCTCATCGCGTCTGTTGTCCTTTCATCCTCCTCGGACAGTTTAGATCAGTTTTCTAACCCTTCTCTTAGGTTATTCATGTTTATCATTTTCGGCTCCTTATCTTCTTGATTTTTTGATTTTTTCTTTTTGGGGGGGGGGGTTCTTAGGGTTCATCTTGATCCGAATGTCTTCCGAAACCTCCCACTCCATCGGTTCGTGGGGCTTGTTTGGACCAACCTTCTTTGATTCTGCATCCCTGGCTGAGATAGAACCTAGGAACATGTCCCGCTCATCTTTCGCTCCAAACACCATCCCGTCCATCCTTACCCTAGACGATCTTTTCCTGATTCGAATCTAATATGGAATCCCTCCGGAATATGATCTTGAACTCCCTAGCTCCGACGACCGGATCAGTTCTCCTTCGGTTGGCCGGTTTTGTCTGTACTTGGAAGCTTTGCGCGCCGAACTTAGATTCCCGCTGCCCCCATTCGTAGTCGCCCTCTTCCAGTTTTTAAATACCCCCTTCGCATCTATCGTACCGAACTTCTTTCAGTTCGTCATAGATTTTCTCTCCCTTTGTCAATTGACCGAAGTCCAGCCAACCATTTCGCTTTTTAAGAATTTCTATACCTTTAAGCATCATCCTTGCACGAAGAATTGGTGGTACTTTTTCTCCCAGGTCGGCAAGAAGGGGTTATTGAAAGGTGCCCCTTCTTCCATTCACAACTGAAAGAAAAAGTACTTTTTTGTACATTGCCCGACCTTACCATTAGGTCTTCCTTCGTGAGGTTACATTAGAGAGTGAGTTCGCCGAGCTCCTAGCTTAGACGGAGTCGATCTTGATTCCTCCAATAAACTCAAGATGTACCGAGCTCCTCTTCCTGACCTTCTAAAGGAACAGACCTTGTTCAATCTGGATCTGAGTCCTCACGATCCTGTTGGTACATCTTTTGATTTTCGAGTCCACATGGTTTCACGCACGTGTATTGCTACTGACTAGTTTTCTTTTCCTGCTACAGAAATGGATGCACAAGCTACCAAGATGCTCACCAAAGGGCTCTTCACCAAGAAGAGGAAGGGGAAGGCGTAAGAAGACGGCTCAAAGAGGGCGAAGGTCGGTGTTTCCAGCTCCGAAGTTCCCAACCCCACTGTCGCTGCGTTCGAGATCATCGTCGGCGCCGAGATTCCCCCAGCTGTCGAGGTTGACACTGCTAGCACGGGCCCGACGCCTTCCATGCCCTCAAATCCCTCCAGCGGGGATCGGATTTTGGAGCTCCCTGTCAGGAAAGGGATAGGAGAGGGAAGGAAAAAGAAAGCTGTTGCGAAGACGTCCTGCAAAGATCGCTTAGGCGGGCCTGACGGCAACGACAACGAACGAGGGAAGGACCCCTTCAACAACCCAGAGATCGTCCGAGAGCTTGCCGATAGGTTTGCCATGCCCGAGGTGGTGGACCAAATGACCGACCTAGACCCGCGGCAGCTCATCTGGAGTTCTCTCAGAACCATCCTTAAGGTAATTGCTCCATTGCTCGACTCTTTCTTTTTCTCTCCTTCTTTTCGCTTTTTTTTTTAACATCGATCGTTTGTTGCAGTCGGGTCACCAGATGCTCGCTCACATCAAGAGGGCGCGTCGTCAGAAGGTGGAGGCACAGAAGGCGGCGAACATTGGAAGGCGAGGTTGAGCATCTTGTCGAGGAGAAAGCGGCGGACATCGGAAGTCTTCAGGATGCGCTCCGCGAGGAGTTTGCCTCGGTCGGACTGAAGGCTGCATTGGCCCTGGAGGAGGAGACGAGGAAGGAAGCCAAAAATAGGGTCGCCAAACTGGAGACCCAAATGGTGAAGTCGATCTCGGAGGCAATAACCCAGGCCATGGCAGAGTTCAAGACCTCTTCCAAGATGAGGAACCTGAACGTCGAATTTGACCAGAAAGCATTTATCAAGGGTTTCGAGCTCTGCGAAGGCAGGGTAGCCTGAAGGTTCTCCGAGCTCGACCTCAACTTTCTGGAGGAGGAAGACGACTTGGAGGCGGGACCGTCCACTGCTGTGGTCGATCTTTCCTTCGACGAGCTCGCTCCTAGCCCATCTGAACCTGCCGCAGAGGTGCCCAAGCCAGTTTAAGAACCTGAGGTGGTCGAGAGCGATCCGACTCCACCCTCCGAGGTTGAGATCCTCGAGTAGTTGTACCCCCCCTATTTTTTTGTCTTATACTCAAAAGTTTCGATTAAATGAAGTAAAAAAAAATTTTTCATACCCTTGAGCGCTTTTCGTATCTCGAATGCAGTCTCCTACCATCACTGATCCACTACCTCAGGGGGTTCCGATAAAGCCCTTGATAAAGAACCTGGGGAGGAAAATTCATCTTCTGAGAAAGAAGTTAAAGAAGACGGAGGACGACCTTCGAGCCTCACGAAAGAATGCTTCTGAGGTGACCAAAGAGGTCACTCGCCTCCGAGGCTTGCATATGAAGAAAGCGGTGAGCTTCAGTATCTGAAAGGGCAGCTTCGAGAAGGAGGTCGCTGAACTCAAAAGAAATGCCAGCGACAAGTCCTGGGCACTGACAGCGAAGATCAGCTCTTTCGAAGCCGACCTGAAGAATGCCGAAAAAAAGATCCGTCTTCTAGAAGGAAGCTCGCCGTGGTCTATTGACAAGATCCGGAATGACTCGGACTGGTCAATAAAGTTTTTTCAGCTTCAAAAGCAGCTGCAAGATACTGAGGACCGGCACAATAGCTTCCAAGTGACCTGGGCGGAGAAGATGTCCAGGCTTAAAGGCGAGCTCAAGGTTGCTAGAGACGAGGCAGCTCATCTTCGGAAGCAACTGTACAATAACTGGAGAGCCAACGCGAGTGGTGAGTCGGAGGAGATGGCTTCCTTGAAGAGGACCGTTGGCGAGCTTTCAGAGACGGTTGGGGCGGAGCAGGCCGAGGTTCAACGGCTGAAACTTCAGCTCGCTTGTGAACATCGGGCTGTCGAGGACGCGAAGGCTGAGTCTGAAGTTTTAAGGAGACAGCGGCGAGAGCTCGAGGGCAAGTTTCAGCTTGCCAACAAAATATATGTAGATGGTCTCTTTCAGAAGAAGGAACTTGAGGAGGAGATCCTTAGGCTAAAGCAGGCTTTGGTGATGGCTGGAGCTGGTAGCCCAAAGTCCGAAGAATCCGATTCGCCTTAAAGCTTCGGCCTTTTCTCCCTTTTTTTTCTTTCTTCCAGTGTAATCGGCCTTGTCGGCCTATGCTTTATTTGTAATGAACTCGTTTTTATAATGGAATAATATATTTTTCGCATTTGATTCTACCTTTCGCATTTGATGTAGTCAGATCGTCGTGGGAAAACACGTGTAAGGATTCTCCACCAAGCTTCTTCCTTCTCCACGTCTTCGGTCTACGAGGTTCCGGCTTTCACTCATGTTAGAACGAGGCTTTTCTTCTATTCTTAACATGACTTACGGGGGTGCATTAGGATCGTTGGTAGGGTCTCTCCCTTCATCCTATTTTATATCGACGAGGTCGTCGATTTTGCTTACGTTAGGATGAGGTTCTCCTCATATTCCTAACGTAGCTCATCGGGGTGCATTTTGGGCCATTGACAGGACCTTTTTCCTCATCTCGTTTAAAATGAATGAGACCTTCAACTTTGCTCACGTTTGGATGAGGTTCTCCTCCTGTTCCTAATGGGTTGTAGGGGCACATTAAGACTATTGTCAGGGCCTTTCCCCTCATCTCGTCTAAAATGAACGAGGCCTTCGACTTTGCTCGCGTTAGGATGAGGTTCTCCTCCTGTTCCTAACGGGCTGTGGGGGCACATGCGGACCGTCGTCCGAGCCTCTCCCCCATCTCGTCTAAGGTGAACGAGGCCTTCGACTTTGCTCGCGTTAGGACGAGGTTCTCCTCCTGTTCCTAACGGGCTGTGGGGGCACATGCGGACCGTCGTCCGAGCCTCTCCCCTCCATCTCGTCTAAGGTGAACGAGGCCTTCGACTTTGCTCGCGTTAGGACGAGGTTCTCCTCCTGTTCCTAATGGGCTGTAGGGGCACATTAGGACCATTGTCAGGGCCTCTCCCTTCATCTCGTCTAAAATGAACGAAGCCTTCTACTTTGCTCACGTTAGAATGAGGTTCTCCTCCTGTTCCTAACGGGCTGTATTTATCGTGAGATCAAACTCAGAGGGTAGTTCCCCCTTTGTTACCGGTATACAATAAAGATTAGGATGTTGAAGTAGGAGGATTTCATTATAATCAAATCATTGATAATACATTCGCAGATTTTTCGAATTCCATGGTCGAGGCAGCTCTCCCCCCCCGAGTTTCTTCTAGTACA
Organism: Cocos nucifera; assembly: GCA_006176705.1. Classification (NCBI taxonomy): domain Eukaryota; kingdom Viridiplantae; phylum Streptophyta; class Magnoliopsida; order Arecales; family Arecaceae; genus Cocos; species Cocos nucifera. The sequence continues at coordinate 1,262,840 of QRFJ01000394.1, read as the reverse complement.
TCCCAGGTCGGACGACCTCCATGACCTCGTAGGGTCCTTCCCAATTTGGAGCAAACTTTTTCTGGCTCTGAGGCTGAGAGATGGTGGCTTGCCGAAGCACTAAGTCCCTCACTCTAAACATTTTACCTCTAACTCTGGAGTTATAGTATCGGACCACCCTTCGCCTGTAAGCTGTCATCCGAACTTGGGCTTTCTCTCTTTTTTCTTTTAGTAGATCAAGGTTGGCTCTGAGGTCCTGCGGATTATGCTGTTCGTTGAAGGCAACTACCTGCGCCGATGAAAGTTTAAGTTCGATCGGGATGACTACCTATATTCCAAAAGCTAAGGTGAACGGTGTTTCTCCAGTCGGCAGCCTTTGGGTAGTGCGGTATGCCCACAGAACATGATAGAGTTCGTCCACTCAGGCCCCTCTTGCTCTATCGAGTTTTGTCTTGATGCCTTGCAATAGGATCCGGTTGGTCACTTCAGCTTTCCCATTTATCTGTGGGTGAGTTACCGACGTGAAATGATGGAAGATGTTTAGATCTTCACAGAACTCAGCAAATCTCGTCCCAGCGAACTGTCGCCCGTTATCTGTTATGAAGAGGTTCAGAGGCAGGCCAAACCGGCAGAACTGATTGATTTTCCAGAACGAAAGTCCTGTACCTTGATCTTAGTAATTTTTGCTAGTGGTTCGACTTCGACTCATTTGGTAAAGTAATCGATCGCAATCAAAAGAAACTTTCATTGTCCGGACGCCATTGGAAAAGGATCAAGTATATCCATTCCCCACTGTGCAAATGGCCAAGGTGTGCTTAGTGGAGTAAGCTCGAAGGCAAGTTGTCTTTGTATATTTGTATTTCTCTAACAGCGGTCACATTTCTTGACATACTCCATAAAATCGTGGTACAAAGTCAGCCAATAGTAGTCTTACCGAAGTAGTCTTTGTGATAGGGATCTGGCTCCTACATGACTTCCACAAATTTTCTTGTGCACTTTCCATAATGCGAAGTCGGCCTCTGAAAGTCGGAGACATCTCAACAGCGGTAGCGAATACGACCTTTTATACAACTTGCCCTCATATAAAACGTACCGAGAGGCTTGATTCCTGAGTTTCCGAGCTTCTTTCGGATCATGAGGAAGAACTCCCTCCTTAAGATAGGCAACTAACGGATCAATCCAGCTCGGCTCGAGCTCCGTCTGCATAACAAGCTGTGACTCCTCTAAGCTTGGGCATTTTAGAGTTTCAAAAAATACTTCTTTGGATAGTTCGGCTGGAACTAAAGTGGCCAATTTAGAGAGGAGATCGGCTCTTATATTTTTTGTCCTCGGAATCTGTTGAATGCCAAAATTGCCGAAGGTCGGAGTTAAATCCTTTACCTTCTCAAAGTATTTCATCATACTTTCCTCCCGTACTTCATAGTTGCCACCGACCTGGCCGACCACTAATTGGAAATTACTGTAGATTTGAAGCCGATCTACTTTTAACTCTCTTGCTATTTTTAACCCGACGATTAGTGCTTCATATTCGATCCTATTATTAGTTGCAGAAAATTCGAAGCGTAGCGCGTATTTGGCAACGACTCCCTCGAGATTGACTAAGACCAATTCCACACCTGCTCCAAGGGAGTTGGACGAACCATCCACGTACAGGACCCAAAAACCTTCGAGAAGGTCGACACTCTCTTCGGGGAGGTTCGGTTGCAACGACGGGATGCCGGCTTCATCCTGTTCAAGCTCGGATTCATCTGGAATGGTACATTCTGCTACAAAATCTGTCAATATCTGAGCTTTGATCGATGGCCGGGGTCGATAATTAATGTCAAACTCCATAAGTTCGATTGCCTATTTCGCGATTTTTCTGAAAGCATCCGTTCGATGAAGGACTGCTTTTATTGGTTGATCCGTGAGGACCATTATGGTGTGTCCCTAAAAGTAAGGTCGGAGGCTCCTGGCAGCGATTAGAAAAGAGTAAGTCAATTTTTCTAACTTAGAGTACTTGGTCTCTGCATCCCTCAAGACCCGACTTACATAGTAGACTGATCGCTGCATCTTCGCTTCCTCCTTGATCAGGACTGCTGCCAAGGCCGCCAGGGAGGCTGCTAGATATAAGAACAATTCTTCTCCGGGTTCAGGCTTAGCTAACAGTGGAGGTGAGCCGAGGTAATTTTTGAGCTCCTCAAACGCCCGTTGGCACTCCGTCGTCTAGCGGAAGTTCTTTAGTTGCTTGAGAACTTAGAAGAAGGGCATGCATCGCTCGGTCGATCTTGAGATGAAGCGATTTAGGGATGCCATTTTTTCAGTCAGACGTTAAACTTCTTTGATCGTTTTTGGAGCAGTTATCTCCTAAATAGCTCGGATTTTCTTTGGATTTGCTTCAATCCCGTCCCTCGATACCATAAATTTTAGAAACTTCTCCAAGGTCACACCAAAGGCACACTTGATCGGATTCAGCTTCATTTTGTACTTTTTGAGCGCACTGAAGGTCTCTTCGAGGTCGGCGATGTGGTTTATTGAAGCTCAGCTTTTGACGAGCATGTCATCCACATACACCTCCATGTTGCGGCCGATCTGCTCCTTGAAGATCTTGTTGACCAAGCATTGGTATGTTGCCCCTGCATTCTTGAGTCAAAAAGGCATAACCCTGTAACAGTAAAAACCATGGTCAGTAACAAAAGCAGTTTTCTCCTCATCCTCCAGCGCCATCCATATTTGGTTATAGCCGAAAAAGGCATCCATGAAGGTGAGGAACTCGTGGCCCGAGGTTGCATCTACCAGTTGATCAATCCTAGGCTTTTGGACAGGCTTTGTTCAGCTTTTTGAAGTCTATACACATCCTCCACTTGCCATTGGCCTTCTTGACCAGGACCACATTAGAGACTCAAGTCGGATAGCTGATTTCTCGAAGAAATCCGGCGTTGAGAAGCTTGTCGACTTCTTCTGCTATTGCTTTCTGCCTTTCTAGTGCATGGCTCCGAACTCTTTCTTTCACTGGTCGATGCTTGGGATCAATGGCTAGCCGATGTTCCATAACCTCGACGTCAATCCCAGACATATCCGTCGGAACCCAAGCGAAGACGTCGGCATTCCTCCGTAAAAAGGCGATGAGCTGCTCCCGAACTTCATCCTCCAGATTGGAGCCAATCTGCACCGTATGCTCCGTGTTTCGATCATTCAAGGGGATGGTCACAAGATCTTCTATGGGCTCGCCCCGTTCTTCGGCAAGATCATCACGGACATCAAGCCCGTCAACTGGATAGGGGTCAAGTCGAGTGCCATATTGTAAGGCAATGGAGTAGCAGTGCCGGGCTAACGCTTGATCGCCTCTGATTTCACCTATTCCGTTGCTTGTTAGGAATTTTATTTTCAAGTAATAGATCGACACTACGGCTCGTAGTGCATTTAGATTAGGTCGACCGAGGATTGCATTGTAAGTGGAGAGAGCTTTTACCACCAAAAAGTCGACCCACACCTTGGCCTGCTTTGGATACTATCCTGCAATCACGGCTAGAGTTATCATTCTCTCCACCAGCACAACGTCGCCAGTGAAGCCGACCAATAGGGAGCTTGTTGGGGATAAACCCCGCTCCTACCAAAGTCTAGTTCGATGCTCAGCCCGATGCGACTAGTGGCCGCAGAAGAGATTCCGCGGACGGGCTTTAGCCAAACTGCCAAGCGGTCGGGCTCCTCAAACTCCACCGAACCCTCCTCGGCCGGGCTTCAAGCAACCGTCCCTCCAACGGCCGAACTCCTCAAGTGGTCGCCCCCTCGGCCGAACTCCTCAAGCGGTCGCCCCCTCGGCCGAACTCCTACATCCGACCGAGCTTCTCAGCGGCCGGACCTCAGCCAAAGTCCTTCAAACCGATCGAACTCTCATGCGGCCGAGCTTCATACTCCCAGCGCCCGAACTCCTCAGCAGTCGGCAGCGGGTCGAAATACTTAGCTGCCGAACTACTTCTGATTACTTAATCGCCGAGCTTCGGTCAGACTCCTGCAAAAGCTGAACTGTCCCTACGTAGTTACAGCCAGGCGCCTGCAGGAGCCGAACTCCCCCAAAGCTTCCTCTCGGGCCGAACTCCTTATGATGGATTACTGCAGGCGATCTCGCTACGGTTACACGACAATAACGATCGGCATTTATCGGCAATAACGATCGGCAATAACGATCGGCATTTATCGACAATAACGATCGGCAATAACGACCGGCATTGATCAAGATAGTTACGACGCCCATTAACCAAGGCGGTTACAACAAGCTCCCTCTATAAAAGGACCCTCCGAATACACTGAAGCCAGGTTCTGAAAACCCTTTTCTTCTCCTCTATACTCTATCGAGCACTCCATTCCTGTTGACAGGAACTAACTTGAGCGTCGGAGGGTCTTGCCGGAGCCACCCCCCACCGGTTCCGAGCGAGACTTTGTTTTGCAGGTCCCCGGCGGCAGCCTCTTCGGCCTCAACTCCGGCGACGACAAGTTTCTGCGTCAACAGATTGGCGCTAGAAGGAGGGCCCATACCGGCAAAGATTCTTCTCTTAAAGAAGGCCGGTGTTCCTTTGTTCTTAAAGGAGTGCTCGATAGATCTCTCTTCTTCTTAAGTCAAATTTCCTTCCAAAGGAAAAAGATGCCCCCCAGGAGAGCCTCCACCCGGAGATCGGCGGCCTCCGCGGCCCGGTCTCGTTCGAGTCCGTCCGCTCCTGCTCCGGTCGCAGTGACTCAGGCTCATTCCGCAACCCGACGATCGGCGGCCTCCGCGGCCCGATCCCGTCCGGGTCCGTCCACTACCGCTCCAGCCCCGACGGTCCAGGCCGCAGTAGATGCTGAACAGTTCAACCTGCTCGTCCAGCAGGTCCGTGGCCTTACTGAGGCAGTTCAGGCGGTGCAGGCCATGCATCAGCCAGCCGCCGTACCAGACCAACCGGTGCAAGATTCTCCAGAGCCGAGTGGTCCGATCCAAAGGCAATCGATATGGGCTACCCGACCTCCAATCCCCGGAAAAAGGAAAGCAACGAAAGGAGAGCCCTTGTTCGAACCACAGCTCATCCCAGGGAGAAGCATTTTATCCGTCCAGCAAGAAGACTTTGGAGATAAGAGGCCATGAAGATCTTCTGGATCAAAGGCTCTTAGAAATGAGCCGACGAATCGAAGAACTCCGCCACGCTCCTTCCTCATACGGTAATGAGATCCGAATCGACCCTCCATTCTCACAGAAAATTATGCAAGAACCAGTCCCGCCGAACTTCAAACTCCCACAGTTCGAGAGCTATGATGGGACCACTGATCCGGTCGACCACCTGGAAGCTTTCCGGACGACGATGCTGCTCCATGGCGCGCCAAACGCCATCCTGTGCCGAGTTTTTTCCTCTACTCTTAAAGGAGCCGCCAGGAACTGGTACTCGGCACTCAAGCCGAATACCATCCTGTCGTTTGACCAAATGAGTCGACAATTCGCGGCCCACTTCGTTAGTAGTCGGCGTCCACGCCGAAGTTCGGACTCCCTAATGGCTATCAGGCAGAAAGAGGGGGAATCCATCCGGGCTTTCATTTTCCGGTTTAATACTGCTGCGCTAGAGGTCCGGGACATGGACCAGTCGGTCGCCATGGCCGCTCTCAAAAGCGGCCTTCAGAAGAACGATCTATTGTTCTCCCTGGAAAAGAAGCCTCCTAGGGACTTTGCCGACATGCTGGCTCGGGCCGAAAGTTATGCCCGGGCAGAGGAGGCTTTCGAGGCTAAGGACGGCGAAGTCAGCGGCAAGCGGCTAATCGACAGACTAGATAGATCCGCCGAAGAAAGGAAGCGGACTAAAGCTCGGCCGCGCTCCCGGACTCCCCCTGATCGCGAGCAAGCCCGGACTCCTCCTCAAGCTCGGAAGCGGGGAAGCCCTGACGGAAGGATGCGCCGAGGTTCTCCTCAGCGCCGAAGTTCTCCCGACGACGACGATTCCACAACTACACCCCCCTTAACACCCCGAAGACTCAAGTTCTGATGGAGATCCGAGAACGGCTTCCGAGACCAGAGAGAATGCGTTCCCACCCTTACAAGCGTAATCCCAACAAGTTCTGCCTTTACCATCGCGACCACGGTCATGACACTTGAGGAGTGCATTCAACTCCAGGACGAGATTGAAGAGCTCATCAGGCGAGGCAGACTAAGCCGATTTCTTCGAAGACGGCCTGAAGGAGGTGGAAGATCGGCCGAGAACGCTACCGCCAAGCGGGAAAAACCAACAAGAGGATCGGCCGCCCGTTGGCGTCATCAACACTATCTTAGGAGGACCTCGGCAAAAGGAAGCCAGCAGGCTCGAAGGATCGATGAAGAAACGGAGGATTATGGAGCCTGTAGCCTTCACTGAGGAGGACGGCCAGGGAATCCAATTTCCACATAACGATGCGGTTGTAGTTTCGTTGAATATTGCTGATTACGATGTACGCCGCATTCTCGTAGATAATGGAAGCTCAGTTGATGTGTTGTTTTACGATGCCTTCTCAAAAATGTCCCTACCTGACGATCGATTGGGGCCGATGAATTCTCCGCTAATCGGATTTGCTGGCGACACTGTACCAGTCGAAGGTATCATAACTTTGACTATAGCAGCGGGGCAGCACCCAAAGCAAGCCAAGGCTCGGGTCGACTTCCTAGTTGTAAAGATCCCGTCCGCCTATAATGCGATCCTCGGCCGACCTGGTTTAAATGCACTCCGGGCGGTGGTATCGACTTATTACTTGAAGATGAAGTTTCCTACGAGCCATGGGGTTGGAGAAGTCAGAGGAGACCAGGCTCTAGCAAGGTATTGTTACTCGATCGCCTTGCATAAGGGAGATCGGCCCGACCCCTGTCTTGTTGACGGACTGGACGTCCGCGACGACCTCAATGAAGAACGGGTTGAGCCGGCAGAGGACCTCATCTCTGTGTCCTTGAATGACGGAAGCTCGGAGCATATGGTGCAGATCGGTTCCAACCTGGCGGCCGAGGTTCGGGAGCAGCTCGTCGCTTTCCTCAGAAGAAACACGGACGTCTTTGCTTGGACCCCAGCAGATATGCCAGAATCGACGCCGAGGTCATGGAACATCGGCTGGCCATCGACCCGAAACACCGGCCAGTAAGAGAAAAGCTACGCCAGCATGCCCCGGAGAGGCAGAAAGCGATCGCTGAAGAAGTAGATAAACTCCTTAAAGCCGGACTAATCCGGGAAGTTCACTACCCGACCTGGGTTTCGAACGTGGTTCTTGTCAAAAAGACAAACAACAAGTGGAGGATGTGCGTCGACTTCAAAAAGCTGAACAAAGCCTGTCCAAAAGGATAGTTATCCCCTGCCCAGGATCGATCAGTTGGTGGATGCAACCTCGGGCCATGAGCTCCTCACCTTTATGGACGCCTTTTCTGGTTACAACCAGATACGCATGGCGCCTGAAGACGAAGAAAAGACCGTCTTCATTACTAACCGAGGTCTTTATTGCTACAAAGTCATGCCTTTTGGACTCAAGAACGCGGGGGCAACGTACCAGCATTTGGTCAATAAAATTTTCAAGGAGCAGATCGGCCGCAATATGGAGGTGTACGTAGATGACATGCTTGTCAAAAGCCAAACTTCAACAGACCATCTGGCCGATCTTGAAGAGACCTTCGGTGCACTTAGGAAGCACAAGATGAAGCTGAACCCAACCAAATGCGCCTTTGGCGTAACCTCCAAAAAATTTCTTGGGTTCATGGTGTCAAAGCGAGGAATCGAGGCAAACCCCCAAAAAATCCGAGCTATTAGGGAAATGACCACTCCAAAGACGATCAAGGAAGTTCAGCGCCTGGCCGGGAGGGTGGCATCCCTAAATCGTTTCGTCTCAAGGTCGGCTGAACGTTGCATGCCCTTCTTCGAGGTTCTCAGGCGACCAAAAGACTTTCAGCTGGACGGTGGAGTGTCAACAAGCGTTCGAGGAGCTCAAAAACTACCTCGGTACGCCCCCGCTGCTGGCGAAACCGAAGCATGGGGAAGAATTGTTCTTGTATCTAGCTGCTTCCTCGGTGGCCTTGGCAGCAGTCCTTGTTAGGGAAGAAGCAAAGACGCAACGACCGATCTACTACGTGAGCCGAGTCCTGAGGGACGCGGAGACCAGATACTCAAGGATAGAAAAAGTGGCTTACTGTCTCGTAATTGCTGCCAGGAGGCTCCGACCTTATTTTCAGGAGCACACCATAACGGTCCTCACGGATCAACCAATAAAAGCAGTTCTCCACCGAGCAAATGCTTCCGGAAGAATCACAAAATGGGCAATTGAGCTCACGGAGTTTGACATCAACTACCAGCCCAGGCCATCAATCAAGGCCCAGATACTGGCGGATTTTGTAGTAGAGTGCACCATTCCAGACGAAGCCGAACTTGAATCAAGCGAGACAGACACAAAAGCAAGATTGAGCCTTGACGAAGCCGAACCATCACAACCGAACTTCCCCGAAGAAAGCGCCGACCTCTCTGAAGGTTTCTGGGTTCTGCACGTGGACGGTTCATCCAACTCCACTGGAGCTGGTGCGGGGTTGGTCTTGGTCAGCCCCGAGGGAGTTGTCGCCGAGTATGCGCTGCGCTTCGAGTTTTCCGCTACCAACAATGAAGCCGAATATGAAGCACTGATTGTCGGATTAAAAATAGCAAAGGAGCTAAGAGTAGATCGGCTCCGAGTCTACAGTGATTCCCAACTGGTGGTCGGCCAAGTTGGCGGCAACTTCGAAGCAAGAGAGGAGAGCATGGTGAGATACCTCGGGAAGGTGAAGAGTTTGACCCCGGCCTTCGGCAGTTTCGTCATTCAGCATATCCCAAGGACAGAAAATGCGAGAGCCGATTTTCTTTCCAAACTGGCCACTTCGGCTCCAGCCGAACTGCCCAAAGAAGTGTTTCTGGAAATTATGAAGTACTCGACCACAGAAGAACCTCAAGACATCCTACAGACGGAATTCGAGCCCAGCTGGATCGATCCATTGGTCGCGTACCTTAAAGAGGGGGTTCTTCCTCA